>OY796893.1:41242674-41322591 GCA_963680785.1 Diplosoma virens
GCAATAGCTAAATAATCGGAGCTGGGGTCGAGGGAAGAGAGGGATTGTGTGGAGAGTGAAGTGTAGGTTAGACCGTTTTTGACAAGTATAAGTACGCCACCTTCCAGGTTTCCCGTAAAGTTGGTGGTTTCTCTCCTTGCCATAGAACGATTCTTTTGGAGGGTTTTGTAGCCGGGTATGCGGAAAGTGGAGTCAGAGGAAAGGTGTGACTCTTGTATAAAGATGAGATCGTACTGATTATGAAAGAGAAATTGTATGAGTTCAGTACGGCAAGGGCGAATCCCATTAGCATTCCACTGTAGGATTCGGAGGTTGTTTCGAGAGGGAGAGGAAGGATGGAATGAGGATTGTGTGAAAGGAGAGATGGTATGTTGGGTTTGAGGAAAAGGTATAGATGATGCTGAGGGAAGGTAAGTATAAATTAGTTGTGGGTGATTAGAAGGATAGGTGAGGTTATTCGTGGTTGTTTTGGGGGGGTTCATTTTTTAAGATATGGTTTTTTGGGTGTTTGTGAGTGAGGGTGGGGGATTTGGTGTGTGAGTGGATGGAGATACGGAGAAGGATAAAGATACAGGATTAGGGCGTGAGAGAGAGGGGAGAGGTTGAGAAGAGGATGGACACATTGGGCAAGTCCAAGAGTGTCCCGGTGAGATTTTACGAAAGTCAGCAGGTGAAAGACCAGAGCAGGAGAGGTGTACCCAGAGAGAACAGTTAGTACATTGTACCGATCTGTTTCCTCAGGTGACTCTACGGGAGCAGACAGAGCAGGGGTCTATAGGGCCAGGGTTGGGGTGAATATCACCACTGATGAAGAGAAGCATAAAGATAAGTATCAGCGGTGGGTGAGATGAGTAGTGAAGAGGTTTGGGGTGGAAGTAGGGACTAAGAAGAGTTGTCCGAAAGAAAGTAGAAGAGGTAGGGGGGCGGTCAATTAGGTTTAAGAATGCTGTCCATATGTGACCGCGCATTGGACAGCAGGGATAAAAAATGAGAAGAAGAGTTGTCCGAAGGAGAACCGCCCAAGGATGAGACCCTCCGGGAATTGACAAGCCATTTCAACACTCCCCAGTGCAGGAAAGGGGACTGCACCACCACGTTGAGGTGGCTTTGTCGTTGGTGCAGTCGTCGTCGTCGTCCTCGTCGTCGTTTGAAGGATATCCACTCCAGGTCAGACACAAACAGGACTGGGGCCGAGGGTTTATCCTTTTACTAACCCAGACTGCTGCACTGCCTGGATCAGATGCTGGCAGTGATGTTATTAAGCCAGCATCGAGTTTCGTCATCCAAAACCATCAGACCTCGTGCTCCATGTGGTGCCCGATGTATAGGGCACCCTGTTAGTACATGGCCTGAGGTTTGCTCAGAGGCGCCACACTCGCAATTTGGTGAAAGAGCAAAGCCCCATTTGTGCATGAACGAATGGAATCGCCCAACACCAGTCCGTAGTCGGTTGAGCCAAATCCAAGCTGCTCGGGGTAAGCCCATCCCAACAGGCCTGGCACCGGCCCGGAAACAAAAGCACGGAGCCTGGAAGCATTTTCACAGTACTCCGCGTTCCATTTGTGATTTGTATATTCAAAAGCGCGGATGCCAAGTCTGGCAAGATTCTCCAAAAGATTCCGCGCACCTGGCACAAACGGGCGTCTGGATCGTAGTCTCACTTGGCGATTATTTGAGGACCCACTTAAAGAACCATACAAGATATGATCGGGGTCCAGAGATCCATGGTGAGCCAAGGAGAGTGTCGCACCCAGACGGCGAAGCTCAGCTGGCTGGATGCCTGAGAGTACAGGTAGGTGGTTCGTTGGAGTGGGACGCAGGCATCCAGTAACTATGCGCAAGGCATCGTTCAAGACACTGTCAATGAGGCGAGTGTGAGCACTGCGACACCAGACTGGCACACAGTACTCAGCTGTTGAGTAGACTAGAGATAAGGTGGCTATGCGTAGTGTTTTAGCATCAGCACCCCATCCCGAGCCAACAAATCGCCTCAGCAGCGTGACGCGCGAGGATAGTTTTTTGCGCAATGCCACTATATGATGATAAAACGTGAGCGATCTGTCCAGTTTTACCCCAAGGTAAGTAGGGGTTGGACAGAACGGTAAAAGTCTACCGTTGTTGTAGACCTTTATCTCACGTTTAGCCTCTCGGTTATTTAAGTGAAAGGCTGCCGTCACCGTCTTAGTGTGACTGAGCTTCAACCTCCAAGTCTGGAGATACGCTGAAAGTGTGGACATGTCTTGGTTTAAGTTTCCTCCAAGTCCTTCCAGTTTCCAGAAGAATGCAACGATCCTAAATCATTACCAAAAGCAAACTTTCTGGAAATCATGGAAGGAAGATCGTACGTATAGATGTTAAATAGGAGGGGAGCCAAGACCGATCCCTGAGGAATGCCGTTTTTAAGACGGCGTAGCCTGCTTTGTTTGCTGTCACCAGTGGTAAGGGTGAAACTTCGATTTCAGACAAGCTCCATAATCATTCTGACCATGTGCTTATCCGGAAGTAGTCTCAGCAGCTTGCAGGTAAGGCCACAGGTGCCAGACAGTGTCATAAGCAGCTGTCAGATCGATAAATACGGCACCGGCCTTCTTTTTAGCCTCGAAAGAATCCTTGATGTTCTGGGTTGCAGAACAACTTAATCTACGGTTGACTTCCCGCGTCGGAACCCAGCCTGCTCTTTAGGGAGCAGTGGATCGATTAATGGTTCAACGCGGGCGTAGATAAGCCTCTCGAGGATCTTGTAGGGGACACAGAGCAGAGATATTGTTCGATAACTCTTGGGTCCCCCACGGGCTTCATTCGTTTTGGGATCTTGACCACAAGCGCTTTTCTCCAGATCTTGGGAATTTTGAGTCGGCGCAAACAGGAAGAAATGAAGTCACGTAACCAGGACTTCAAAGCAGATCTAGCATGGAGTATAAGCTCTGAGCAGATGGAATCAGGACCTGGAGCTTTACCTGGTTTTAAATGTTGGAGTTCTCTCTGTGAAAATTTGTTAGAGATATTTACTGCGTCTGGTGTTGTGTCCCTCCTAAGGTCAGACACTTCTTGATAGACAAGTCGAGATGACTTGCGATCAACAGCATCGTATTTCCCATTTCTAACTAGCTGAGATGCAATATCATCGGCTAAAATGGGACAGTGACGAGGAGAGTGTCGTAACCTACCAGTAAGGTTGTTCAAAATACTCCACGCTTTTCGACTAGAGTGTGAGAAATCAATGCTCCGAACTGCTTCGGACCATCAATCCCTCCGATTTCTGTCAAGCTTGGTAAGCAGAGCTGTAGCAGTCAAACTTGAGTCGTCTCCCTGAGGAGACTGCAGAAAGGTTTTATAGAGGGATTCACACTCTGCATCCCAACACGGAACATAGTTATTTCGATACCCGCGTGGGATAGTCTTTTTGGCTGTATTCTTAATGGTGTTACAGAAGTCCTGGTGAGCCGCATCCACATCAAGTGAATCAGGCGGCAACAAAGTCTTTGCAAATTTATTCGTCAAAGCAATGTAGTGACTCCATTTGGCCTTGCGGAAGTTCCATCGCTTAATAAGCATGCTTGGCATTGTCATAGCAAACCTTGGTGGTGTAATAAGCAAAGGTCGATGTTGTGACCTGGGGAACTTTTCAAGGACACGTCTATCCGGTAAACGACTGTTTGGACCTATGCTAGCGAAAGCTAGATCTGGATTGGTGTCAGTGTTCCAGCGGCCGGAATAAAAACTGACAGCGTCCTTGGCATTATAGAAGAGGGCAAGACAATTAATACAGTACTTGTCCAGCCAGTCAAGCACTCACCTTCCGGATTGTTGTCATCGTAACCCCAGTCAGCATGACGACAGTTAAAATCGCCAGCGTGAAGACAGGGGTGAGGAGACACTGGGAGATCCAGGGATCGCAATCTCGTTGGCGGTAATTTGTAAACGTTGACTATTTTATAGCCATCAACGTCTACACACAACCACTCGATCTCCGATGTCGGTGGAGATTGGTCCAAAAGCGTGTATCTCAGTCGCTCGTGGACAAACGTGGCAAGGCCATGATTCCTGCTTAAAGAATACCCAGCTAGTTGGTAATTTGCAAGTACCAACTTCTCTGCATCAGTGCAGTGGGTCTCCTGCAGTAGGATGACGAGTGCCTCAGACTGCATAACGAGATGATGAAGAACGTTCATCTTGCTTGCAGTGAGGTCTTCGATGTTCAGCTAAAGAATAGTGGGTTTTCAAAACTTGTTGGCAATGTGCCCTGAAAAGGGCAGTTTTATCCTGTCATTGCCCCATCCTGAAAAGGCGGTATCAGACTCACTCTGAACATCGGAATGGGTGGATATCCTTTCGTTTTGGTAGGTTCGGTTTCGGTCTGTCATTTTTAACACCAATGAACAGACTTACTGACGTCCCAGGCTGCGAGAAAGCACCTTCCATCTAGGCCAACGCTGTACTGATTAAAGTAAGCTGTAGCTTGGCTACTTCGCTTCAAATGCTGGATGAAGAAAAAGTTTTCAAAAGAGGAAGAAACTCCACTCAAACCAGGTTGCTTAACTGCAATGAACTGATGAATGCAGAAGCTGTTTTAGTTAAATAAGTACAAGCTAAAGAATATCTTGATTGGATGAATTACTTGGCTCGAAAGACAACAAGAGAAGTAAAAGAGACTTCTTTTCTGTGGAAGTTGAGTCCATTTTTACAGGACGGATTAATCAAAGTCGGAGGTAGGTTAGAAAACAGCTCCTTTAGTTATGAAGTAAAGCATCCAACAATCCTGCCCCAAAACTCCTTGTTAGCCTTTCTGGTGATAAATCATCATCATTGTATCAAAGTAGCTCATTCTGGAGTGAATGCCACGTTAAATTCAGTGAGAAAACAGTATTGGATAGAAAATGGTCGAGCGGCGACACGCCGAGTTTTAAAGGAATGTCAATTTTGTGTCAGAAGAGACGCAAAACCTGCTCAACAATTAATGGCCAATTTGCCTTCTGCGCAATTGCAAAGTGAAGAACCGCCGTTTTCGCATACAGGAGCAGATTATTTTGGACCATTTATTGTAAAGAAAGGACGAATGGAATTAAAGCGTTATGGATGCGTCTTCATATATATGACAACCAGAGCCATACACCTGGACGTTTTGCCTGATTTGACTACAGATTCATTTATCAATGCAATGCGACAATTTTTCGCGTGGCCAGGACTGTCGACGCACTTATATACTGATAACGGTACAAACTTCACAGGAGCTGAACGAGTTTTAAAAGAAGAAGTGAAAAGGTGGAATGAAAATAAAATTTACGAGTATTTGCAGCAACAGGAGATTGAATAGAAATTTAACACTCCGAAAGCAAGTCACGCTAGGGGCTCGTGGGAAAGAGCGATTCGTACCGTGAGAAGAATTTTGCAAGCTGTCATGCCAAACACAAGACTTGACGACGATTCTCTAATGACCGTGTTTTGTGAAGTGGAAGCTGTTGTGAACTCGCACCCTCTCACAGAAGTGCCTCTAGAGATCGGAGAAGATCTACCTTTAACGCCGAATCATTTGCTAAGAATAAATCCTAAAGTTGCTCTTCTACCAATGGTGACTTCTGTCAAGGACTGCTATGCGCGAAACCGCTATAAAGTTCTTCAGATTGTTGCAAACCAATTCTGGAGACAATGGCTTGAAGAGTATCCAGCAACCATCACAACACGACCAAACTGGAAGGAAGAAAGAAAATAAGAATTTACGCTTGGGCGACCTGGTGCTGATCGTAAACGAAAATTCTGCTCGCGGAGATTGGCTCTTGGGTAAGGTAATTGAGTTGTGTCCCAATAAACACGGGCTTGTACGAAGTGTAAAAGTGAAGATAAAGGGAAGTTGTTTTCACAGGCCCATTAACAAGTTGTGTCCTATAGTTAGGGGGACGCCATTGTAAGATGTTTTTGGGGGTTGTGAAGCCGATTCAAGAGTTTTTGTCTCTTGTTTAAGCGCGATCACTGTAAATTTGCTGCAAAATGTGTGTTTCAAAATTGTTATATTTAAAGTGATGTCATAATGTCTGAAAAGTTTGTAATGGAAAAATGTGTTGAACGCATTTTTGGGGGGGAAGTCAGACACCACCCTTTCTATTTTAAATTAAGTATGGCCGCTTGGTGTCGCCAGGCAGACATTCGACTTACTAGTCAATTATAAAAAACGTGGAAAAGAAATAAAAGGAAAATTGATAGCTGTTAATGTGGGGCTCAGATTAATATTGTTAAGAGTTATTGTTGTTTGGAAAACACCTTTATAAACGAAATTGTAAATTTGGGAGTAAATAATATTTGGTAAGTTTTATTTGTTGTTTTTATAAGCGAAATCTTATCCAAATAACTGTATAGCAAACCTCTCGCCTGGAATCGCTGTTCAATCAATAAATTCAATTTAGAAGGAATTTAGTCGTTGTTGAAGAAGAGTGTGATCTAGGGAGTGAGTTTATTCCAGTTGACGAAATAGGCTTTCCCTATTCCGGGAATCGGCGGCGTCAACACCAATCAAAAGGAAAAATACCTATATATTCTGACGTCTATGTAGTTTTAAAATAACCCATTAATCGGAAACCTCTGAATAAAATCAACTTAAATATTTTAGTTATCAATGACTGGGCGTAAAACCCGATAAAGCTCCGGGTCCTAATTTTACGTCAACAGAGCCTATAATCCATGTTAGAGCTGTTTTGAAGTCTTGATTACATAGCTTTCTTTTTTCCTGATTGCGTCCACTCCAATTTCGAAAATCTACGGAAGAGCGCTTGTAGTCGCGATTGAAAAGACAAAGAAGATTCTAGAAGACCCAAAACGTTATTGAAAAATTTATCAAATTTACGTCCCCTGGAAAAAATTGAGACGCTTACCTACGTTCGCAACAAGCCAATTAATGGTTTTGATGCAAAAAGTTAACTGTGGATCAAGTCGTTCTATTAATGCAAATCATAGACAATTTTCCAGAGACTGTAAAAAGAATGCCAGTGCTATTTGTCAATTTGTCAGCTACATATGACACTGTTATTTCATACAAACTTGAATTTAATTGCAAGCTGCTGAGGTTTCTGCTGGATAGATGGATGGTTCGAATGAATAAAACTAGTTCGCAACAAAAGTTTCACTCGAACAGCGACAGTACACAAAATAGTCTCTGGTGTCCGAGAAACAGTGTTTCTCCAAAATTAATCACGAATTTTTTAACATTTAGATCTATAATCTGCTTTCCACAATATCCTGATTAAAAAAAATGTGTTCCAAAAGTTTACAATAATCAACATTCATCATTATGTTTAGTTCCGATTTATCTTGAGGTAAAACTAGACTAATCACTCAAGTTTGGTCCCCATCGTTTTGCATTGCACAAAAAAGTTTCTTCGTGTTTCCCGTTGCTGAGGTAACTTGCGGGTTCAGGGCGGGTGCTGATGCCGAAACATCAGATAAAGCTCTCTTATTTTTAGTTTACTCAACAGCCGAGTATTGAAGTCTCATTTGTTCTTGTAGTACATGATTTACATATAGTGTCTTGAATGAGGCTTTGCACGTAGTCACTGATGCCTCCGTCCCTCTCCAACAGACCACTTACGAGTTTTTTCAAAAATCCAGCTATCTGAGCTTTGAAAACTAGTAGCAACACTTGTTTTGGCTAAAGGTGGTACTCCAGACTTGTGCTCCCCTACTTTTTCGAACCTGCGGCACACTTTAAAAAATTCTAAAAATTAGCTAAACACCAGGACCAGGTAAAGAGCTAAATTTTGAACGCTTTCTGTTACTTAAAGTTTAATTTGGCTGTCTTAAAAACCTAAAAATTTCAATCTAAACGCTAGAAATAAAGTGATAACTTTTTTTTATCTGAAGTTATTAATTTGCGCATATCGTGCACAATCAAGTCTGGGTGAAAATTGATCAAAAAAAATTATCAACTTATTTGTAGAGAGTTTTTATGTTCACGAAATAAAACTTCCTATGAAGAAAAGCTTTCAAAATTTAGTAAAAACCAAAAAAATGATCTTGACATTACACAATGAGATGTACTGTATAATAAATTGTTAAAGTTTTTCGGTTGCTACTTCAGAGAACATAACTTTTTTCTATTTTAAAGAGTATGTTTCTTGTTTTTCCGCAGCACACGAGTTGCAGACCACTGCTCTAGATCGTGACTGTGGCTTATTTATCGGTTGTCAAATGCCTGCCGATAAAGACGAAGGTTTAAACCAGGGTTTCTTAACCTGGGCGATATCGCCCCCTAGGGAAAATTTTTTAAATCTATGTAAAATGCTTGGTACTAAGGCTTGGTAAGAAAATTAAAAGGCATCAGATTTAATTAAAACAGTTTATTAAATTGTTTTCTTAGATCAGTTCAATCATTGATTAAGAAATTTATTATAAAAATTGTTGATACTAAATTAAATTATTATATAATTTTGATCTAAGAATTACGTTATTAATTATAGTATTTTTTATTTTTTATTTTTATTTTTATCTCTATATTATTCTCCTGACTCGCAGGAAAGCGACGGAGGTGCTATACATAGGGTAAGCGATGACCCCGACCTGCTTCCGGAGATGCCAAGATATTGCTGTCCGCTTGTAATTTTAATAGAAATCTGACTGTAATTTGGAACTGCTTGCCAGAACTACCAAGCAAGGGAATATGCCGTAAAGTGTTTTTCCTAAGGACACAACAGAATGGTGCGAGTGGGTTTTGAACCGAAACCGTGTTGGTCACGAGCCCGGCGTTTTAACCACTCGACCACTCTGCCGTTTAGTATCAACAATGATTATGATTTTATGATCATTAATGAAACTAAACATCTTTTTTATAATCAGTATATCTTTAACATACTTTACAGATAATCAGTATATCTTTAACACATTAAGGTTTTATTGAATATCGAAAAAATGTACTATGGCGGAGAAAAAAATGCAGGCAAATACTATACTCTGTTGAATATTTGAAATATAGATTTATTGCTTCCCCAAATAATGAACAGCTTCCAATGTGTTTAATATGTAACAAAGTGCTTTCGAATGAAGCATTGAGGCCATCTCGTCTTTTGGATCATCTCAACCGAATGCATCCAGATAAAAAAGAAAAAAAGGAAGAGTTTTTCGAAATTTAAGATATAAATTTCAAAAAAGAAAGTCAGTACATTCCTATTTTGCATTTCAACGAAATAAACTTGATGATGGACTGCTTTGCTCTTATAAAACATCAAGGTTGATAGCAAAAAGTGGAAAACCTTATAGGAGAAAAATTGATTTTGCCTGCCATTGAGAAAACCTTGAAAACTGTTGTTTACCATCCGAATCCAAGATCAGTCATCAAAGCAATACCATTAAGTAATGATTCTGTTCAAAAAAGGATTGAAAAAATGAGCGAGGATATTGAAAAAACGTTATACATGTGACTTTAAACCAAAAGCTTTAGTCCTCCATTGGATGAATCAACGTTGCCTGAAAACGAATTGCTTCTTCTATCCCTACGTTTGCTTTATTGATGAGGGAAAAGTTGTAGAAGAATTATTATTTGCCAAGGAACTCAAACTGATACCAAAGGTGAAACCATTTTCAATGTGGTTGATCAGTTTTTCAAGCAAAAAAAATTCCTTTGCAAAATTTGATTGCATGTGCAACAGACGGAACTCCTGCTTTAATTGGACGTCACAAGGGATTTCTTGCCTTTTTGAAAAAGGTAGTTCCTAATATTTTAACAATGCACACTGCGTCATCCATAGAAAACATTTAGTTTCTAAAAATTCAAGTGACTAACTCAATAAGCCACTCAAAATCGTAATTACTTGTGTCAATAAAATAAAATCTAATTCGTTAAATTTAAGGATATTCTAATTACTCTGCAAAACGAATGATGAAGATTTTGATCGACTCCTTCTTCACATCGAAGTAAGGTGGTTATCTAAAGAAAATTGTTTGAAACGATTTTATGAGCTGTACGATTCAGTTATTTAGTTTTTAAAAGAAAATAGAAATGTTTCATTAGCTAGCGAACTCAAAGCAAGAAAATGTGATGTTGCTTTTTCGACAGGTTTATTCAACATTTTTAATGAAGTGAATTTGAAGCAGCAAGGTTCCGAAATAAACATTGTCAAAGTAAAATCCGTAATTAGTTTATTTGTCGATCGCCTTTTGCTTCTCAAACTAAATATTGGACGCAAGCAGCTCTCGCATTTTCCTAATTTAAACAAACTTCAAAAGCAAGCTGAATATAGAATCTCAGATGATGATCTGCAACTATTTACTTTCTTTGTACGAGGATTGCAAAACTAGATTTGCAGATATAATCTTTATTGAAATTCCGGACTGACTTATCAACCCTTTTATGACTGATGTTTCTGATATTAGGGAATTAGAACTTCAAGAGGAGCTACTTATTTTAAAAAACGATTTTGAAATCAAGCCCTCATTCAAAAAATCTTATCATGATTTTTGGCTACAAGTATCGATTCCTGAGAGATATCCAAACTTGTGGAAAGCTGTCAAGATATTTTTTATTGCATTTCCATCTACTTATATGGCTGAACGTGGTTTTAGCGCCGTGACACAAATTCTCTCCAAGCAAAGAAACAATTTGAAAATTGAAAAAAGAGGAGATTTAAGAATGTATCTTTCAAATTTGGAACGGAACGTAAATGCATTGGCTAAAAGTCACCAAGCTCAAGGATCTCATGCAAAATGCTAAAAAAATATCTCTTATCAAAACAAATAATAATTAAAGTATAAAAATTTTTTTCATTACAACCATTTTATGAAATTATTCATTGTGTTCAAAGCGTCGATAATTTTTTTAGACATAAAAAAGAGAACCTTAAAATGATTATTTTGTTTCATCTAGTAGAAAGTCTACTAAGGAAAAGATATTCATGGTATACATAAAAAAAATTTTTAAAGGGGGCGATAGATAAAAAAGATAGCTAAAAGAAGCGATAGTAAGAAAAAGGTTAAGAAACACTGGTCTAAACGCTTGTTTGCGCCTGCTGCGCAAAAACTTAAACAATTTTGCTGAATTAAGCTTCCGCTCTGCCCATCACATGAATCATAGATCGAACACAGAGTACTATGAGAGTAGCTTAAACCGGCCTCATGCTTTCATTACCAGCGCCTTGCCTTACCCGTTCGAAACTGCGTTCCCAGAACAGTTTCAATTACGCTAAAACGCCTTCAGACGGGTTAAAGACAACTGGTCGCAGCTTAACTAACCAGTAGGCTGCGTCTAGTTGGGTTTTGCCCAGTCGGTTGGGGCCAGTTGGCTCATTCCGCAGGCGGACTGTAGTAGCTCGTTTTAATTTGTTCATGGACAAATGGGGTCTCGTTCCTTTCTCTCATTGCAAATGCAGCGCCAATAGCAATTTGCATAAAGAAAATTAAGCACCGGAGCCACTCCTATTTATGTGTTTTACTGGAAGAAGATACTTTTACATGCTAAAACAATGTTGCCTTGTTTTAGGTAATGTCAAAAAGGGCTTTTACAGTTTAACATCTCTTTCTCGAAGTTATCTTGGAGAGGCCTTGTGGTGATAAATATTTTCTGAAGGTAATCAATCTAACCTTCCACAGCGTAAAGGAAAAAAACGCACTTTTCAATTAAATATATTGGAGCCAAAATGTGTTATTTCATACCCTATTTCATGCGACACTTTTCATACTGCAAAATAAAAAAATATATCTACCTTTGTTACTCAGATTTGCTTATTTTCTAATTTTGCTTTTAGGTTTTCACTTATTAATTACTTTTTTGCCTTATCGCAGGTTGCTTTTCAAGCGGTTATTTTATTTTAATTTTTTTGCTATTTTGAATGACACAATAAAAGTAGCTTCTTGACTAAGACACCTTATGGTTATTTTCCAGTAACGTTGTCCTACATTTAGTTTCTATTATATGTTATGCAAATATTTGTAAATGTTTAGTGACCAATAAGCAAATGTGAATCTTAAATCTTTACAAATGTTAAAAATTGCTGTTCAAGAAATTTTTTATTGAGCCCTCTAGTTTTTATAAACTGTAATTTAGAGTTGATGATAAAGACGTTCAAAAAGGGAAAGTGGCATAAAATCTTTTTTCTAATACAACAATAAAATGTGAAAAGAAACAAACTTATACGATCTTTATCCGTTCCCATCAAAACAACACTTGCAACCTCTCGCTAGCCCTAATTCAATTGCGCGTTGAAACAAGCCGTTGACTGGCTTAGAGTTTGATGTTCGACAAAAATTAAATTAATCTTGGGCGAAAAGTTATTTCCGTGCAAGTACTCTAGTGTTGTAACATTTACACCTCGAAATTGCGCTTCAAAGTCTAATTTTAGGAAACATTGTTGTCTCTACTATGATAATGAAATTGGACCAGGCCAGAAAATGCCAAAAAAACATGAACAAATCACGAAATCAGTGTCAAATATGTGGCTCTTCCACGTGTTTGCGGCACTGCTTACAAATTTGTGTTTCATGCTTTGATCGATGTTGAGATATGTTCCACAACCAACAGTAACAATTATATAGAGTAATATTGTTTTTCTAAAGTATTTTTTTTAAAGTAATGCAATGGCGTAGTTTCATTTCAATAATTGAAAAACTTTTTTTGTGGCGGTGAAATACGATGTGCATGTAAATAATGATTTGCAAAAGATAAAGTTTTGTTGGTTTTATAATATCTGTAAGTCGATATCTTAACACTGCTAAAAATCAAAACATAGCCAATTTCAAATTTTTTTATGTAAAAAAAATTTAGTTTTGTTTTTTTATGTTTTTTAAAAAAAACAGCAAACTATTAGTAACAACAAAAACATGTGGCAAGTAAATGAAACTGGTCTAAAATATTTTTCATAATTCAACCATTCGAACAATAAAGCAATCTTTCCGTCGCTTCTTTTTGTTTGTAATTGTCGTGCGCGTTGACGTCGCCTTTACGTGCAATTTTTAATTAAGTTTACGACTGTTACATCGTACAATCGCATTTCACGCTAGTTGAATGAGTGTCTAAACGAAAAAATTGAAGTGACCTTGCTAAAGTGCAATTTTGCGTACTTTATCAAATGAATTTTTAAGAAACTTTTTGCTCTAGCAAAAGTTGAATAAATGATCTTTACTCTGCTTAAATTTCACAAAGATAGCTTAAGTAATTTTGGAGTTA
The DNA here is from genome assembly GCA_963680785.1 of Diplosoma virens. NCBI lineage: Eukaryota > Metazoa > Chordata > Ascidiacea > Aplousobranchia > Didemnidae > Diplosoma > Diplosoma virens. Next base: position 41,255,813 of record OY796893.1, read on the forward strand.
TAAATCGTTAATTTGGTGGGCTTCTGAAGCCCGGCCGTTGAGGAGTCAATAGCTCGAAAAAGGTTGAGGAGAATAGGGTTAAAATGTAAAAACACAACACTGTTATTAGTAGTTAAAAATACCTTACATTTATAATTATTGCATATATTTAAAGATAGCACAAAAGTACATATTTAAAAATTTCTTACATTGTAGTAATATGACTGTAACTATAATCCCTGTTGACCGTGAGTTTACTGCAATTTTATGAGCTTACAAATAATATCGTAACAACGCATCTACAACTGCAAAGTTAGAAATAATTTTTAGTAGCCATATGAAATTAATGCAATTAACTACACTATCACGCTCACAAATGCTTTTACATGTAATAGGCTCGCTATATAAATTTAATATAATAACAAAATAATGTTAACAACAAAAATCTCAAACTTACAAAAAATTTCACTTGCATAAGTTTACTAACATTTATTAGAAAAAAATTATTATAACAAAACAAAACCAATTGTAATGAGGTAAAAAGAAAAGAAAGATAGAACCTTATTTATTTAAACAAAATTATTTGATAAAAGCAACAGAGTCTTAAGCCATAGATAAATTTCATTTGCTTGTATAAATTTGGTTAAAAACTTTTACGCAGGTTTTAGCAGACCCACACTGAACATCGGAATGGGTGGATACCCTCCCGTTTTGGTAGGTTTGGTTTCGGTCTGCATTTTAAAATCAATGAACAGACTTACTCACGGCCAGGCTGCGTGAAAGCATCTACCATCTGGGCCAAACGTGAGCTAAAGTTCTACAACAACGGTAGACTTTTACCGTTCTGTCCAACCCCTACTTATCTTGGGGTAAAACTGGACAGATCACTCACGTTTCGTCACCATTTAGTGGCATTGTGCAAAAAACTATCCTCGCGCGTCACACTGCTGAGGCGACTCGTGGGCTCGGGATGGGGTGCTGATGCTAAAACACTACGCATAGCCACCTTATCTCTAGTCTACTCAACAGCTGAGTACTGTGTGCCAGTCTGGTGTCGCAGTGCTCACACTCGCCTCATCGACAGTGTCTTGAATGACGCCTTGCGCATAGTTACTGGATGCCTGCGTCCCACTCCAACGGACCACCTACCTGTACTCTCAGGCATCCAGCCAGCTGAGCTTCGCCGAATGGGAGTGACACTCTCCTTGGCTCACCGTGGATCTCTGGACCCCGATCATATCTTGCATGGTCTTTTAAGTGGGTCCTCAGATACTCGTCAAGTGAGACTACGATCCAGACGCCCGTTTGTGCCAGGTGCGCGGAATCTTTTGAAGAATCTTGCCAGACTTGGCATCCGCGCCTCTGAATGGACAAATCACAAATGGAAAACGGAGTACTGTGAAAATGCTTCCAGGCTCCGTGCTTTTGTGCCCGAGACCGGTGCCAGGCCTGTTGGGATGGGCTTACCCTGAGCAGCTTGGGTTAAGCTCAACCGCCTGCGGACTGGTGTTGGGCGATTCCATTCGTTCATGCACAAATGGGGTCTCGCTCCTTCACCGAATTGCGAGTGTGGCGCCTCTGAGAAAACTGCAGACCATGTACTAACAGCGTGCCCTATACATCGGGCAGCACGTGGAGCACGAGGTCTGACGGTTTTGGATGACGAAACTCGATGCTGGCTTAATGACACCACTGCCAGCATCTGATCCAGGAAGTGCAGCAGTCTGGGATACTAAAAGGATAAACCCTCGGCCCCAGTTCTGTTTGTGTCTGGCCTGGAGTAGATACCCTTCAAACGACGACGACGACAACGCAGGTTTTAAAGCAGAGAAATAAAAAAGTGGCCTTTTTAAGAATTGTAAAATTTTTGTTGATTGATAGTAGACATTTCAGATCTCTTCAAGAAGTCACCATAAGCAATTTTCGTTCATAAAAATAACCCGGATCCCCCTGCAATTATTAGCGCTTCTTAAAAAATCTTTTATCGCTTGGTTGCTTTTTTATTTCATCCTAGTGCTGAAAGAGGGAAAATCACTTGTGGTGACTTCTTAAACAGACCCGAAATTCCTTGCACAGGGTGGGTTTTCTAAGCTCAAGTGTTTTTCAATGACAAAGACATGGCAGTAAGAAGATTGAATATTCTTTTGGTTGGCTAGAACCAGGTAGAATTTTGCAGCCTTGTAGAGCAGACGTTTGATTGAAAACAGATTTGGGGATATGCAGTTTGATATGGATAGAAGAGCATAACAAAGAACACATATGTTTTCTATCAACCTTTCGCTCAAACCTGCCAATTTTGGATCTACCCCATTTTAGCAAAATCAACATTAAAATTTAATCTACTCTTTACATGCTTTTACCATTCAATACCTGGAAGAAAACACACAAAAGGGAAAGTCAAATAATCCGAACCCCGAAGAAATATGGACTAATCTGATTTCTCGATTATAAAAAAATTTTAGAAAAAACAATTTACATTATTGAAAACTACTGTACATAAAAAAGTAATAAAAAAATTGTTTTAGCAAAATTCAATTTTTTGTTTATTTTTTTGCATTTTCCGAAAAAAATATTTTTTATTTAAAGAATTATGAGGATTTAGAATTAATTTAAAACAAGTCGCTTAAAAATGAGAAGCACCAGACTCGAGTTTTGCTCTTGTTACAGCTTGTCAGTGATGCTTATCTCGCTGCGAATCGAACCAAGTACCTATAATCTTTCACGCAGGTTACTACACCATTACACCACAAAAGTCGGACGATGGACCGACTCAAAGCACCTATAACCCATAAATTATTCCCGGATTCACTGAACAAGGAATACGTAGAATCCACTATGTTGTAATTCCAAGGCGGTACCTCATGACCGAAACTTACCCGACAAGCGTTAAGCATCGCGCTTACTCTCTTAGAGCTTGACGAGCGAAGAAGGAATCCTACGTGGAAGACTACAGGTACTTAGTTCGATTCGCAGTGAGATAACCATCACTGACGAGCTCTAACAAGAGCGAAACTCGAGCCTGGTGCTTCTCATCTTTAAGGGTCTTGTTTTAATATAATATTTTTGTTCGTTTGATCTTATTTGTTAATTTTTTTTTTTCAACTTTTTTCCTATTTAATTTTTTGAATTTTTTTAAATTGTTGTTTGGTTTAATCACAAGTTATTAGTCTTTTACAAAATGTAGCAACTTGAAAAAAAATACTTCCTATCACGAAAGAATCAATTTTTTTAAAGCGTAGTCTAAAATTATAATCTGGACGTCTAAGTTGTTTCTAACACGGACCCTTATTTATCAATTAATCAATTTCCATCGACAAATTTCAAATTGCATTGGACTACTTCCTTAATCTGGTACTTCAATTTATACTTATAAGACAAATTTTTTTAATATTTAATTTATATTGTTATTATATTTACCAACCTATTTAAGTCAGCAATCTAAAAAATTAGTTTATGTGTAAAAGTGACTATATAAGCTAAAATATAGAGTTAATACTAAATTTAGTGCTCAGATTAGATTTTTGCTGTAATTTAGCATAATTTTAATCGAACTTTAGATTTGCAAGTTAAATAATAATAATAATAATAATCAGAGGTGGGCACGGTACTTCTTAAAAGTACTGCGGTACCGGTACTCAGTACCTTGCTAAAATTGTACCGCGGTACCGGTACGGTACTAAAAAATTACCGCGGTACCGGTACTCGGTAATAACTAAAACTCCGTCGTACATTGGATTTCATTTGACATTTAAAAATTGTATTTAACAAAGCGAAAACAATATCGTACGTATCCAACTGTTCACTTTCAAAAATCAATTATGCTTTGGATGTAAAAAAACATGCGTGAATATGTTTTTAACTTGATTTTTCGCATAAAATATGTTTTGGATATATGAAAAGCCTAATGAATACGTTGTCTTCTGCTTTGTTTTTTATATTAAAAAAAGTTTGTCAAAAATCGTACTAATTTATATATAACCTATTACGGTGGTTTAGTCAAAGTTATTCTCAAACTTTTTGGGTCACGAACTTCTGTCGAGTGGTTATTCTGTCGGCAGCGTGGTCGAGTGGTTAACGCACCGGACTGATGATCAACATGGTCTCGGTTCAAAACCCACTTGCGCCATTCTGTTGTGTTCTTGGGAAAAACACTTTACGGCACTTTCCCCTGCTTGGTGGTCTTGACAAGCAGTTTTAAATTACAGTAATATCTCTACTAAATTACAAGCGGACAGCAATATCTTGGCATCTCCGGAAGCAGGTCGGGGTAATTGCCTACCCTATGTATAGCGCCTCCGTCGCTTTCCTGCGAGTCAGGAGGATAAATATAGAGATTAAAATAAAAAAAAATAAAAAAATTCTATTTACAAATCTTTCTTTATTACGGACCCCAATCTTATGTCACATCAATTTTCTGCCCAACCAACGAGGAAAGATAAAACAAACACAAAAATAAATGACACAAAATCCGTTAAAAAATAAATGCTTATAAACAGGCATACCATATTTCCGTGGGGGCAAACCGGGACGCTCGTTTATAGACAAAAAATTGTCCCTAAAAAAAGTGTTCTCTAAAAAAAGGTCTTCACTTTGAATCTGTCTCGGATTTCATGGTATAGATTAATTTACCAGGTATATATGTTGACAAATTTTGTCATATCGTCGCGGACCCCTTGTGCGCTCATCACGGACCTCATTTTGGGAAACTCTGGTTTCGGTAATTTAGTAAAATTACTCAACCTTCGTTGGCCGTTAACTGTTATGATAATTTTTTATATTTTTGCTTGCAAAGCAACAAAATCAAAATTTCATCAAGTCCCTTTTGCATTGATATGAATATGAAATCTGGTGTTTAGTGGATTTTTGATTTTATGCAAAATATTTCCATTTTTATAATTAGACAACTAAAATGTTCCTTGCAAATGCAATACCTTCAGAAAATATTTACTACACTAAGATTGAGTCCTATAATTTCTGATATACCATATTTAGCGCCGAAAGCGCTAAAGATTTGACATAATTGCACACAAAAATGCTACTTTTTCCAAAGCTACAATGTCTTTTTTGCACAACTGGTGCGGTGACTATGCACAATTTTTTTTGTATATGTTATAACGTATATAGTTTAATGAAAATAATGCACTACCAGCTTAACTACGATAAGTACGGCTAAGCCGCAAGGGCATACTGACGGTGGTTTTGATATACTGACCACATCATCGAGTCAGCTAACACAAATCGGGTAAAGTCAAGGTAAACCCTGCAGTTCCATTTCTAACATTAAGTAAGAATAGTCAAGCCAATCAACAAGCAAATTCCGACAGACCTGTTTCGTACTTGTTAGGACTCGTCAGGACACTACAGCTTGTTGTTGACCCCAGCTGAAATCAGCTGGGGTCAACAAAAGTGTTATTTAAGGTTGCATAGAAAAAAATTTCATACTCTTTGGATAGAGATACTTAAATGTTGGGATTGAAAAAGCAAGTTTTCGAAAGGTGGTCAGTCAACTTTCGTAAATTGGCCGAAAAGCAAAGATTGGTTTTAGAAAGTTAACGACTTCGGCGGTTTGATTGATCGTATGATTAATAGTAAAATTCTTTCACAGTTGGAATTCCTTAGGGAGGTTACTGCAGTTCACAGAAGAAGAAACTCTATTTCAGCAAAATCTGATTTCATTATTAAAATGCTTCGATCTTAGCAACAACGAATGTTTTCAGAATTCACTGGACTTTTTAAACAATTTTGGAAATGAACTTTTTATATAATAAAAAGAAATACAATTCATTCCAAAAAAAATAGAAATTTTAAGTGTCACATCGTACTTTTTTATAATTATTTCAAAATGTTAAAATAAGTCTAATTTAAAAAATTTAGTTAAGATTGATTACTTTAATGAAATAAATTTTTTTTGATTTTTGCAAGCTTTTTTCTTGTTTAGTAGGTTAGTCTAGCTTAGATAGTAGAATATTTTATAGTTGAACTAGACTAATGCTCTGGCGTATATTTTTTGATTTTAAATTTACCGTACATTAAATTATTTATTAATACATTTTGTCAGAGCAGGGCTGCCCAACCCAAGACCCGCAAAGTCTATTATTGAAGCCTGCCAAAGAATTTGTAATTACATAATCAATCAAATTATTGTAATCAGGGCTGGGGAGCCACTGTAGAAGAGCACTACCTCCGGCTCCAGCTCCGGAGCTATCAAGTACTCATTTACTAGCTCCGGCTCCAGCTCCGGAGCTATCAAGCACTTATCCACTAGCTTCGGCTCCGGCTCCGGCTCCGGCTCTCCAATTCTTTAGTAAACAAGTAGTTCATCATTTAGTGTTTAAATCTTTTTTGCGATAAACTATTTTGTTCGAATAAGAATCACGACTTCTGATCTTTACAATTATATTAATCAAATCCGAAAGCGAGTACCAAGAAATATAACTAAATGAAAACAATTGTGGCGTTATCTAAACATTGAAAAGGTTAAATCGTAAATATGATGAATTGCAAACTCCGCACTCAAATAGCTAAACTTTATCTTTTTAATGGAAAACTTTAGAAGCGCATGTGCTCGAAACAAAAAACTCCCAAGAAATTTAACGCACGAGGAAATAAGCGAGAATGTTTGTAATCAGTATCAGTATCAGTATCTTTTATTTCTGCTCCGCCACAACAAAAACAGAAAGAAATAAACAAACATATAGGACTACAGCAGAAGAAGAAAAAGGAAGAAGCAACAAAACGTTAAACGTTATAGCATGCAGACAGTAATATTTGATATAGTAATTATAGAATGATGCATGGTTGCAACACCTTTCATAGAAAAGCAGATAAATACATATAAAAGGAGATACATAGAACAAATAGAATTATAAGACAGGGAAAAACATACTAGGAGATAAAAAAGAAAAGCGCGACAAAGCAAGACGTACCATGTATTTGAGGCATTGTTGCGTTGGCGGCAAAAATATGGTGGGAAGCAAACAAGCCTTTGACCAAAAAGGGTCAGACAGGCAAACAAACCCACCGAAAGAAATCCTGTCACGGGTCAAAAAGGACCATTTCATGGAAACATGGCACGAAAGAAAAATAAATATATAAAAAAAAATAAAATACACCACACATAAAAGAATTGTTTGAACATTTTCTGTTTAGATAATAGCCACACAATCTAGTCTTCTCTGTAGAAGCAGTTTCTCCAGATAGAAGTCCCGTGTTCTGAAAAATAACAAAGACAAGGCCAGACAAGGCTCAACGGCCGAAAAAATACTAATAATAATAATAATAATAATATTAACAATAATAAGATTCGTTCTAATCAAGCAGATTACCAGTAATTGTAGTCTAGATTAAAGTTGGTTATTCTATTATAGAGTAGGTTTGGTACTAATACTGAACTATTTGCATTAATTTAACAAGGAATTTGGAAAACGTGCCAAGTGTTGAGTGAGTTTTTTTCTGAAGGTGTTGCTTGAATGGCTGTGTCTGATCTCTGAAGGTATTTTGCTCCAGAGTTTAGATCCAACAAATTTTAGAGATTGCTGACTTACTTTAGTTCTAAAGCAAATTGATATTATTTGGCTGTTGCTTCTTGTTTTCATTTTTAAAGATTTTCGTGTGAAAAAGTTATTAAATGCTGGTGGAAGTTGTTTGTTTTCATATTTAAACATCATTTGTGCTATTTCTGATAATAAGGCAATAGTAATGAAACATTATTAAGGCAATAAATAAGATTGAGTCAGCCAAATCTTCACTCTATAATTTTAAGAGATAAATTTACGACGTAACAATCATGCGAAAATTCAACCAAATAAAAAATTTAACTTATCCAATTCTCAGGGCTACATTCTGTTTTAGTCATATTAAATTTTGATATTTATTTTCTCTTAATCATTGAGTGTTTAAATTAGGGATGGGATGATGCCAATTTTTTTTTGACTCCGATGCCGATTTCAACAACATTTTTCGATTCCGAATCTTCTTAGTCAGAATTCACCTTGTTTTTTATATGAGGCTAACAATTTTTTTTAAAAGCACCTAGTTTAATTAGTTGCATAATTCATGTAGAGTGCTTCTTCCTTAATTGTTTTAAATTGTTCACCATTAGCCATTGTAAATTAAAGATTATATGTGTATTGAAAAGTGAATCAATCGTCCTCGCAGAGTGCCCAATTAAAGAATAAGAGCAATATTTTAATACAAAATTTATTTAATCACTGTTTTGAAAAAACCACAAACATCCGTTGGTTCTTTATTTAAATAGAATCTTGATCCTTATTTAATTAAAAAGATTCTATTTGAAAAAAGATATTTAAATATATTATACAAAATTTATTTAACTACTTTTTAAAAAACCAACACAGTCTGTTTCATTTTATTGAATCTTCCTGTGTTTACAGGAAAAATAAAGAATAGGCTATAATTATTAATAAACATAGTACTATGTTTTCATAACATCATTAAGAAAACATAGTACGATAAGTCAATCTTATCCGATAAATAATACATAGTTCTGCAAAACATAATTTATAAGAGGTCTTTTCAAAATTTTAAATTTTTTTAACAATAGAGATATTATTTAAGCTTTTTAAATTTTATGCTTCCAAAATATGTAGTTTGTTAAACTACAAAAATAATTCAAAACTGTCGAAAAGTAAAACAGGTCCAAACTTGCAAATAGTGGTGGTATATTTATTGTAGGATACATAGACTTAGAAAATTATTTTAAAAAATTATTCTAAATAAAAAATCTCAGCTAAATACCATTCGGCTCTATAAGCTTTTTTTTATTCAATTTTTTCATAAATAAAAACAGCTAATTAAACAGCTGGTGAAGGACAGGTTTTATTCTTTTTATTCCTTTTAATATCTTTTACGTAATACCAAAAATTTTTTACGTTGAATCATCATCTGTTTCTTTTTTATTTATATTTATTTGTAATAGTTTAACAAACAAAAGTTTATAGAGCTGAGTACAATTTAGCTGAGATTTTTTATTAAGAATAATTTGTTAAACTAATCAAGAAAATAATGCAATTTCTGTGATGTCATATAGGAAAAAATGACTCAGGTTATGCATTCATATTAAGATGACCTGACTTTCCTTCTCTTACCTTAATATGAATAAAAAAACTGATTTTATTGGATGAAATAGACTATTGAGATTTTTTTAAATAGAGTTTAAATAAAATTTGTACGAAATTGCTCTGATCTTTTCTTTGAGCACTTTGCAATGAAGTTCGATTCACTCTTGCTCTCTCTCTCTCTCTCTCTCTTCTCATTCGTCTATGCACAAATGGGGTCTCGCTCCTTCACCGAATTGCGAGTGTGGCGCCTCTGAGCAAACCGCAGACCATGTTCCAACAGCGTGCCCTATACATCGGGCACCACATGGAGCACGAGATCTGACGGTTTTGGATGACGAAACTCGATGCTGGCTTAATAATACTACTGCCAGCATCTGATTCAGGCAGTACAGCAGTCTGGAGTAGTAAAAGGATAAACCCTCGGCCCCAGTCCTGTTTGCGTCTGACCTGGAGTAGATGCCCTTCAAACGACGACGACGTCTCTCTCTCTCTCTCTCTCTCTCTCTCTCTCTCTACATACTGTATATATACGTATATATATATATATTGTAATATTATATGAAACTTAAGCAATATATATAAATTAGGAAAAAATTAATCGACGTGTTTTTGTAGAGCGCTTAATGAAAGTCGGAACAAATACATTGATTTTTCATCTATTACAAAACAACCCAACAGCCTGTTTCATCTATTTCTTAATTTCTTAATCAGATAAAATAAGCTGTAGAGATGTTTTTGCTTAATAAATGAAAAGAAAGATATCAATATAACACAAAATTTATTTTTATGTTAATGTTTAAAAATCCATAACAGTCAATTTCATTTTATGAAGTTGATCCTATGAACCATTACTGGAGCCCGAGCTATTAAAATTTGGCTCCGACTCCGGCTCCGGCTCCGCAGAAATATTTAAAAAGGCTCCGGCTCCAGCTCCGGTTCCTCCAAAATTGGCTGGCTCCATGGCTCCGCGCTCCGGCTCCGACTCCGGCTCCCCAGCCCTGATTGTAATGCTTTGAATCAATCCAATGACTCGCAGAAAAATCGGAATGAATAGGCTAATTTTCGTCCCACTAGAAATTTTTCGCTTTATATAAGAATAAAACATGTAGATATATCAAACTGGTGACCTTTTTTGTTTGGTCTTTAACAAAATTTGTAGTCCGAATTCCTGTTATCAAGGAGTTTCGAGGAGTTAGAGGAGAAATAATTTTGTGGTTGGAAAATAAAAAATAAAATTTTACGGAGATTTTTGCTTAAAAGGTGCATAATACCCGACTTTTCCCTACTTACATTGTTATACTGACAATAATTTCTTAGTTCTTGTAAGAGAGAGTTCTTTATATTCGTTCATTTTAGAACCTACTTTCATCAAGGTGCTCTTAATTGTACATAACATATTCTACAATAAGCTTTCATGTCATCACAAATAACCTCTTTCAACCAATTTTGAAGTGGCTCCGTTATCCACAATTTCTGAAACCATTTGGTATATGGTAGCCATTTACCCATTCTGAAAAATATAAAATAGATTAAGCTAATTATCTACAATTATCTACTTAAACAATTTTCTATTTAACTATAGTTATAAAAAAAGACCCTGGTAGGTTAATGCTATATCACCCTGGTAATTTCTTGTTAATGAATAAATTATGTAATATCATCTTTTAAGAAAACAATAATGGCTGCACGCTTTCTTAGAATTATTGCTTTTATCTGCTTTCATCTACTTTCTGAAAGTTTACAATTTTTTTATAAAGCAAATTTAATAAAAAAATGCTTTTCAAATTTTTTTTGTTTAATTTATATTTTTTAAAAGTAGATAAAAAATTTTGAAGTTTTTTGCATTAACAAATAACTGAATAACCTAATCTTTAAATTCAATTTAAGATTTTATTCTTTGATGAGACCTCTTCGACTAAGATACTACTAAACTTACATAAAATAAGTGTTTTCTGATTCATATTTTTCAGGTTTGTTCAAACGAAACATCTACCGATCTAAAATAACTAAAATTACACATTAGTTTATTCAAACATACACTGATACTCTGAAAAATACTTACCCAAAATCTATACTGCATTTCATTAATTAAATGGGGCCCACATAAAGGGTTATAAAAAATTTCCTGTATCTCAAATAAATAAAACATAATTAAAGAAACTGAACAGAACTGAACTGAACTGAACTCAGATGTAAACAAAATTTCTTGTACAGTTTAAAGCAACTTTAATTCTATTATTCATAATATTCTATAATGCAGTGTTTCTCAACCTTTTTAAGCTTGCGGACCCATAATATTCGAAAACAATTTTGAAGATTGCTTGAAGTAAAAGATTTTTCTTCCCAAAGCTTTTCATCTGACACTCTTCAGGGGAAATCGTCAGAATGAAGTAGAATTGAAACCGAACTAATTTATAAAGGAAGAAAGTAGAGTTCTCATTGGCTGAAAGAGTCAACCAATGAGAGAAAGGTTAAGAAATTTTGAGAGAGTATACGAATTCTTTTTGCTTACACAGAAAGGGATTGAGAGATTTAATGAAAGTCGCTTCAAGAGTAGAAAGGTGAAAGGAAGAGCGACCTCGAGCGAGAATAGAAAATTTTTCGTTGCTGTAATGGAGGGCACATTGGGCGTTGTCAAGAAGATGTTGACCAATAGCGGATTCGTGAAATTGTTGTGGGCGTATGTTGTTTTTGCAAGAGCGGAAAAGACTTTGGCGGTTGGCCGAGGTACGAGGATTGGTGATGGATTTAGGAACGTGTTGTTTAATTCGCTCTTCTAGCCGTTGAGACGTGCGACCAACGTACCGACTATCGCAGTGGCACAAAAACTGGTAAATAACATTGCTGTGATGATGGGAAGGTAGCACGTCTTTCTTAATCGCTGGAAGGAGCTGTCGGGTGTTGAAAATAACACATGGTTCGACGGAGAAAAAGCAGCGTTTCACAGCAGACGTAATCTGCTTTTCGAACCTCATCGAAACGTTTCCAATCCATGGGATGTGTAGGTAGACAGGGCACTTTTTTACTGTGTGGACCAGGTTAGAATTTATTTGTTGAAGTTTTCGCTTGAAAGCCGAATTGATTACACGTTCCGGGTAGCCATTTTCCAAAAGAATTGAACGAATTTTGCCAAGTTCTTGGTCCAGTTTGCTTTTAGAACAAATCATAAAAGCTCTGTGAACGAGAGTACCAATTAGATTGATTTTCCGTTTCTGTGGACTAAAAGAGTTCCAACGTAGATATTGGCCAGTGAAGGTAGGTTTCCTGTATACTGAAGTAAGAAATTCTGAATCATGCCTTTCTACTAACACGTCAAGGAAAGGGAGAGAGTGATTAGATTCCTTTTCATAGGTGAAGCGAAGTGAGGGATGGAGAGAGTTGAGCTGGATGAAGAAATTGTTGCAGTCTTCTTCATTGTTGAATACGGCGAAAGTATCATCAACATACCGGAAGTACACCAACGGTTTTTTGGCGATGTTGAAAAGTTTCGCTTCTTGGTAGCCAACAAAAATGTTTGCTAAAGCTGGACCAAGCGGTGAGCCCATAGCGACGCCGTCGATTTGTCGATGCATGTTGTTATTAAAGCTAAATTCCACAGAGGAGGTGGCTAGCTGCATTAATTCGACAAAGATGTTGCGTGGAAAGGATGGCGCCGTTGAGTCGTCATTGTAAAGGGCATCAGCGCAGATTTCTATGGTTTCAGCAAGCGGAACATTAGTGAAGAGACTGGAAATATCAAAGGAACAAAGAAAGACAGAGGAAGGAGAAAAGGTAAATTTTCTGACTTCTTTTACAAAAGTGAAAGAATCAGACAAACAAACAATTTTGCAGCTCAGTAATCTTTTTTATGACAAAATTGTAATGAACGCGATAAGTTGATAAAAAGAATTCTAATAAAACAAAAGAGAACATTTAGCATCAGAAGAACTCTATTTGATGTGGAATTTGCTGCTGCCTTCTTGATATAATACGTAGTAAAAGTGGCTCTATTGAAGTTTTTAAGAGGCAAAGTCAGGGACGCCAGAAGTGGGGGCACACAAGGGGGAAAATAGTGTCCTTTGAATTTGCAGTACAAAAGCAGTGGTTTCGATTTGTCTCCACACTTATACAAATTCAACCGGAATTAAATTAAGCAAAATTTTTAAAACAATGATTTGATAACAGCAAAAAAAACAGTAAGTTAGCAAGAGCGCAAAATTGAAGAAAAGAGGCACTCTTTGGGTTGATAAGGTACTCGCAATAAATGTAAAGATCTTTCTGAATATATATAAAAAAAACCGAAAGTACATCAAGTGAACAAACAACCAAACAGGAAACTAGCAAGGAATTTTCACTCACGTTAAAATTTAGTTGCTTCTCTTAAATGAAAAAGATGCGCAAGAACGCGTCCTCTCAAAAACCATATAACTTCTGCATAAAAGATGAGATGGTGATTGGTGCGCTCACACAGTGCCTCAAAAACCCTTAAATGCAATACATGGTTACGAATATATTTTATAATCTTAACTGCTCCGATCATAATGCCATATAATTTAGGTGACAATTTCTGGACACCTAAATTTTCAAGGTGAATTATGCAATGTGTAAGATAGCAGATTTTTGTTTGTAACTTGTCTTAGTTTTGCACTTACACCCGACTGATAACCAACCATGCTGGCAGCTCCGTTGGTACACACTGCTGGACATTTTTTCCAATCTACTTTAAGCTTTGATCTTGCATTTAGTTATTAAACGAAATCAATAATTACTGTTAGGCTAATATTCTTTTCACACTGTTTTATTTCTAAACTGGTAGCGTCTCTCTAAAGTATAAAATTGGAATAGATTTTTGCGGACCGGTAGAAAAGATAATCCGCGGATACGCGGTTGAGAATCACTGCTATAATGTACAGTATCTATTGTATCACTAAGTGTTGTCTTTTTAGCTAAACCAAGTCAAATCTAGTGCCACAATTATAATCATTTATAAAATAATTATGATGTCATAAAGAAGTCAATAGTTATTTAAAGAAGGAAAGGGTAATCAGTACTAATTGCTAACTAATAGTTAAATTATCACGTTTTAAAGTATGGACGCCAAAATTGTTTTGTCAATTTTTTCAGTGCAAAAAGTAGCACAATGCAATTAAATGTTGCCTTGTCAATTTTAAAAGTAGCCGAAAAGTAGTAAGGTCGCAAGTCACATATTTTGTTAGCAAGAGCATCAAAAAAGTAACCCAATTTGCTATTTTTTTGCCCTATTAGGCAACTCTGACTGCGATACAAAAAGAATGATACACTTTACAAAGCTGGTTAAATAGCGACCGCACATGTAAAAGAAAAAAGGCAATATCGCAAACGAACACGTGATCAAAACAATGTAGGACGGTGGACGAGATTAGAATCTTAAATTATTCTAAAGTTAAAAACTGTAACAGTAAGAACTTTGAAGAGTGATGATTTGTTGGCTTTGAGCTGTGTCAGCTTTGTATGCATATGATGTGGTAATGTTTGTTCTAATTAAAGAACGTCATAACATGTGGTGTTTTAGTAGCTTTGCTATTTTTTATGAAATATAGGTTATGTGAGGTCGTCGTTGTCGTCGTCGTCGTCGTCGTCGTCGTCGTCGTTGTTTGAAGGGCATCTACTCCAGGTCAGACACAAACAGAACTGGGCCCGAGGGTTTATCCTTTTACTATCCCAGACTGCTGCACTGCCTGAATCAGATGCTGGCAGTGGTGTCATTAAGCCAGCATCGAGTTTCGTCATCCAAAACCGTCAGACCGCGTGCTCCACGTGGTGCCCGATGTATAGGGCACGCTGTTAGTACATGGTCTGCGGCTTGCTCAGAGGCGCCACACTCGCAATTCGGTGAAGGAGCGAGACCCCATTTGTGCATGAACGAATGGAATCGCCCAACACCAGTCCGCAGGCGGTTGAGCTTAACCCAAGCTGCTCAGGGTAAGCCCATCCCAACAGGCCTGGCACCGGTCTCGGGCACAAAAGCACGGAGCCTGGAAGCATTTTCACAGTACTCCGTTTTCCATTTGTGATTTGTCCATTCAGAGGCGCGGATGCCAAGTCTGGCAAGATTCTTCAAAAGATTCCGCGCACCTGGCACAAACGGGCGTCTGGATCTTAGTCTCACTTGGCGAGTATCTGAGGACCCACTTAAAAGACCATGCAAGATATGATCGGGGTCCAGAGATCCACGGTGAGCCAAGGAGAGTGTCACTCCCATTCGGCGAAGCTCAGCTGGCTGGATGCCTGAGAGTACAGGTAGGTGGTCCGTTGGAGTGGGACGCAGGCATCCAGTAACTATGCGCAAGGCGTCATTCAAGACACTGTCAATGAGGCGAGTGTGAGCATTGCGACACCAGACTGGCACACAGTACTCAGCTGTTGAGTAGACTAGAGATAAGGTGGCTATGCGTAGTGTTTTAGCATCAGCACCCCATCCCGAGCCCACGAGTCGCCTCAGCAGTGTGACGCGCGAGGATAGTTTTTTGCACAATGCCACTAAATGGTGACGAAACGTGAGTGATCTGTCCAGTTTTACCCCAAGATAAGTAGGGGTTGGACAGAATGGTAAAAGTCTACCATTGTTGTAGACTTTTAGCTCACGTTTGGCCTCTCGGTTATTTAAGTGAAAGGCTGCCGTCACCGTCTTAGTGTGACTGAGCTTCAACCTCAAAGTCTGGAGATACGCTGACAGTGTGGACATGTCTTGGCTTAAAGTCCCCTCCAAGTCCTTCCAGTTTCCAGAAGAGTGCAACAATGCTAGATCATCACCATAGGCAAATTTGCTGGAAATCATGCAAGGAAGATCGTACGTATAGATGTTAAATAGGAGGGGAGCCAAGACCGATCCCTGAGGAACGCCGTTTTTAAGACGGCGTAGTCTGCTTTGCTTGCTGTCACCGGTGGTAAGGGTGAAACTTTGATTTCGGACAAGCTCCATAACCATTCTGACCATGTGCTTATCCGGAAGTAGTCTCAGCAGTTTGCAGGTAAGGCCACGGTGCCAGACAGTGTCATAAGCAGCTGTCAGATCGATAAATACGGCACCGGCCTTCTTTTTAGCCTCGAAAGAATCCTCGATGTTCTGAGTTAGCAGAACAACTTGATCTACGGTTGACTTCCCGCGTCGGAACCCAGCCTGCTCTTTAGGAAGCAGTGAATCGATTAATGGTTCAACGCGGGCGTAGATAAGTCTCTCGAGGATCTTGTAGGGGACACAGAGCAGAAATATCGGTCGATAACTCTTTGGGTCACCCACGGGTTTTCCTGGTTTGGGATCGCGACCACAAGCACTCTTCTCCAGATCTTGGAAATTTTGAATCGGCGCAAACAGGAAGAAATGAAGTCACGTAACCAGGACTTCAAACCAGATCCGGCATGGAGTATAAGCTCGGGGCAGATGGAATCAGGTCCCGGAGCTTTACCTGGTTTTAAATGTTGGAGGGCAGCAGCAAATTCTCTCTGTGAAAAATTGTCAGAGATATTTACTGGGTCTGGTGTTGTGGTTCTCCAAAGGTCAGACACTTCTTGATAGACAAGTCGAGATGACTTGCGGTCAACAGCCTCGTATTTCCCATTTCTAACCAGCTGAGATGCAATATCATCGGCTGGAACGGGATAGTGACGAGGAGAGTGTCGTGACCTACCAGTAAGGTTGTTCAAAATACTCCACGTTTTCGACTAGAGTGTGAGAAATCAATGCTCCGAACTGCTTCGGACCATCGATCCCTCCGCTTTCTGTCAAGCTTGGCAAGCAGAGCTGTAGCAGCCAAACTTGAGTCGTCTCCCTGAGGAGACTGCAGAAAGGTTTTATAGAGGGATTCACACTCTGCATCCCAACACGGAATATAGTTATTTCGATACCCGCGTGGGATAGTCTTTTTGGCTGCTTTCTTAATGGTGTTACAGAAGTCCTGGTAAGCCGCATCCACATCAAGTGAATCAGGCGGCAACAAAGTCTTTGCGAATTTATTCGTCAAAGCAATGTAGTGACTCCATTTGGCCTCGCGGAAGTTCCATCGCTTAACAGGCATGCTTGGCACTGCCATAGCAAACCTTGGTGGTGTAATAAGCGAAGGTCGATGTTGTGACCTGGGGAACTTTTCAAGGACACGTCTATCCGGTAAGCGATTGTTTGGACCTATGCTAGCGAAAGCTAGATCTGGATTGATGCCAGTGTTCCAGCGGCCGGAATAAAAACTGGCAGTTTCCTTGGCATTATATAGGAGTGCAAGACAATTAATACTTGCCCAGACAGCCAAGCACTCACCTTCCGGATTGTTGTCATCATAACCCCAGTTAGCATGACGACAGTTAAAATCGCCAGCGTAAAGACAGGGGTGAGGAAACACTAGGAGATCCGGGAATCGCAATCGCGTTGGCGGTGGTTTGTAGACGTTGACTATTTTACAGCCATCAACGTCCACACACAACCACTCGATCTCCGATGTCGGTGGAGATTGGTCCAAAAGCGTGTATCTCAGTCGCTCGTGGACAAACGTGGCAAGGCCATGCTTCCTGCTTAAAAAAGACCCAGCTAGTTGATAGTTTGGAAGTACCAACTTCTCTGCATCAGTGCAGTGGGTCTCCTGCAGTAGGATGACGAGTGCCTCAGACTGCATAGCAAGGTAATGAAGAACGTTCATCTTGCTTTCATTGAGGCCTTCGATGTTCAGCTGAAGAATAGATGGTAGGTGCTTTCGCGCAGTCTGGGCCGTGAGTAAGTGTGCTCATTGATTTTAAAATGACAGACCGAAACCGAACCTACCAAAACGGAAAGGTATCCACCCATTCCGATTCTTATGTGAGGTAATGAGAGTCTTAATGTGTTTGAGGTTTTTTATGTTTCTCAGGTGTTATGTCTGCATCTGAGATAATGATATTAATGTAATCAATGCAAAAATGGCTGGCTTTCAAGTTTCTGGGTGGATCTGAATGTGCATTAAGATTATGTACGTAGGCAGGGCGTTTGCGTTAGTTGTTTAAATTGAATAGAATGAGGTTTTGAGATTTAAAGGACATTGGTTCTGTAATGTTGTTGTTAAGTGTTCTTGCTCGTGTGCAGACAGTGGCAATGCAGAGAGCTGTGTTCTGAATGGTTTGCAGGTGCTAATGCTAAAGTTTAATATGATAAACTCAAAATGCAGTTTGCATATTCTAAAATGGTAGTAGTAACAGTTTTAAATGTAGAGGTAATTAATCTACAATTAACTGTTTTTTTTTCTAAAAGTGAGTGTAAAAAAGAAAACGTGAAGCATTTGTATGAAGAAAAATCTGAAAAATTTGTTTTGCTTTAGTGATGCTGAAATAGAATACATGTTCTATAAAAATGTTAGTTTTGAGTATAAAGTAGTCCAATAATTTTTGCATGTTTTGCTGTGTGAAGTGTTTGTTTGTTTAATTTATATAACAGTGTTGCTATTAGTGGCGGTCGATTCGTGGACTGTGCTAAGATAAAGATTTAAAGCTCGTTTTGATACGAGCGTAAAGTAAGTATTTTTTGTTTCTTTTATTGATCTTTTTGCTTTGCTTTGAGCTTTTCGCGAGAAAAAAGTAAAAAATTCAATAAAATATACAAAGAATGCTCCATTCCAAGCTTGTAGTGGAAACGAGTCCTTACGTTTACGGCGTAAAGTTTTTGCTTACGATAACGCATAAGCTGACAATATTTTAAAACGTTGAAGATGTAAGATATACCGTAGAATTTTTGCATAGATTCTGCATAAGCGTAAGTGTGAGTCTCCTAGTTTTATTATGTTTCCTGTCTCTTTCAGAATTTCTTTCATCATGACAATCACTTACAAATTTTCAACTTTTTGTACGAAATATGGAAAAAGCAAATCCCAAGGCGTAGATCACACTCCCGAGTTTGAAGGCCATTTAAGCTGTTTTCTAAAGTTTTGTTGAATCCTTCTACTCTGACCAAGATCAGTAAGACATGCTACAAACATCCATCCTAAGGGGTTAATTATTTATCAAAGAACCAATGCATGCATTTACTGTTATCTTCATCATTGGTATAAAATGGAGGCTACTTACCTCTTACGTTTATCCACTATTATTGTTAAATAGTCATTCCCAGAACTCGAACGCAGTGGAAGGTAAGATCAACATGAATATGCGTTAGTCTTCCCTAAGGAGGAGGAAACTCAAAATCTATTTCGGTGGAGTTGTGCAGATAGATTTGGATCTGGAGCAGAATCTATATTTGTAATTTTATAACCTTTTTTATTCCCAACCATGCAACAAATTTTTGAACCATTCTTGTTATACCGTTCATACACAGATGTGGCAAATCATGAAAAAAATTATGAACCAAAAAAACTTGTTGCAAGAATATACGCGAACCCGTGTCCAAGACACATCATGCAACATATTTAACCCGTGGTTTGATTTGAGGAGTAAATTCGAGAACAAGCAAGATCATCTTATTTAATTTTATATTTTGCAACTTTAAATATTTAATGTTGTTATGCGCCTGCTGTAAAGTCAAAATCGAATGGCAATCGGCTTACAATTATTATACTGTATATTATTTTAATTGAAGCTGTAGCAATCAATGCAAGTATTCTTCTTCTTGACCTCAAACTTCAAATAACCTTCAGCTCGATTTAAACCAAAGGTTCTCAATTGGGTTCGATGGCATTAGTTTGATGGTACACAACACAACTTAGTCAAAGGAATCAACAGCAAAGACAAAAACACAGGTGATCAAACCAATAGAGATGTAGAAACAGATCGAAATTCTTTTACCAACAAGAGTGAAAACTTCTTTGCATCGCTGAACTAAAAGCCAAAAACCAAAAAAAATCTTTTGTTTTTTGTGTGGGGGTTGATCAAATTATTTTACTATGAAATTGAACAAAGAGAGCTCATGCGATAAAAAAAAGGTTGAGAACCCTTTTCCTAAACCAATGAATAATCACGATTTATCCCCACTAAATATTGTAACCTTTATTACTCAAACACAAACGCTAACTCGTTACTGTTTCAGAAAGAGACAAACGTGAACAAAAATAAATAGAACGTATCCTAACAGCCAAACACAAAAACTACTTTATTTTTTCACATACTTATCCTCTGTGTATTCTGACAATGATTATTGCTACTACATAGAAGCGCAAGTAGTAGCAATGCACAACATAGAATTGTATGCGACAAAACGAAATCTCTAAAAAGAATTTCAAAACAAAGTCACTTAAAGAAAAAAACTGAAACGCAGCAAACTTGTGAAAAACGGAATTTTCTTTTTCTTGCAGTTTTTCCCAATTAATTTGGGATCGCCACAGTAGATTGCTTTAATTTCCAATCTGCATATTTTGGATGTACTTCCTGACGAATATCAATCAAGCTTATAGTTGAGTTTCGGATCCAGGACTTTTGCTTTGATGTCCAAAACGCTAACCACTACACCAGGGCGGTTAAAAAATAGAATCAAAAGCAGAAAACTAGGGAATAAATTCTTGGTACCGGTAAAACAACCTGATCTGGTGCCCTTGTTGAGAAAATGAAATTATGATACTACTCGGTGATGCCGCGCGAGCGTTCCAAAAAGAAGAATTGTGAAACCCTTGCAAACTTGATTCTCCGTCAGAAGCGCTTCTCACATAAACATGTGCACGTTTTGGTTACAAAAAGAAAGGGTCAAGATGAGTTTCTAGGTGCGCAAAAATCCAAGACGGTGACATGCTTAGCGAGATCTTTAACATATTTGTGAGAAGAAATTCGAGAAGGTTTATACTGGTCAAAAAAATCTCCCAGTAGGCAGACTGGCAAGCCAAAAATGCAGTCGGTAGGTGCAAGATAGCGTTTAAATGTCCCGTTTTGGACTTTTTTGTAACGTAAGGAGAACGATTGGCAAAGGGTCAAGTCAAATCGTCGGCAGCGTGGTCAAGTGGTTAAAGCGCCGGGCTCGTAACCAACACTATCTCGGTTTAAAACCCACTCGCGCCATTCTGTTGTGACCTTGGGAAAGACACTTCACGGCACATTCCCCTGCTTCGTGGACCTGGCAAGCAATTCTAAATTACAGTCATATCTCTATTAAATTACAAGCAGACAGCAATATCTTGTTATTTCCGGAAGCAGGTCGGGGTGATTGCCTACCCTATGTATTAGCGCCTCCGTCGCTTTCCTGCAAGTCAGGAGGATAAATATAGAGATAAAAAAAAAATTTTATGCACTTGAAGGAAAGGCTTTAAGCTGCGTTTCAATCTTTCAACCAATGTTGAGATTGCTAGTGGTAGGCAGTAATGTGTTTTACCTCACAACTCGAATAATTGCAGATTTTCGTCCAAAGTAAGTTCGAAATAAATTGTGATTCTCTATCAAAAAATATCAACTTCTCAGGATAACCCAACAAAACCATTCAATTGTGGATGAGAGCCTTCGTACATTCGGATGCTAATATTCCGACAAAAAGAATTTTATAAGCAATTTACGGAGCGTTGGTTGACCAACGTTATTTCACATATACCAAACACACGTGCAACTTATATAACCTTTTCTAGCTTGCTTAATCACAAATAACTTTGTCGTCTACTGGCCACGACCCAAAGGGAGCTACAGATTTTAACCGCGGCCCATGTATAGGTCTTATGATTTTTGGTCACTTATAATTCGTGCAATCTTATGACCATAGCGCAATCTTGTGATAAGGATCTATAACAAATTTAGAGAACCAAGTGCATTTTGTTGTCAATTCAATTAACATGGATCGTTCTAAATTTGTTTACATTCTCCTGCAACAATAATTCCTTGTTGCTGCCGAAAAAATTCTGATTTTGCTCATTTCCCAAGCCGCCTGGCTCGTACGGCTATAATCTTTGCAACAGAAGTTATAACGGTAAACGGCGCTTAAGTTGGCCGATTGCCGCAAAGTAAATTGTCGAATAACGCGCTTCTAGCTTCGCTAAAAGGAAAAGTCAAAATAACTAAGGATATTTAATATAAATGAAAATAAATAGTGAAGTGAATTGAAGTGGTATTCTGTAAATAAACAAAACGAACTAAAAATCAAACAAAAGAGAAAATAAACAGTTGCTTTACCGAGCAGTTTACGTCGATGCTGACTCACGGGAAAACGAGAAACACACAAACGGATATATCCAATCAGGATTAGAACACAAAACTACATCTCTCAGACTTTCAGATCACAAAAACAGCCTTAGGTCTACTCAGACTTTAACCAGCCGCCGACAGTTTTTGCTGCTGGTCGCTTTACAAGTTGATAAAAAAATGCGAACAAACCAGCACTAAATGAACACACTGCAGAGACAAACTATTGTATGCTCGGACAAAAAATTAAATAATAATTAAAGTGTAAAGCAAAAAGGCGCTGGCAGCGAGTGCACGCGCAAATAATGATTAGAAAAGCAAAAGAAATAAAAAAACACGTGTGTTGGTAATTTTCTACAGAATTAGTAACTAAATTTGTTTAAATGTTACTGATCCAGTTGAAATATTTAAGATCACATCCTTTTTGAACACAAAAAAAGCAGTAGAAAATGATAGCACATATTCAAAAATTTTACATGTATTAAAATTTGTTATTAGTCCAGTGCAATCGAATACCTTTCATTTCATTTTATTTCATTTTAATTCTGTTTTTATCCTCCTGACTTGCCAGAAAGCGACGGAGGTGCTAATACAAAGGCTAAGCAATTACTGTGAACTGCGTCCGGAAATGCCAGGATATTGCTATCCGGTTGAAATTTTTTTTCGTTTGGTTTTTAGTTTTTTTCAAGATATGACTGAAATAGAATTGCTTGCCAAGACCACCAAGCAGGGGAAAGTGCCTAAAGTTTCTTTCCCAAAGACACAATAAAATGGCTCAAGTAGGTTTTTAACCATAACATGTCGATTACAATTACGGCGCTCCAGCCAATTGACAACGCTGTCGACAAAAATATGATTAATAACGCAAAGCAACTTGATGTATTACCAAAAAATTCAAAATAGCTACAGTAATTTTATTTCATAAAGGAGGCAAAAATAATGAAGTTATTAATTATCGATCAATCTCTATTCTGTCTAGTCTATCAAAAATAATTTGAAATAAATCAAGAAGCGATTTAATGGTATCTTAAAAAAACACAATATAATTTTTGGTTATTAATTTGGTTTTTGCAAAGAAATGTCTACAACTCTTTCAGTAGCCGATAGCCTATATGTGGTCAATTTCAAAATGCTCTTGATAATGCTGAAACTACATGTGAGAACAGTCAGATATTGACCAAGATTGGCCCAGATGGCAGGACCTTTCTCGCAGCCTAGGCCGTAAGTAAGTCTATATTTGTTAATGCGCATAAAAGACCGAAACCAAACCTGCCAAAACGGAAGGGCATCTACCCACCCCGATGTTTAGCAATGGTCTGCTTATCAAAAAACATTCTTTTCAGGACGGGGGATTGTCTGAATAATTATTGATTTAGCAATAGCTTTCTATACAGTAAATCCCTAAATATTACTAAAAAAATTAGAGGAACATGATATAAGAAGTAATGCTTTTAAGTTAATTAAATCTTATCTAAAGTTTAAAGTTCAATATGCACAGAAAAACAATCATGCTTCTTGCAATAAAAAAATATTGTGTGGAGTATTAGAATGTTGTATTTTTGGACCACTTCTTTTTTGTTATATGTAATTAATATTTGAAATACTTCAAATTTTAATGTAAGATTACTTGCAGATGATACTTTGTTACATTGTACAACTAAAACGTTTGTATTCTAGAAAAACAAGTTAGCATTGAACTTAATGAAATACAACATTGGCTTGATGTAAATAAACTATCTTTTAATGTTTCCAAAACCAAATACAGTATAATATTGCCTGAATTTAAAGATAGATACAAATTTTATATCAAGCATCTGTTGTGGCAACAGAAATTCATCAGTGCCTAGGTATAACATAGATGAAAGTTATTATGGAAGTTACATTTATCAGCTGTTGGTTCCAAACTAACAAAACTACGTGGATTGTTTAATACAGTGGCTCTCAACCGGGGTGCCATTTGCGTTTCGCTAGGATGCGGCAAGCTATTGCACATTATTCACTATTCCAGGAAAAAGGTTAAGTGTTGTGATGTTATTTTAAATTATAAACTTTAATGTTAGTACATACATCAGTGTTTCTCAACCTGTGTGCCGTGAAAGTTTCCAGGTGTGCCGCGAAAGATTTCAAAAAAAATTATTTAGGGACGTCGAATATTGCTTGTTCTAGACGTGAAATATGTAAGATTCGGAGCGAAAACCATTTTTATTTAGAAAGAATTGATTTTGGGAAGGAAATGACAAGAGAGAGCGCGAATTCAGGCGAAGACCTTTTTTTCTTTTTAGACAACAGCTTATTGTTGTGGCAAAACCGAGGTAAACAGAGCGGATAGGTGGAGACCTTCTTTTTTTTTATTTTAGAGATCACATAATTTTGGGGGAGGATATCAAGGATCCTAGCTCAAGTGCGCCGCGAACTTCGGAAGATAACAATTATATGCCGCGGCCAGAACAACGTTATTTTTAAGATAGAACAAATTTCAAAGACAAAAGCTAGAAATTTGAGCCCAATTCTGGGTGAAGACTTTTTTGTTTCAGAAATTACCTAATTTTGCGAACAAAATTTAATAAAAATGATCTAAAGGCGCCATAATTTTTGAAGAATTTAAAAAATGTGCTGCAATTGAAAAAATTTTGAGAAACATTGGTTTAATAGATTAAGATCATGTGCGAATAAGTAAATTTTTATGAGAATTTGCTACACCCTATTACAGTATATCCAAACTTTATAGAATAATTTGCTGGGGTAGCTCCTAAAAGTAAATATTTTTTTACAAAGAGAGCCAAAGACAGTTGGCCAAAGAACACTACAATATGGAGGTGTTAGACTAAATAACTAAATTGAATTAAATCATTACATTACATTTATGCATCTTTCAAACAATATCAACAATATCTACTTACAAGGCTTAATTTGTTAAAAAATTCAGTGGATCAGTTAACCCTTTTGAATAAAGTATTTAGAATGATTACACGTGAAATGCATCTCAATTAAATTTCTTCTCTCTGGAACACAAGAATCAGTCCACATTTTGTTAAAATTTACTTTTATTAATTTAATTAAAAATCAATTTCGACACCTCTCTAATAGATTGCTACCTTAGAGTGATTGCTACGTTTATGATTTCAAGAGCAATGTCGTCAAGAGTTTTTAACTCTTCTCAAAGATACCCTTAGTGGTAAGGTTGAAGGTGAGAAACATACCAAAAGCAATCTAACAAATGTAGCAAAATAAATAGTGCAAATAACACTGCATCGGGCGTCGCGCAGGATAAAAAGTCTGCGTTCGGGCTTTAAGCAAAGGGACCCGTTTAAAAAGTAAGCTACGTTTTCCCCCACAAGCTGACACTAACTGGAAGCTCATCAGTGCATTCGCAACGCATTAGAAAAGGCAAACAGGGGCAGTGCACAGTATTTGTACTCGAGGTGATCCCAAACATCCGGATCTTCGCATGGGCACGTCTTCTGTTAAATCTACATATTGTAAGAATAAAAGTTGTAAAAACTATAGAAAAGTTATTAATTGATGATTAATTAAACTTAATTTAATATGTCTCATAAAATAAACCTATTTTCAACTTTGTACTGTTACTTTCCTACAATAACCTTCAAGCTTCAATTTAGAAATTTGTGAATCACGTTGGATTCATCTACGTATTAAATGCCTCTAAAAATATTCAAAATACTATTACTCCTATGTAACGTTAAATACTTCTATCTTTTTATATCATTTATATATTTTTTTTCCTTTATTTATCTTTTATATTTATGATATATTTTCTTTATATTTATGATATATTTAGTTAAACATTACTCTTTAATAGTTAAAACCACAACAGTCTGTTTCATCTTATCGAATTGTCATGTGGTTACAAGAAAATTAAAAATATACTTATTTGTGGTAAAAAATAAAAATACGTACTTAAACTAAGCAAATAATACAACTCTTGTGACGTCCTATAAGCAAATTAAATCAAAAATATAGTGAGTGAATGCAAGTATAGAGACTTGCATTGATTTAAAGTTGAGGGAAGGAGTCCGGCATATGGTAAAAGATTTAAAATAAAAAAGGGAAAAGGGCCACGGGAAAAAATGCATAAGGTGCGAAAGTTAAATAAGTAAAAAACAGTGCAAAGAAAAGTGCGGTCAACTCCAATGGCGAGGCATTGCCGCAGTAATTTCCTGGTTTAAGGACTTTCCTTACAAGGAAAGATGCAAATTCCTAACATTTGATGTCGTTGATTTCTACCCCTCCATTGCGGAGAAACTGCTTGACGACGCCATTATTTTTGCCAAGCGGTTTGTAGAAATCAGCAAGGACGACAGTAGAATCATCCATCATTGCAGGAAATCTCTTCTTTTTAGCAGGGACAGTGCCTGGATTAAGAACAACGGCTCACTTTATGACGTTACTATGGGTTTCAATGGCGGAGCCGAAGTGAGCAAGTTGGTTGGCGTGTTTGTCCTCCGCCAATTACCTCAGCTTGTGAGAGTCAAGAACATCAGTCTTTATAAGAACGACGGTTTAGCCATCCTAGAAAACGCTTCGGTTCCTACCTCGTAGCCTATAAGGAAACGATTATCAAGCTATTCCACCACCACGGCTTAAACATTAAAGCCGAAACCAATTTCTTCAATGTTACCTTCAACTTGAAGTCGAGAAAATATTGGCCCTACCGCAAGCCTAACGACCAACCACTCTATGTCAACCAACATTCAAACCACCCTCCCGCTATAAAAAAACAATTTCCATCAATTCTTGTTGATCTCCTTTTGCTCCTATCGCGCAACCGCGAGGATTCCCCAGAGCTATTCCCGATTATGAAGAGACACTATGCAAAGAAGCGGACATTCCCATGAGTTACAGTACATCAGCCTACCCAGCCTCCATAAGAGGAAATCCAGAAAGCGGAACACAATGTGGTGTAACCCACCCTTAAGCAAGCATGTAAAGACTAGCATCAGTAAGGTTTTTCTTCACTTGCTTGCCAAATACTTTCCTCTTCATTACCGCTTGCATAAGATCTGCAATAAAAATAACGTCAAAGTGAGCTATAGTTGCATACCCAACATGGCAACTACGAGTATAATATGCAGACACAACAAAGCGCTTCTTGCTCACAGAACCGAGCCTACCAACACTGTGCCACCTTGTAACTGCAGGGCTAAAACTAACTGCCCGATGAAGGGCTATGCAGCAAAAGCTCCATCATCTACAAAGCCATCCTAATATCAGACGACATTGCCAAGAATTATTATAGTTGTAGGGAAACCGAATTTAAAACTCGCTTCAATAGCCATAATCAGAGCTTCAAATATCGGCAAAGTGCAATGCCACCAAGCTATCTAAAGCTCTTTGGCAATCTAAAGACGCAGGCAAAACCCCGTGATTGAATAGGGCATCGCGCCCCGCACCACACCATACTATCGGGGAGCTAGATGGTGCAACCTCTGCTTAGCAGAAAAACTTTTCATTCTCCGAGCGGACCTACCACCGGTTAGGAATGAAGATGAGGGAAGGCAGACTGAGGTGGTATGGACATGTCATGAGGAGAGACCAAGAGTATGTAGAAAGAAAGATGATGGAAATGGAGTTACTAGGAAAGAGGAGAAGAGGGAGACCAAAGAGAAGATTTTTAGATGTAGTGAAAGAAGATATGGAGGAAGTTGGTGCGAAGGATACGGACATTGAAGACAGAAAGATGTGGAGAATGATGATACGCTGTGAACACCCCTGACTAAAGGAAAAGGCCAAAAGAAGAAGAAGATTAAAATTGTTAAGCTTTTTATAAAAGCTAAATGAAACTTCAGGTCAGGAAAAGCGTTTAAAATTTAGCTCTTCACCTGGTCTAGAAGCTCTGCAAAATTTTGAAATCTTTTAAAGTGTGCCGCAGGTTCGAAAAAGTAAAAAAAACACAGGTCTAGAGTACCACCTTTTATTCAAAAGGAGTGTTGCTCCTAGTTGTCAAAGCTCATTTGGCTGGATGTTTAAAAAACTCGTAAGTGGTCCGTTAGACAGGAATGGAGCATCAGTGACTACGCGCAAAGCGTCATTCAAGACACTATATATAAACCAAGCAGGCTATGTGCGCTGCGAGAACAAACAAGATTTCAGTACTTGGCTGGTGAATAGACTAAAAATAAGAGAGTTGTATCCGATGTTTTGGTGCCACAACCCGCCCTGAGACCGCAGGTTACCACAGCAACGACGCACGCGAAGATAATTTTTTGGGCAATGCCAAACGATGGTGACGAAACTTAAGTGATTTGTCTAATTTTAACTCAAGATAAATTGGAACTAAACACAATGGCAAATGTTAGATTATTGTAAATTTTTAGCTCTAATTTTTTTTTAATGTGGAAATTGTAAAAAGCAGATTACACTTCTAGATGTTAGAAAAAGATGAGTTGTGATTGATTTGGGAGGAACATTGTTTTTCTGACACTAGAGGCTATTGTGCCTACTGTTGCCGTTAGAGTGAAACCTTTGTTGCGAACTAGCTTCATAATCATTCGAACCATGTTTTTATCCAGCAGAAACCTCAGCAGCTTCCAGTTAAAGCAATAATTGTTTGAAATAGCAGTGTCATATAAAGCTGTCAGATAAACAAATAGCACTGGTTTTCTTCTTAGTCTCGAGAAAATTGTTGATGGTTTGTATTAATAGAACGACTTGATCTACGGTTGACTTTTTGCATCACACCATCAATTGGCTTGTTGCGGACGTAGGTAAGCGTTTCAAATTTTTCCCCAACGACGAAATTTTTCCCGTCGTATTTTTTCCAGGGAACGTAAAGTTGATAAATTTGTCATTAGCGTTTTAGGTCTTCTATAGCTTTCTTATTGTCTTATGAATCGCGACTACAAGCGCTCTTCCAGAGATTTTTAAAATTAGAGTTGATGCAAGCAGGAAAAGAAAAAGTCATGTAATCAAGACTTCAAGCAGTTCTAACATGAATCATAAGCTTTGTGCACATAAAATTAGGGCCCAGAGTATTATCTGATTTTACGTGAAAAAACCCTTGTAAACAGCCCAGGTCATCCATAAGTAAGAATCTAAGTTGTTTTATTTAGAGGCTTTCAATTAGTGGGTCGTTTTAAAACTACAAAGACGTCTCAAATATAGTAAAATAATCATCTTAGACGAGGAATAATATCAAACTTTTTTAAAAATCACATTTTGAGTTCAAACATAAAACTTATTGCAAAAGGTAAATGAAGACCAAAAATGGTCTTTACTTGACGTCTACATAGAAACTTCTTTTCGAATTTCCAAAGTGGAGATTTTTTAGTCTTTCTTTAACTTTCGAAATAAATTTATCAAACAGTTTGCAGTAAATAAGGACCGTTTTTTAAACTTTTGCTTAAAAATCTTTTTGGAGGAAAGAAGTCATTTGTGTAAATCTAAGACTTAAGAACGGTCATGAAGTTATACTAGTTGGAAACCCTTGTTTTATTAAAATTCAATTATATCAAACGTCTTGTTTTTATTCTATGTTTTCTGTTTGCAAAGCTCACATCCAAAACCTATAAACTTTTAACAAAACTTTTTCAAACAAGTAAACTTATACTTAAAAAATATGCCGGATTTTTCATTGTAAGAAAAATTTTAAACAGAAACAATCTGTCACTTTAAATGCAAAGTGAAATACAATTATAAAAAGTCAGGTGTTGTTTAATTGTCTGAAGGCGTCAGCATAAGGGCTAACATGTGCAGTAGTTACTTTAATTTTTTTCACGCGAATGAATATTTATTTGAAAGTTTTGTAAAAAAATGCCTATTCTAAAGATGGAATTTTGTCCAGTCGATTGGTATTCAAACAATATTTGTTTTAGTCCAACAACAATTGTTTTATACAACAGAATGTATATGTATAAAGTGTTTCCAAGCAATCGCCAAAAGCTCAAAAAACGAAAACGCAATTAACATGAAATAAGTTCTGCAATGCCTAAGGCATATCGAAGTCTGGCAAACGATGTAATTCGCTTCGTCACGCAAAACAAATAAATGGGTAAAATTTATTTCGTTTAACAAAAGTGTGAAATTGAAATTCCACGCTCTGTTTTCGAAAACAAGCAAAAATCCACAAATTTGTTGTAAAACATCTATTTTACCTGTTAATCCTTGTTCGGGCGCACCTAAAAATAATACCATCTTATTCAGCATTTTAAATTAGAAAAAAACAAAAAATTTCAAAATTTTATCTATAAAAAATAAAGTGATTACAAACGTTTTTGCAAAGGCCGGGCTTCAGATGCCCGGTTGTTGAGGAGAACAGGGTTAACAATGCTTTACTCGTAGTGACCGGATGTCTGCTTTTAGCACCAACCGACAACTTTTTTATCTTACCAGGTATTCAACCAACTGAGCTTTGCCGCTAAAAAGCCGTATTGTCTCTAGCTAACCGCGCTCAGGGGCTGGAAACCTCAAATTTTTATATCCCTTAAAGGGTTAAACCGGCGTTGTTCTATTCCGCTCAGAATTGCACAAATGGGTTATGCTTCCTACGGTGGCCTGGGAGTGTGGCACAAAAGAATGGAGAGCTGAGCACATAATAATATCTTGGCCCATCTATGACCATCCAAATGGAGTCCCTGCTCTCTCAGATGTCAACAAGAACCTAGTGAAGTGGCTGATGAAAACATGTCCAAACTTTTGTGAACCATCCAGCTCCAGTTCATCACCCCAAACGAAGACAAAGTAATTTTTTTTAATTTTATTTCAGTTCTCATTCCACTTGAGTAAAATTGAAAAATGTTTATGTTATTGTCGCCGGCGTGGCCTTTTTTAAGTGTTAAAGTAATTAAGGGTCTGTGTTGACGCCTTAGAAGTAAATTCTATTGTAAGAAAGACTTGTTTGAACGAACAATTTAGTTCAATATAGCAAATTTACTCTTATATTTAGTCAGTACAAAGTTGTTGATTAATTGTTTGTAGTTGTTGGTGCTCTGAATTGCTTTAAAGTTTTGTGAAGTTTGGAAGTCAAGTTTTACAAGAATTGATGAAGTTTTTCGTTTTTGCGAATAATATATTTTTTATAGTTAGAAACTGTGGTTTCTTTCTATCTGTAGAGAAAAATTCATAGTGAGTCATTTGTACTTAGGCAAAAACTAACTTTTATAAAAATATAAAAAACTTCATTTTTGGGGCAAACTATTTCTAAAGTTGACATAAATAAACATAAGCACAGCTTTACTTTAGCACAGGTGTTTGGGTTAACAAGTTTAACTGGTCCTTTAGAATTCTTGAGCAAAATTTGACACATAAAATTAGAAACCAAAAAATAAAATTTCTACGAAACACAAATATCTTGCGACTACAAAGCAGATTAAGGCAATTGTTTGCCGTTTGTATAGCGCCTCCGATGGTTTCCTGCGAGTCAAGAAGATAAATATAAAAATAAAAAAAACGATATGCTTCTTAGTTTCAGAAAGCTATGGCAGCTAGTAGAAAACTCAAATTTCTTTAATTTATTTACTTTTAGATCTCATGTTTTGTAATGAACCCAGTTTCAGTTTTTTGAAAACAAAATGCTACTTATTAAAACGTTTTGAAAATGCGTTTGCATTTTCCAGATAATCTAATATTAAAATTTATTCGGAATGAAATTTATTTTGAATTTTGGTGTCGCATTTATAGCAGTTATTTTTCTTTCTACTGTGGTTCATGGGAAATCATTGGATATAGAAGGTTAGTAGTTTGGGTGGTGTTTGAAAGGTGGTTTTTATTGTTGCTATTGACAAACAGTTTAATTGAAGTAATTTAGCTTGGGTTACTAATTTAAGGCTTTAACCTTTGAATTTCAATTAATGGGTCACGCTGTAACCTGCGGTTCAATGGCTCGCCATCCCTGTTCTAAAAATATTCAATTTGTTTTAAAATGTTAAGCTATAAAGACCTTCTTTTAACATTAAGTAAAATAGGACAGTTCTATGCCGAAATTGTTTAAGTATGTAAAAGTATCTACTACAAGTGAAATACATACATAGGACTGGTTCCCTTGTTGTTTTTTTTACAGCGCAATTGTTATTGCATTGCCTGATCAGGTGCTGTCAGCTATGTACCAAGCTATCATCGTTTTTTTTTTCATCTAAAGCTGTCCAGCCTCGTGCTCCTTGTAATAGCTTATGCATGTAACAACCCGATACAACGTTATCTTTGGATTGTGCTATAGCGCCGCATTCGCAATGGTACAAGGAGCGAGACACCATTTGCCAATGCACAAATGAAAACCCGCAAACGCAGTCCGCAGGCGTATTGGCCACTGGCCGCAGCCAACTGGCCGAAACCGTGTTTGTTACTTAAACTCTGGAAACTCTCCGTGCGTAAGCACACAGAATTTTGATGCTGCGACATGTTGCTTGTAAAAGTAACAAAAAAACATGTTATTACATAAAACATTGAATTTTCTTTGCCAAGTACGTAAAAATGCAGAATTTTGTTGTTGCAAAAATAAATTGTTGTTTTTAAAACTTCAAAAAACCGTGTTATTATTAAAACTCTGGAAACTCACCTTACGTAATAAGCATTCAGAATTTCGATACTGTAAAAACAATTTAAAAGTAAAAAAAGCGTGTCATTAAATAGAACTTTAGAAACTCATCTTGCGTGAAAATGCAGAATTTCGATATTGTAAAAATAATTGCTGTTTTTGAAAGATCAAAAAATTGTGTTATTACTAAAATTCGGGAAAGTTATCTGCTAATATAAACACTGTTACCAGGAATATTACTTAGTTTAAAATCCATTTGTTCTTCTGGTAGAATCAGAGGCAAGTAAAACTTCAACAAATACAGAAGGCGTAATATATTTATTAAAGAAAAACTCAACGACGTTTCGTCCGTTACATCGGGCGGACTTCATCAGGTAAGCATTATGTTTTGCTTTTACCTGATGAAGTCCGCCCGATGTAACGGACGAAACGTCGTTGAGTTTTTCTTTAATAAATATATTATGCCTTCTGTATTTGTTGAAGTTTTTCTTGCCTCTGATTCTACCAGAAGAACAAATGGATTTTAAATTAAAGTTATCTGTTATCTTTGTACGGTATAAAGTAATGTTATTCTCATTTTGTCATTTTGGTTGTTGGGAAATGAGCATAACATTATTTTAAGATAGAGAGTTCCACAAAATAGAACACAATATGATAAACTTAAAATCTTTATTTCTGCCTATCGTTACGCACAGAAAAGTGTTGTCAAGAACGACAAGAATGCAAGTTACTAAAACCTCAATTTAGCAACTTTCACACCTTTCTGTGACTCGGCGATTTAAAATCATTTGTTGATCAATTAAAATGTGTGTTTTATTATAAAAACAATTAATTTTTTAATCTTTCATGATTTGTCTTGGAATACGATTTTCATTCATTTATCTTAAAATCAATTTTCATTGCGCTTCGTAAACCAAGGCTACTTGCGGCCCGTAGGCCATATGCGACCCACAAAGCCTTCTGAAGCAGCTCGAAAATCAATATTTGAATTAATTGCTCAATTAACTTCATTTTATTAGTTTCTAAATTGTTCCAATTTCAAAAACCCAATTAAGATAGAAACATCGTTTTCTTTTTTTCACATCAAAAGTAAAAGATTTTTCTTCCCAAAGCTTTTCATCTGACACTCTTCAGGGGAAATCGTCAGAATGAAGTAGAATTGAAACCGAACTAATTTATAAAGGAAGAAAGTAGAGTTCTCATTGGCTGAAAGAGTCAACCAATGAGAGAAAGGTTAAGAAATTTTGAGAGAGTATACGAATTCTTTTTGCTTACACAGAAAAGGATTGAGAGATTTAATGAAAGTCGCTTCAAGAGCAGAAAGGTGAAAGGAAGAGCGACCTCGAGCGAGAATAGAAAATTTTTCGTTGCTGTAATGGAGGGCACATTGGGCGTTGTCAAGAAGAAGATGATTCTTCAACCTGTTCTTGAAAACTTTTCCTCTAATTGTTTGTCTGATTCTTTCACTTTTGTAAAAGAAGTCAGAAAATTTACCTTTTCTCCTTCCTCTGTCTTTCTTTGTTCCTTTGATATTTCCAGTCTCTTCACTAATGTTCCGCTTGCTGAAACCATAGAAATCTGCGCTGATGCCCTTTACAATGACGACTCAACGGCGCCATCCTTTCCACGCAACATCTTTGTCGAATTAATGCAGCTAGCCACCTCCTCTGTGGAATTTAGCTTTAATAACAACATGCATCGACAAATCGACGGCGTCGCTATGGGCTCACCGCTTGGTCCAGCTTTAGCAAACATTTTTGTTGGCTACCAAGAAGCGAAACTTTTCAACATCGCCAAAAAACCGTTGGTGTACTTCCGGTACGTTGATGATACTTTCGCCGTATTCAACAATGAAGAAGACTGCAACAATTTCTTCATCCAGCTCAACTCTCTCCATCCCTCACTTCGCTTCACCTATGAAAAGGAATCTAATCACTCTCTCCCTTTCCTTGACGTGTTAGTAGAAAGGCATGATTCAGAATTTCTTACTTCAGTATACAGGAAACCTACCTTCACTGGCCAATATCTACGTTGGAACTCTTTTAGTCCACAGAAACGGAAAATCAATCTAATTGGTACTCTCGTTCACAGAGCTTTTATGATTTGTTCTAAAAGCAAACTGGACCAAGAACTTGGCAAAATTCGTTCAATTCTTTTGGAAAATGGCTATCCGGAACGTGTAATCAATTCGGCTTTCAAGCGAAAACTTCAACAAATAAATTCTAACCTGGTCCACACAGTAAAAAAGTGCCCTGTCTACCTACACATCCCATGGATTGGAAACGTTTCGATGAGGTTCGAAAAGCAGATTACGTCTGCTGTGAAACGCTGCTTTTTCTCCGTCGAACCATGTGTTATTTTCAACACCCGACAGCTCCTTCCAGCGATTAAGAAAGACGTGCTACCTTCCCATCATCACAGCAATGTTATTTACCAGTTTTTGTGCCACTGCGATAGTCGGTACGTTGGTCGCACGTCTCAACGGCTAGAAGAGCGAATTAAACAACACGTTCCTAAATCCATCACCAATCCTCGTACCTCGGCCAACCGCCAAAGTCTTTCCCGCTCTTGCAAAAACAACATACGCCCACAACAATTTCACGAATCCGCTATTGGTCAACATCTTCTTGACAACGCCCAATGTGCCCTCCATTACAGCAACGAAAAATTTTCTATTCTCGCTCGAGGTCGCTCTTCCTTTCACCTTTCTGCTCTTGAAGCGACTTTCATTAAATCTCTCAATCCTTTTCTGTGTAAGCAAAAAGAATTCGTATACTCTCTCAAAATTTCTTAACCTTTCTCTCATTGGTTGACTCTTTCAGCCAATGAGAACTCTACTTTCTTCCTTTATAAATTAGTTCGGTTTCAATTCTACTTCATTCTGACGATTTCCCCTGAAGAGTGTCAGATGAAAAGCTTTGGGAAGAAAAATCTTTTACTTCAAGCAATCTTCAAATTCTGTACCACCAAATGTTTATTCAAATATTTACATCAAAAGTATAGAAATTACATGTTTTTTCATATAAATTAAAACAAATAATAGCAATAGAAAAAAATCGAAAATCATTTAATTACTGTATTGTTGTACAGCTTGACTTTTTATTCAGCTTCTGTTTCTTTGTTGAAAATTAATCCGGATTAGAAGAAAAAACACCGTGGATCTCTGGACCCTGATCATATCTTCTATGGTCTTTTAAGTGGGTCCTCAGATACTCGCCAAGTGAGACTAAGATCCAGACGCCCGTTTGTGCCAGGTGCGCGGAATCTTTTGGACAACTTTGCCAGACTTGGCATTCGCGCTTCTAAATGGACAAATCACAAATGGAAAACGGAGTACTGTTAAAATCCTTCCAGGCTCCGTGCTTTTGTGTTTGGGACCTGTGCCAGGCCTGTTGGGATGGGCTTACCCCGAGCAGCTTGGGTTAAGTTCAACCGCCTGCGGACTGGTGTTGGGCGATTCCATTCGTCCATGCACAAATAGGGTCTCGCTCCTTCATCGAATCGCTAGTGTGGCGCCTCTGAGCAAACCGCAGACCATGTTCTAACAGCGTGCCCTATACATCGGGCACCACATGGAGCGCGAGGTCTGACGGTTTTGAATGACGAAACTCGATGCTGGCTTAATAACATCACTGCCAGCATCTAATTCAGACACTGCAACAGTCTGGGTTAGTAAAAGGATAAACCCTCGGCTGCAGTCCTGTTTGACCTGAAGTGGATGTCCCTCAAACGACGACGACGACAAAAGTTGTTGTGGGTAATCTGTCCGGAAAATAGTAATTGTACTCTAAAGCAGAACGTTGGTATTTGTTTTTTATAGTAACTGCGCCTCCTGGAAACATGCAAAAAATCAGATCACAATGAGTAAATTGCCTAATTTTGGATTGTTCTGCAACAGTGTTTTCAATAAGATTCATTTGGCTTTCTAAGGAGAAATTCAAAATTTTTAGAGAGGAAAAATTGCTGAGGGAGAAATTAGTGTGTAATTCAAGAATCGGAGTACAATATAACTTGATCCAAAAAAATCGGCATGCTCGTCACTGTTAAATTACGACTGCTAACAAAAGTTGTTCCAATAAAGTGAAAATCTTTTCTTTTGATTTTTGGTCTTCACTTTATCATGGATCTTCACCTTATCATGGATGTATATCTTATTGATAAACTTTATGTGTTTTGATGCGGAATCTTGATCACAAACATGGTTGAATCCAAAATAAAGTCTTTACTTTTATTTAAAAAATATATATTGTAAAGTTTAACTTTGCTAAAGTTAAACTTTAGGGGAAATGCGAGCCTTCTTATTTTTAGCCTCGACAAAGTCATTGCGATTTTGTATTAACAAAACAACTTGATACACTTTTGACTTTGCTTCTGTTCTTTAGAAAGCAATAGATCAATTGGTTTGATGCAAATGTAGGGAAACCTCTCGAATTTCTTGCAGGGACTTAAAGTTGATATATTTGTTAATAACTCTTTGAATATTCTACAGTCTTTTTCATTTTTTGGATTGTGACTACAAGCGCTCTTCTAGAGATTTTCAAAATTTGGTGTTGACGGAAGCAGGAAGATAGAAAGTTATGTAAGCAAGACTTCAAAGCAGCTTTAACATAAATTACAAGCTTTGTGCACATAAAATTAAGACCCCAAGCTTTACCTGGTTTTACGTAGAATAACCTTCGCAAACAGCCCAAGTCATTCGTAAATGAGATTCTAAGTTGATTCCAGATTCAAATGGTTCCAATTAGAGCTCTTTTTAAAGCTACAAAAACATCGGAATATAATAGAATAAACATATTAAACCAGGTGGCATTAAACTTTTTCCAAGATGATATTTCAACGTTCAAACGTAAAACTTATTACGAAAGTCAATGAAGACCAAAAAAAATGTCTTCGCCTGACATTAAATAAAGTTTTTTTAAATTTCAAATGACTTTTGAAATAATTTGTTAAACAATTCTCAATAAGTAAGGTCCGTCTTTTTTTAGACTCTGGCTTGAAAATTTTTTAGATGTAAGAAGCCATTTGTGTAAATTTAAAACTTTAGTACGTAATGAATTTATATAAGTTTGAAATTCCTGCTTTATTAAAATTTAATCGTATGAAATATCAGGTCAAGTGTTGCTTAATTGCCTGAAGGCGTGAGCATAAAACCTAACATATGTAATAGTTTTTTATTTCATGTTTTCCTTCAAATAAGACTGTTTAATAAAATATGCTTATCGTAAAGATTGGATTTTGTCTGCTTGATTGATATTCATGCAATCTTTGTTTTAATTAGTCAAACAACAATTGTTTTATATAAAAGAAAGTAAATGTGTAAGCTGTTTCCAAGTAATCGCCAAAAGCTCAGAAAAAGAATATACGATTTTATATGAAAAAGTTCTTCATCGCCTCAAGCATGTTGATGTTTGTCCATCAACGTAATTCGCTTCGTCATGCAAAAGCAATAAATTGATGAAATCAATGTCGTTTAATAAAGGCGTGAAATAGAAATTCCACGCTTTGCTGTGATTGCAAACAAAAATACAAAAATTTTCTGAAAAACGTCTATTTTACCCGTTAATCCTTGTTCGGGCCCACTTAAAAATAATACCACCTTATTCAGTAATTAAAATTAGGAAAAGTCAAGAAATTCCAAAATATTATATAAAAAAATTAAGTAATTACAAACGTTTTTGCAAAGGTTCAGAAGCCTGGCCGTTGAGGAGAATAGGGTTGTATTTAAAAAACCCTGTCTGTTTCCAAATTTTGCTTTCAAAACAAGCGTTTCCTTGGGCTATGTTATAACGGTAGTAAGTAATCACTTGCATTAATGCATTCATTTATTAACATTATTGTGTATTATTAAAAACAAAAAGAAGACATATAGATTATATCAAATAAAGTATATGCTTGCTCATTTAATTCCAAAAACGTAGATATCTTTAAACCAAATACAATATCAGAGAGAGATTTTAGTTTGTTTGTTTCACAAATGATAAATTGTTTTCGTTTTGCATTAAGGAATTTTTTTTACTTTGATATTAATCTGTTTACCATCCTGACTTGCATGGTTACATTGGGGTAGTCAAATTTTCAGCAATTGTCCATTGATCAACTTAAACTGCTTTTAAAAATGCCAAGATATTAAAGGTTTATATGTTGTGACGGAACATAGCAACATGTTTCAGACGTTTACAAAATGCTTTTCTGAAAGACACAACAAATCTAGAAGTCTAACAGTTGAACCGAGAATGTGTCAATTTTTAAAACGGCGAATGTATCTTTTGTAAACTAAATTACTTCCAACAAACAAGCAAGGCTTTGCCTTTCATTTTTTTTTTTTGGTCAAGAGACTTTACTTTTTTCAGACAATCTATCGAGATGCGTGCTACGCCGAACGGAACAAGTACTTGCATTTTGCGGTTGGGATTTTCACCTTGATTGTGACAATCTGGATCCAATCACTGACGATTCACCATCGCAAGTAATTGAATAATCATAGAATGAAGATTAGTTTAACTTAGTTTTTTGTAAAACTTTCCTAAAAAGGGCAACTGAACGCAAACTTATTAACGGTTGTAGCTGCTGTGTAACTTGTCCAATATTTGCTTAGTGCTTTGTTTCTTCTATTGACCTTTCGCCTCAGCTTTCCAACAAATCAATTCGGATTTCAAACTCTCCCAGTGTGACGTCATTCAACGTGTCTTTAGTAAGTAGTACGTCAGATCAGCGTCAAACCTTATGTTACCAACCGTGACGTATTTCAGGTTTCGAATGGATTGAAATGTTCGAAAAAATTGGTGGAGGTCCACGTGAGACCCCTGTCGAGTGGCAACGTCCAGAAACTGATACAAAACGCAATTACAAACAATGAAAACCTCGCTGAAATAAGTGTTGTGCACGACGACGAGCTGCAAATTCCTTGCCATCCTCGTAAGTTGCTTGCTTAGTATTAAGCTAATGGTTTGTTTTAAATTAAAATGGTCAAAATTCTTTTGTGCTGTTTAAAAATTAAATTAGTTACAGGAATCCAATGTAATGTTTCCACAAATGATTGCTACCATTGTTCTTTTACTGTAACATTTACTCATTAAACGTTTATTTGGGCTACAACTCAATAAACAACGGTAGTAATTATGAAGCTCGTTTTAAAAAAGTTACTAGTTGATGCCGCTAGAGTTTGTGATAACATTGCATTTGTTCAACCCCACTCTTTCACTCAACGGTTATTTTAATCCCCTCCATATTGCAGCTGGGTTCGAAAAGCTGGTTCTTCCTTCCAAATACAGCACCACCTGGTGGAGAACCAGAGTCAACGAGAGAGGGAACTTTATTGATCCCGACTATGGCTTCACCAATTTCAGCCATTTTATCAGCAACAGTTACAGAACGAGTTTAATCACACACCCGGACCAACCACCGACTATCGAAGTGAGTATTGCAACAT
This sequence comes from Diplosoma virens, assembly GCA_963680785.1. Classification (NCBI taxonomy): domain Eukaryota; kingdom Metazoa; phylum Chordata; class Ascidiacea; order Aplousobranchia; family Didemnidae; genus Diplosoma; species Diplosoma virens. The sequence continues at coordinate 41,295,846 of OY796893.1, forward strand.
CAAGCACGTTCATAAAAGAGCAAACAGGAAATATCAAGTCAGCAGGATAGCTTAGTGAGTCAACAACTTTCTAAAGATTTATTTAAAAAAGAAATTCAACATACTCATGCAGATATAAGAGGCTGGTTTATAGAAAGAGATATCTTGGCATTTAACCATGTAGGAAATAGTCGCACAATTTAATCTATGATAATCTATGATAAAAAATTGGAACTCCATTTCTCCTCACATTTGAAGTCAATCATTTAATTCAGGCGTTGGCAGGCTATGGCTTGCGAGCCAGATGTGGCCTTTTGATAACGGCATCTAGCTCTTCTTTTGACAAGCAAAGATAGGCATCTGGCTCTTCTTTTGTTGACAGCGTTGTCGAGTGGATAGAGCGCCGGGCTTGTGACCAACACGATCTCGGTTCAAAACCTACTCGCGCCATTCTGTTGTGTCCTTGGGAAAGACACTTTACGGCACATTCCCCTGCTTGGTGGTCGTGGCAAGCAGTTCTAAATTAAAGTCATATCTTGTAAATTGATATAGATATGACTTTAAGTCAATTAAAGTCATATTAAGTTAAGTCAATTAAAGTCATATCAGCCATGCCAGACTTTAAGTCAATTAAAGTCATATCTTTATTATTTACAAGCCATATCTTGTAAATTGATAGAGATATGACTTTAAGTCAATTAAAGTCATATTAATTTAAGTCAATTAAAGTCATATCTCTATTAAATTACAAGCGGACAGCAATATCTTAATATCTCCGGAAGCAGGTCGGGGTAATTGCCTACCCTATGTATTAGCGCCTCCGTCGCTTTCCTGCGAGTCAGGAGGATAAATGTAGAGATAAAATAAAAATAAAAATAATAATAAATTTCTACATATGAATCAGAAAATAATCTCGCTTTAGATCTCTATCTCCTAATTTATCAATCTTTGAAATTGACCAATTTCGCTACAATTTCTTGGTCACTGCTGGACTAAAAGATCTTTATTGGTCACTCCGCAGTCTCCTGTAAAAATTGTTTCAAATTCTATCACTGTAGTTGTATACCTTCGTAATTGTATACCTTTATTGGATTAACTTAATATATTTTTTGTGTTTATTTTTTATGTATTACTTTTATAGTGCGTAATAATCACAGACAAATAAATTGCTTTTGTCTGTCTAACAATCACACTTGACTCAACACAATGGCTACCTTGTTTGTAGCTTGTTTTATTGCTGGCTGCTTATTATAATCGTACATTGCTTGATATGAAGACTTGCATATGATAATGACTGATTAATAAAGTATTCAACTGTTTTCTTTTTTAAGAAATAAAAAGTGACATAAATTAGTTTTGCTCTTTCAATCAATCAAAAAATAACTATTCTGCGATTTTTACTTTCTTGATTACTTTTTTATCTCAAATAGAAGAAAGCTTTTTATTATTCATAACACCTTTTACTTTAGTAATATACCATACATCTAAAATCCTTCATTTTTAAAAAATCTGCATTGAAATTCATAACTTTATATTTATTGTAACCAGTGCAATGTCATCATATGAAACTAGATTTGCTTAAGCTGTTTTTTGTTTGGTTTAGCTGTAATTTTAATTTAACTATTTATTTTTTTTAAAGCAGTAGATGTAATCAATCATTAAGATCTTTTTTATTATCGCACCTTATATCAGGCTGGGAAAAATTTTTTAGAAATTAAACATGCTGGCGAAATTTTAAATTTGCAAACAAAACTTTTTCTAAAGATTCGGGCTAGAAGAATTTGAAAATAATTGTAGGTTATGAACCTTCTAACTACTTATTAAGCTGTTTCATCGATTGCTGTTTTTCTCTAAAGACGCTTTCTCCCGTTGAAACAAAGCATTAGTTTTCAGTTTGAATTTGAAAAACACTCATATTTAAAATTTAATTAAACTTTAAATAAATTATTAAAACACAATAGTTATTTTAACAGCTTTCTGACAAACATTTACATTTAATTAAATTTTAAATAAACTATTAAACCGCAGCGGTTATTCTAACAAGGATTCGAACTCGTCTCGAATCATTCCGTAAAAAATTCGGAGTCGACTTGTGTCTTTACTGAGAAGGACTCAGACTGAATCATTCAGTGACTCCAACCAAATTAGTATATGTCCAAAATATCAATGCTTTAACACTTTTTGTCCTTTTTTTGTACCTTGTTATTTTTTAATGAAATGCATCATTTTCATATGATGACTTTCATTCCAATCCATATGATGATTTTGGGAATACACATGTTTCACCGGGCAGATTTGTTGTTCATATCATTACTTTCTAATTGCGTTGAATTTTTTGGATAAGAATCTACTTGAATAAGAAACTGATGATGAACTTTATAAATCAAAATCAATTTTTCGCAATGATTTAGTTGGTTTTAAATTTTTAACTTTAATTTTTTTTATTAAACATTCGGCTCATTGAAATTTGACCGATTTTATTAATGAATTTATACTTTCTAACCGTGTTGAATTTTTTGGATTCACATTACGCACGTTCCTCTGTGCAACTACGGAATATTTTTGGAAAAATTTGTTTTTCTTGGCAACTTAAACTTTTGTCGGAAACTTAGTAGATATGATGTCAACTGTACAAAATCAAATGATTTTCGTTAAAACTTTCTTCGTTACATATTGGGAGGAAAGTTGTTTCCGAATAAGTAACGAAGAAAGTTTTAATTAAAACTTTGTTGATATGATGTCAACTGGCAAACAATAGCAATTTTTAAATTGTTTAGCCAAGTTTAACGCTTTTGTTCTTGTACAAAACCAACTGATTTTTTTCATTACGTATTGGAAGGCAAGTTGCTTTCAAATAGGCCTTCAGATGGCGGTTAAAATTAATTGGTGCTTGTTTTTGAACATGCTGTGGACTAAATAAAAGACGTTTAGCCAATGTATTGCTATAGGTTTAAATAATAAAAAAATAAATTATTTATTTGTATCATCTGATAGAAAAGTTAAAAAATCAAATGCAGAAAATTTGTAATTTTTCAATTAGAACTGGTGAACAAGAAAAAATACTGTTGTAAATGCTACAGATGTCATTAAATAAATTTACTTATGATGATGATGATAATGATGACGATGATGATGAAGATTATGGTGATGTTGTTGATGATCATAATGATGATGATGAAAGTAGTGGTAGCCTTACAAAAAGAGGGACCTAGTGCAAGAAAAGTAAGGGAAACCACTATTTAGTGTTCTAAAACAAAGCAATCTCAAAAAAAGGTCATTGTCATATCCGCGGCCATCTTTATTGTATGAAAACCAAACAATCTTTAAAAAAAGGTCTTCAATTTAGGGGGCATTGCTGAGTGATCCAAAGCATTGTGATCTCGAAAAAAAGTCGTCATGTTATTTGGTGGGCCATGTAATATAAATATTTTTTATTCTATAATTTCTTTTATTTCATTTTAGACATGCCATCGACATCTTGGCGCTACTATGAAGAAATAGAGCAATATCTCGTATAGGGGGCCACTTTTTGGTGTACTTTAGGGGGGCGGTGTGACCACACCCTTTACATCTTATTAAAGCCATCACTGGATGAAAGCAAGTGTCACAATTTTACTCGAAAGGTTAGGATGTTATATCAGAATCAAAAAAATCAATTAACCAGTTAAATCTGCGCCAAAGTAAAACTGTGTTTGTTTTTATTTATGACAGCTCTAAAAAAGTTTATCTCGAAAATAAAGTTTCGTATAACAGTTAGTTATGCTTTAGTACGAATGGCACATTATAAACTTCTCTCTACATAAAAAGAAACACAGTTTCTAACTTTAAAAATATGTTATTCACAAAATCAAAAAACTTGACCATCTTTCGTAAAATTTGACTTTCAAGCGTTAGAAAACTTGAAAGCAATTCAGAGGGCAAGGAACGGCGAATAATCTTTCAATAACTTCGTACTAAATAACTGCAAGAATAAATTAATACACAGTTAGCCTTGTTAAGGCCAATTCTGAGAAATCTGACCTTTTTCTAAGGTTTGACTTGGAAATTTAACGTTTTGCCTTTTGGCCTTTTTTATGAAACAAAATCTTATTCTTGTAAATTAGTATTATTGTTTAAATATTTGAAGTTTGGGGGCAAAGGTGTTAGAAATTTATTGTTGACTAATTCTTCAATCGTCTTCAATTCACTTTAAATTTGGGTCATAAGTAGAAATTTTGAATACTCATTAAAAGTAATGACCTTTTATTTTTAGTCTTTATCATATTTTATTTTATTTTCATTTTATTCTATCTTTATATTTATCCTCTTGACTCGCATGAAAGCGAAAGAGGCGCTATACATGGGCAAGCAATTACCGCAACGTGCATCCGGAGATGTTAAGATATTGCTGTCCGCTTGTAATTTTTATTTGCCTGTTTTAGTTTTATAAAGATATGACTAAAATTTAGAACTGTTTGATAAGACCACCAAACACTTGCAATTTTTTATTTTGGTTTATTAATTTTATAGAGATATGACTGAAATTTGGAGTTGCTTGCCAAGACCGCCCAGCAGGGGAAAGTCCCGTAAAGTATCTTTCACAAGAACATAACAAAATGGCGCGAGTGGGTTCTGAATCGAGATTGTGTCGATAACAATCACGGCACTTTAACCACTCGACCACGCTGCCGACTTTATCCGAATCTAAAATTTTAAATAACTAAGTATGGTAAAATCAAATTTGTTTAAATTTTAAACAACTACAAATCTTCTTCTTCTTCTTTCGGTCTTTCCCTTTGGTCAGGGGTTGCCACAGCAAATAATGTTTCTTTAAATTGTCCCGTTTTTAATATTCTTCTCTCTTCCACCAACTTTCTCCATATCCGCTTTCACTACATCTAAATATCTTCTCTTTAACCTCCCTCTTTGGCCTCCCTCTTTTCCTCTTTCCTCTAACTCCATTTCCATCACCCTTCTTCCTACATGCTCCTGGTCTCTCCTCATGACATGTCCATACCACCTCAACTTGTCCTCCCTTATTTTCATTTCTAACCGTTCCACCTTAATTGTACCCCTGATGTACTCGTTTCTAATCTTGTCGTTTCTTGTCACTCTTATAGCAAACCTCAACATTTTCATCTCTGCAATTTCCATCTCATCTACTTGTTTCTTTGTGATAGCCATCGTCTCAAGTCCATACGCCATTGTTGGTCTCACCACTGAACTGTACATTTTTCCTTTTACTCTAGCTGATAACCTCCTGCTACAAATTACTCCTGACACTTTTCTCCATCCGTCCATCCTGCCTGCACTCTCCTCTTTACCTCCCTCTCACAACTACCACTTTCTCGCACCGTTAAACCGTTAATCCCAAATACTTAAATTCCTTTATTCTTGGCACCTTTGTGTGGTCCATCTTCACTGTTTCTTCTTCATTTCCTCCATTTACGCACAGATGCTTGGTCTTTGACCTATCTGCTTTTATCGCTCTTCTTTCCAACGCAAATTTCTAGTCTCCACTCTACTTCTTTCCTGGTCTCTTCGCAAATCACAATATCATCAGCAAACATCATCGTCTACGGTGTTTCTCTGCTTATTTCGTCCGTTATCCTATCCATAATCACTTCAAACAAGAACGGATTTAACGCTGATTCCTGGTGCAGTCCAACCTTGACCTTGAAACTTTCTGTAATTTCTACTGCACACCTCACCACTGTTTCGCTTCCCTCATACATATCCTGTACAAGTAGCACATGCTTTCCCGCACTTCCTGATCTTCTCATACATTACCATAACTCTTCTCTTGGAACCCTGTCGTAAGCTTTCTCTATGTCCACGAATACACAATGAAGCTCTCTTTGACCTTCCCTGTACTTTTCCATCAACATTTATAAAGCAAACATGGCATCGGTAGTTTCCTTTCCTGGCATAAATCCATGTTGAGATCTCTACTCTATCCCTTAGCCTAGCCTCAAATATTCTTTCGTATATCTTCATGGTATGGCTTATCAGCTTTATTCCTCTGTAGCTTCTACAACACCGTGCATCCTCTTTGTTTTTAAAGATTGGGATAAGCACAGTTCTTCTCCATTTGTGTGGCATCCATTTCCCCACTAATAGTTTGTTAAAGAGTCCGGTCAAAAACTTTATCCCCATCTCTCCCATGCACTTCCAAATTTCTACTGGCAACTAATCTGGCCCAACCGCTTTACCTTTTTTCAAGCTCCTCAACACATTCTTCACTTCTTCTCTACTGACACAATTTACCTCTTCGTTAACCATTTCTTCTTCCTCTGTTCTAGAGTCTCTGTCATTTTTCTCGTTCATTAGTTCTCAAAGTACTCCTTTCATCTCTTTGACACTGTCTCCGAGCTTACCATCACAATTACCGTTTTCATCCTTCATAACCTTTACGCGCTGTCATCTTTCCTTGATCTGCCTCTCTGCCTAGCAAATCTATACAACTCCTTCCCACCTTTTTTTGTTTCCAATATAGCATACAAGTCTTCATATGCACGTTCTTTTACTATCGCAACTGCCTTCTTTGCCTTACTCTTCTTTTCTTTGTAGATCTTTTTAGTATTTTCATCTCTTATTTTATTCCATACTTTTTTTGCATCTTTCTTTTTCTTTATACTCTCCTGTACTTCCTCATTCCATCACCATGTCTTCCTGTCTCCTTTTTTGTTTCCCAAATGTCATTCCCAGCACAGTTTCAGCTGTGTTTTTCAGCATTTCCGCTGTTTTGTCTCACTCATCAAGTAATCCATCCTCGCGTCCCAAAATCCTGGTCAACTCTTCTTTAAACTCTTCTTGACAGATTGTCTCCTTCAGTTTCCACCATCGTATCTTTGGATCTACTTTCTCTGTCTTTATCTTTTTCACCATGAAATTCATTTTGCATATCACCATACGGTGCTGCTTTGCAACGCACAATTGCACATTTTTTTCAACTTCCTCCTGCACATCACATAATCTATTTGGATATTTTTTTCGCCACTTTTATACGTCACCCAGTGTTTGTCTTTCTTCTTAAAATAAGTATTGACAATTGTCAAATCCATCCTTTTGACAAAATCCACAACCATCAATTCTTTTTTAATTCTCGTTCCAGCACCGTACCTCTTCATTATTTTCTCATCCCTATGTTTCCTTAGCCCACATGTCCATTTAGGTCCGCACCTAGAACTATCCTCTCCTGTTTTGATACACTTTCTATCAATCCATCCAGATCTCGCCAAAAATCATTTTTCTCCTCCATGCTGTTGTTAACCTGTATATCATATGCACTTATTATGTTTTGTATTAACCATTTTACACTTAGTTTCATGGTCATTAATCTTTCTGACACCCTCTTCACCTCCAAGACACTTTTAACCAGCTCCTCCCTCACCACATTCCCTATCTCATTTTTTCTTCCATCAGCTCAATTGTAGAATAGTTTGCAGCCACCTACAATGTTCCTCGTTTTACTCCATTTCTACTTTGTTTCCTGTAGGCACAGTATATCTACATTCCTTTGCTCCATCGTGTCTGATAGCTCTCTCCGCCTTCCGGTCATTGTTCCTATATTTAAGGTACCAACCCTTATGAGTGTGCGTCTCCCCTTCCACAGTTCTCGCTGCCTCTTCACTGGCCTTCCTTCTCTTCTTCTTCTCTTGTTTTTACTAAGCCAAGCATTAGGATAATTTCCACAGGTGCCCTGCTGTGCGACACCTGGGGGGTTGTTGGTAATCGGGGCTGCGACCAATCTGGTATGGATTTATCAACAAAACGCATTTGTATAATCTGGAAAAAATTTTTTACGCCGGATACGCTTCCTGCCGCAACCCTCCCCATTTATCCGGGCCTGGGCCTCACCTTTTATCCGCCCCATTTATCCGTCCCATTATCCATATGCTAAATAATTACAAATAATTATCATAAATTTAGGATGAAAATAGGAATTTTGGATATTCTTTCAAAGTGATAGCCTTTTTTTAATCTTCATTTTAAATTTTAAAGATCTTAATCATCTTAAAGAAACAATTTGGCAATACTTTTTTACGTTTGATTCTTTGGACAGTTTGTTTGGCCATTTTTGAAAAATTGATCTGGAAACCTTGCTTTCACATTCTAAATAACGCGGAACAATTTCCAAAAACATTATTTTAATCAAATAAATGGATAAAAAAATTGCAAGGTGTTTATATAATTTAGGCCACGTCGCTAGACAACAAACGAAGCCATTACATCTGGCCAGATTTTTCAAATCAACCACTAAATTTAGTTTACAATTGGACAAAGCAGCTTATGACGTTGCAATGCAACCAATCAGAAGACATGGCAGTAAGCAATTAGTAACTAGTAATGTCGAAATAGTTGTAGAAAATTCCATTTAGCATTTGTTAAACGTTGGAGTTAAAACGAAAAGAAAAAGAGAAAAATGTGTAGAGCTGTTTCAAAGGCCACTTGGAACTATTCAACAACTAATGCTTCGAATAAAACGATACAAACAATCTTTATTATACACTTGAGAGAACAAATTGAAGACAAAATAAATTAAGTAGAGAGGTGGTGTACCGATTATGCAATCACTACTTAACAGTAAAAATGATTACGTCATAATAAAAAGCTTAAAATTACAGTAAAAGACAAAAATCAACTATAAACTTACACGATTAAGATTAAAATGTCTATAAACTTACACGATAGTTGGCAGTGTGGTCAAGTGGTTAAAGCACGCGACTGATGATCAACATGGTCTCGATTCAAAATCCACTTGGGCCATTCTGTTGTGTTCTTGGGAAAGACATTTTACGGCACTTTCCCTTGCTTGGTGGTCTTGACAAGCAGTTCTAAATTACAGTAATATCTCTACTAAATTACTAGTGGACAGCAATATCTTGGCATCTCCGGAAGCAGGTCGGGGTAATTGTTTACCCTATGTATAGCGCCTCCGTCGCTTTCCTGTGAGTAGGAAGGATAAATATAGAGATAAAAATAAAAACAAAAAAAATTATAAATAAAGCGTGACACCAAGTATTACCCTTCTCCTCCCAAACTTTCAATTGTAAGGTGAAAAATTTAATATTTGATATTCAGGAAAGAAGGAAAAATATAAAGAAAGGTATTGGTGTAATTCTTTTATCTTATTTTTACAAAGTTATTATTTTTTGTGAAAAATATAAGTCATTGGAAAATTTACATTTATTTATGATGAAATTTAACAAAGCAATATCTAACAATATTCAAATTTAAAATTTATTTTTATAGTTAATATCAAAAAGATATTGTTATTTTGCAATAATTATTTTAAAATGATAGAAAATGATATTTTTACCTTTTAGGCTTCTAAACAAAACAAACGTTCTACCTGATAATTTTGCTAAGATTAAACGTGGTATATTCACTATTGCATTGGACAACGAGCTTGTTTCCGGAGCTCAACCGAACAATGCCAGAAATCACTGAAATGATTCTCTACTTCGAATATCGTTAACTTTCAATTATTTGGAGAAATAGAAGGCTTGTCATTTATGTTTTTAAAATGTGATTAAAAATTTTGATCATTGGAGAGATCTTTAAGCTTTTTGTCCCACACTCGTCTAGAGATAAACGTCAGAATAAAAGAAAAATTTATATTGATTGTCTAATACAACTGAACAAAGATGATTGGATATTGAGAAAAGCGTCAAAAGACGCAAACAGCGATAGATTAAAAATTTACTGTTTTCCATTTGGCCGTTCGTCTTTTTATTTATCGGCTTTAAAAGCCGTTTACATCAAATTCGTAACGCCAAAAAGAGTTTGTTTACAACTTGAAAATCTTGCGCTGATTACGCGTTTTGACGCCTTTCTCAAACATCCAACCTTCTTCGTTCAGTTTTACAAGACAATTAATTGTATTTTTCCTTCATTCCGACGTTTATCTCCTGACAAGTGTCGGATGAAAAGCTTCGAGATAAGTTTTTTGCTGGCTACGTAAAACCAAGTTCAATTTTAGTAGAAACTTTTAATGAAACTAGGTCAGCATATGTTGAACCAAATTTTCCGGTGATAATACAACACCTAGAATTGATCTTACGTTTATACAGGTATTTGAGATATTTCAAAAGTGTGTCTAATCGAATGTATTAATTGAATTTATTGTTTTTAAAATTAGTTATTGTGCAGATTTTCAAAAATTTTTTAAAACAACTCTTATGTAACATCAGGTTTTTTTATTTAAAATTTTCATATCATAGAATAGCTGATCGCAGAGAAGCTGATTGTCAACTGATTTGATTTTCATATTGAAATTGTTTTTTAATCAACTGATTTTGATTCAAATAAATTTTGATATTTGTTTCAAAATAATGCAAGTTTTAAGTCTTAAAAATTAAATGATTTTTGCATTTTTACAAAAGTTAAGCGATTCCTAAAAGTGATCTCAGTTTTGACAGAACATAGTGAGACATATTATTGGCCATTAAGTCAGCCTTTGAAAACTCCATAGACGTGTTAATTACGAGTCAAACTACGATATTTATAAATCAATATCTAACAATAAAACTATTAAAATGAGAATTCAAATTATGGATGAGCTGTGGAACAAAATTTGAACAGCAAAATAAGCTGTTGATTTACTATCCATTGATTTAAAAAAGTTGGGTTCAATGAGCTTTTTTAAATTGTGTGATTGGTTTTTTGTAGCTCTATTTGCATCTACATTTTCACTAGTCAATGCTTGCTACATGGCAGTAGTAATATCAGTGGAAATAATGGATTTCATTCACAATTAGTTTTTTTATGAGTGAATTGTGGAAACACTATTTGATATGTGTTTATTTTTTGGCTTTTAGATTAAGCTATTGTTTAAATAATATCAAATATCACAATAATAATAATTGTAAAAATGTTACTTTGATTTGGAAATTTTTAAACCTTAATTGCACAGAGGGACATTGGTATCCCATAACTTTAATGTCAACTTTCACAAAAGCAAAACTTTTCAAAAATTGTTTGATTTTTTTTATGATCAACTAATAGATTAAAAATTTGTTAATTTTTTTAAGTTTTGTGTATTTTGAAATTAGTATGCTTTAAATGGTTAAGACGATGTTGTTAGTTAAGAACTAGAAGAACATAAATACAAAACTATTCAAATAAACTAGTTCTGTATTGTTTGTAGTTTTTATTATTTCAATCGATCCCGATTACTTTTTTTGTAGTTCTTGCAAGCAAAATTCTGGGAGCCAGCAACGTACACCTGTCAATTGCAACATGGAAACGAAACCGCGTTCGTCATTCATTACCGTCTTTGTGTTAAAAGTAAGTTTTTTAAAGCTGTACTTTGTGTGCAATTTTTTTTGGTTTTTCATAAAATTATCCAGGGGTAAATTTAGCTAGGTCTCAAAGTTTTATTTTCATAATCAAATTACTTCAATTATTTATCTTGAAATTTATTCGGGCTGATTCCAAAACCGTTAAATTGAGTAACTTAAATAACAATGATTATAGTCGCACTCACGAGGGAGAGGTTGGGGGTCAAACCCCTGTTGAAGAATGAAGATCAAAGATATGCACTTATACATTAAAAACATATTAGTGACAAGTAGGCTATAATACCATGGTATAAGCTTATATTGTTTCTGCGCTTGGTTCTTTGAAAACTTTATTAGTAATTTTATTCTTCTTCGTTTGGGTTTGGGGAGATGGACGGCAGTTGGATGGTCCAATAAATGGCCGGACACGTTTCCTTCAGTCACGTTACAAAGCTCTTGGTGACATCTGAGAAAACACGGGCTGCATTTGGTTGGTAATAAATGGGGCATGATGCTATTACGTGCTCAGCTGTCTGCTGCTTCGCATCATACTCCCAGGCCACCGGAGAGGCCATATTCCGTTTGTGCGTTTTTCAGCGGAAGTCGAGATCAACACCGGTTTAGAGACGGTTAGGGTTGACCTATGCAGGTCTGGAAAAGCTTACTCCCGGTGGCGTTGAGCTGACATCCCCAATAAATGTATGAAGTAGAGAGGCGTTTTTTGCCACTATTATGTTCCATCATTATTATCATGCTTCATCATTATCAGCTTATCGCGTTACACTGGTGCTTGACTGGCCGAGTCGTTAAGCAGTTCCAGTGCAGCAGGCACAAATAAGTGTCTTTATTTAAGTTACCGCAGCTGTTCACAAAATGGAGACCGGAGCTTTTTATATAGGAGGTGTTCCGGCCCCTGAGCTCAGCGAGCTAAAGTCATTACGGCTTTCTGGTCGCAAAGCTCATCTGGTTGATTGCCTGATAAGATCAAAAAGTTGTTCGTTGGTGTGGAATGCAGGCATCCGATTACTATGCGCAAGGCATCATTAATGGGCTTGTCGATAAGACGATTATGAGCACTACGACACCAAACAGGTGCTCAGTACTCAACAGTGGAATGGACCAAAGCAAGGGTGACTGTGCCGACTCTAAGTTTCCGCATAGATGATGGCCCTATCCAGCTTTATGTCAAGATTAGTAGGTTCAGCACAAAACGATAGAGCCTGTCCGTTGATAAAGATATTAAGCTGACGTCAAGCCTCCTTGTTGTAAAGATGGAAGACTGCCGACACAGTCTTTGTTCTACTGAACTTGAGCTTCCAATTGTAAGGGTAGAAGGATAGGATTGCCATACCCTAAGTAAGAGTCCCCTCTAAGGCTTGCCACTCGCCTACATAGTGCAAGATGGCCAGGTCGTCAGCAGAAACAAGTTTCTGCCGACTGTCACTGGCAGGTTATATGTATAGATATTAAACGAGAGGGGAGCCAAGACTGATCCCTGTGGGACGGCATTCTTTAGGTATCGTAAATCTGTTTTGTTTTTCCTCACCGTTGGTAAAGGTAAAACTTTGATTGCGAACAAGTTTCATAAGCAATGAGACCATGTGCCTTTCCGGAAAAACACGGAGTAGCTTGGACATGAGGCCACGCTGCCACACAGTATCGTAGGCTGTTGTGAGATTGACAAACACAGCGCCAGCTTTCTCTTTGGCCGAAAAGTTATCCTCGATTTCTTGAGTAAGAAGAGTGACTTGATGTACGGTCGACCTTCCGCACCAAAACCCAGCTTGCTCTCTAAGTAGCGGTGGATCTATAATAGATTTGGCTCAGGCTTAGATAAGTTTCTTCAAAATTTTAAAGTGGACACTGTCATAAGATTTTATTTTATAACAAAAACCAAACTAAGGCTTTATTAAACAGAAAAAAAAACATTCTAAACACAACAAAACAAACATTAGTACAACGAAATAAAATTACATATGATCTAACATAACACGTGCTTTGAAGCGCAACTGAATCATTTTGCAATTACAAACCATTTTATTACTTTATTTATCTTTGCGGCGATGCTCGGTTGATTACATTGAATAGTTAAAATAATGTTTGAGTTTGATACTTCATTTATTATTACACTCTCCCTTGCTTAAATTGTACACATATTGCTTTGAGTTAAATGTATGGAACAGCTCCGTATCTATCCATTGCTTTCTACGAGTAGATCTTTTTGGCACTGGAGTAACATCAGAATTACTATTCGGTGATTCTTCTTCAATAATTTTGTCTTGGTCATGGTGTTCAATACTTTCATTTTGCATATTCGAACCATTACTAACATCATTTAAGTTAACATTTATATTTTCCGATTCTTCGTTTTCATTGTCAAAATTAACGATATCATTACTATTAGCACTAGTACACGGCATCACGTCTTTTGATGAAGCAGTTGTTTCTTTCCCAAATTAATAATCTCACAAGCACATAGTTTGGAGTGGCATGTAGGAGATTTACTTTATCCACTACAGGGTCGTATTTACTGGCGCGAATATGACGCTTCAAGTACACCGGCCCTGGTGAGCTTAACCAAGTTGGTGCTGACGTTCCAAAAGTTGATCGACGTTTAAATGAAAATATTCGCTTCTGAGGCGTTTCATTAGTTGCGGTACATAGCAACGAACATACAGAATGAAGAGCATCTGGTAAAACAAGTTGCCAATGACAAATATCTAAACATCGAGATTTTAAAGCAGACTTTATGGCCGACCAAATGATACCATTACAGCGTTTACACTGGCCATTACCCGCAGCATTACAGACCGAAGTTCTACAACACGTTACACCACGTTTTTGCAAATAACTTAGAAGTTCCTGCAAGATAAAAGCGGAATGAATATAAGCAGGCATACCAAACATTACAAAAACTTGGTTTAAACAAGATATAACTGTTTTCGCGTTGACATTAGGGCAAGCAAAGCAAATCGAGAATACTCATCAATAATAGTCAATAAATAACGGTTTTGGATAAAGTCGGCAAAGGACCTTTAAAATCTAAGGAAAGCCTTTCGAAAGGCTGGGTTGCTTTAATTACGTGTGCCACTTGAGGTTTATAAAAAGTGGGTCTTAATTCAGAGCAAACTTTACACTTTGCAACAACATTACAAACTTCGTTAACGGAATACGGTAAATTTTTTACGAGAACAAAATGATGCAGTGGTGAGGTGTGCAGTTCGACTGCACCAGGAATTAGCGTTAAATCCGTTCCTGTTTGCAGTGATTATGGATATGATAACGGACGAAGTAAGCAGAGAAACACCGTAGACGATGATGTTTGCTGATGATATTGTGATTTGCGAAGAGACCAGGAAAGAAGTAGAGTGGAGACTAGAATGCTAGAAATTTTCGTTGGAAAGAAGAGGGATGAAAACAAATAGGTCAAAGACCAAGCATCTGTGCGTAAAAGGAAATGACGAAGAAACAGTAAAGATGGAGGACACAAAAGTGCTAAGAATAAAGGAATTTAAGTATTTGGGATTAACGATGCCAGAAAGTGGTAGTTGTGAGAGGGAGGTGAAGAGGAGAGTGCAGGCAGGATGGAACGGATGGAGAAAAGTGTCAGGAGTAATTTGTAGCAGGAGGTTATCAGCTAGAGTAAAAGAAAAAATGTACAGTTCAGTGGTGAGACCAGCAATGGTGATTGGACTTGAGACGGTGGCTGTCACAAAGAAACAAGTAGATGAGATGGAAATTGCAGAGATGAAAATGTTGAGGTTTGCTATAAGAGTGACAAGAAACGACAAGATTAGAAACGAGTACATCAGGGGTACAATTAAGGTGGAACGATTAGGAATGAAATTGAGGGAGGGCAAGGTGAGGTGGTATGGACATGTCATGAGGAGAGACCAGGAGCATGTAGGAAGAAGGGTGATGGAAATGGAGTTAGAGGAAAGAGGAAAAAAGAGAGGCCAGAAAAAAAATTCTGGATGTAGTGAAAGAGGATATGGGGAGGCTGGTGCAAGGGAAAAGGACATTGGAACCAGGACCATCATTCGCTGTGGCAACCTCTGATTAAAGGGAAAGTCCGAAAGAAGAAGTCTATTTCTACCAAATGCGATCATAGTCTTATTCAAATAGAATTTAATATTAAATAGAATACAAGGTGAATTATCCTCATTCTTTTGCAGCAATACGTTGTGATCGTAGTCATTATTAAGATTGAGTTTAATTTGAGATAAATTAATTCAATTACTGTATATAAGTGAGCTAAACTTGTGGAAAATTTTTTGTAAATATTTACTTGTTGCGTTTATGTTTAGGCAAAAAAACTCATGCAACTGCAAGACACTCTAACAAAGCGTAATAGGCTTACTCTAATTTGAAATGTAAATTTGAAAAGTTTTTGGCCTATGACTACTTTTAGTAATCGTGTCTTTGTTTTGCAAAAACGCCCCATGACAAATTGCTGCGTACGCCACTGACAACAATAGTTGCATAGTTGTAGGATAACACCTAGTTGGTTAGAATATCAGTGGGATATGTGTTACTCACGAGCTCTAACAAGAGAGAAGCCCGAGTCTGGTGCTTCTTGTTTCAGTTGACTTAGTTTCTAACTAATAAAAATTGTCTTGAAACCATTTGTAAAGGTCTGATTAAAAAATACTTGACGGTATTTTCCTCTGCTTGGCGGTCTTTGATTATTATTAATATACAATTAATAAATTAACTTTATACTATAGTGACAATTAATATACCATTGTATAGTAATGAATGTAAAGGTTTACATGAAGCTACCATACCAGTTAGTCAGTCTAGATCAGTGATTCCCAAGCTTTTCTTAATTCATTGCGGATTCCTTGCCATTTTTGTAATGATTGGAGGATTCTATAAAAAACAAAAATTAAAAGATCACAATAATAGTGATAATACAAAAAAAGAACAAAAGTATATGATAAAGTTTATAAAGGTATACTTGCTTTGTCGCAATCAGTTTGTCTATTTTGCGATGGGTTTTCGAAAGGAAACTTTCATACAGACAACAATTGAAAAACAACCTTTGAAAAAATTTAAAAAAAACAACCTCTTTACCGAAACTAAAATTTCATACCGTTAATAAAGTCCTGACAGTTTTAGAATTTGGATTTGATAAAGTGGAAAAAGCTGTCTCACATTTGCAGGTTGTTGCAAATGGAATAAACACTTTTAGAGCCATTTTTGTAAGATATGGATAAGTTTGCGTCTTTTCTATCCAGAAGTCACTAAAACACATTTCATGGTTAAAATTTTTGCACTTCATCGTCAGCAATATCAACAAACTGTTACTGAATTTGATTGTTAGTTGAAGGCAAACCTTTTAAGTTAAGTCCAAACTGAGTGTTAATAGAACGATAAAATTTATCAAATTCTTGTGAATTCGAAAAATAGCCAGAAATTTCTTCCCTAAGAATAGAAAAGTGTCGTTTCTTTGAGGATATCGTCACTCATTTGACATTCATTTTCATCCAAAATTTGTCAAGATGCGGAAAAAAAACAAAACTTTTTTTTACCATTTTGGAAAGCCACAGTGAGATATGCCTTTAACTTTTCATAGCAGTGGAACAAAGTTACTTTTTTGCCTTGCAGTGTTAGTTTGACGCAATTAACAGATTTAAAAATGTTCACGAAAGCGCCGTAACATCAGAAATGTTTTTGTCCATTTCTGGTTTTATCTCGCGTAAAAATTTGTGTATTTCTTTCCAAAAAAACAAAAACTTGCTTCAGAATTTTACCTTTTTAAAGCCATTTTAAATGCGTTTGCGACAAAAGATTATTTTATCGGACGCGGAATCGCTTTCTTTGCACGATTCCGCAAAAAAAGGAAAATCAAGTGCAAAGGCTTTTATAAAACTCACTATTTTGATTACATTTTTTAGAACATGTTATAATCCACAGGCATTGTTTTAACCATGCAAATGTGACGGTGAATAATACAGTGCAATGAGTACCAAGAATGTTTTGGAAAGTTTTTTTTTACCAACATGTAAAAAACCAGAGTAGCAACCAAACATTGCCGGAGCTCTGACGACGCAAATGTCGATAACGTGCTTCCATTGAATTTTGTGCGTGTCAAAAAATCTAGGTTTGCTAAATATTTTTTGGCCTTGTTTTTTCTTCAAGGCTTCCAAAAAGTAAGAATTCATCTTCCAAATACTGTTTATAAATGTAGCGTGCTTATACGCAAAGTTGAGCTAGATTAGCAACATCTGTTATATTGTCGAGCTGAATTGCAAAAAAGTTAAACTTTAAATTTTGTATCTCCAAGATTATTGTGACAAAATGTCATTCAACAGCGCAGCAATTCACCTACTTACGGTATTGTTTGATAGAGATACTTTTGTTGATTTCTCGAGTTTAAAATTACTTAGAACATTTGACATAATACTTTTGCAACATGGCATAATCAACTGTTCACCGATGTTGTAGGGGCTTTTAGCAATTGCAATTTTTCTTGCAACCCAGTAGGAATAAAACTTTTAAAGAAGCTGTATTTTCTTCAAACAACTTTCCAGAACTATTAAGCTTGGAATTTTCTAAAATTTGAACATGATATTTAAAGAAGTCTACGCCTTCTTTTTTTTAAAAATTAGGATGAAGCGACCCCAGTGGCTTCAAGTTGCAGGGTTTTAGTGAAGAGCATGCTGACATGAAAGGCACAGTGGTTTCTCTTAGCCTCTTCGTATTTATTTGTATAAGACCAAATTGTACATACCAATCGTCATATTTCAATTTCATTTTCAAAAGCATTTTAAAATTATTTTTGCAAAGCTAAAAAAATAACTCAATATATGTAGTGGACTAAATTTAATAGTTAAAATGTATAAATTTAGTATTATGACATTTGAGTTTCTTATTTTGGATACGCTCTACTTACCTATCGCTATTGATCTAAATTACTTTTCCACACAAAAATATAAAACAACAATTTAGAAAAAAGTTTAACTGGACTACCTTTATAAACTACCTACTTATACTGCTTCCTTCATAAACACGCATGCAAAAAGACTGAGGTTTTGCTTCTACGCCATTAGCATTGGTTAACTTGTAATAGCAATAATTGAATTCTACTGCTCTCTGTGACGCCACAGGGAGTCTGCTAATGTGATTACATTAGTCATAAAAAAAAAGGAAATAAAAAAAATGAAGGAGAATTGAAGAGAAACAAAATAAATAAGTTCTTTCATCACAGTTTTGACGCCATCCAAGCGATCGCTCTGGAAAGCAAAAAATTACTTTTGCAAGCATAAATTTTGAAGCAGTGAAAGGCAACCAAATGTGTGTTTTTAATTGCAAGCACTTAATTCGGGCGAAGCGTTTTAGTAGCTACATAAAAATTATTGAGCGATAAGCCATGCAAGGAAAAGCAAATTCCGTTTGCTGATCTTCAAAAATGCTTTACAGACCCTGACAGTTTCGCGGACCCCACTTTGAGAAGCATTGGTGTAAGTGTTTATTTGTGTGTTTTACCCTAAGTAGCTTTTTTAAAGCTGTGGCATATTGACAAATATTTTTCAAAGCTGTAGAACAAAACTTATTGCTTATTTTATCTTGCAATACCAAGGTGAGTGAAAAAGTTTTCAGACAAATGCCATAAAATTTTTATTTTGTAAGTGATTACATTTATTTTTCAACATAAGCTGCATTATTGTCTATACACTTTTGCAATCTATATTTTCTCCTTTAAATCGTAGAATTCTGGGGGCTGTCTCTGACATCAGGTAATCATTTGCCTTTTTGCTTCTTCTAAGGATCCAAATCGGGTATCTTTGAGAAATTTTTTAGTTTCGGAAACAAAAAAATCAGAGGAAGCTAATTCCGGGCTGCAAGGTGGGTGTGCAAGTGTTTCCCATCAAAATTTGTGTAACAGGGTCCTAGAAGCCCTCGAAGAATAAGCAGGGGTATTGTCGTGATGAAACAAAATTTGACTGTGCAATTTTCCTCGGCGTTTTTTGGCTAAAAATGTCTTCAACTTCTTTAAAACGCCTTCATAATAGCTTGAAGTAACTGTTTTCTTACCTTCCAGGAGGTTTACCAAGATAAGTCCTTTACAATCCCAAAAAATGGTGGCCATGATCTTTAAACAGATCTTTCTGCTTTGAATTTAACAGGTCCTGGTAGTTCCTTTGGATGCCACTTTTTTGATTGAATTTTGTTTTCTGGATCAAATTCATAGATCCACGTTTCATCTCTGGTGAGGCAGCGCTCGAAAAAAATGGTTTCATTTGCTTCCATCTTTGTCAAAATTGCTAAGGAAAGATCAGCCCTTTGAATCAGTTGATTTTCCTGCATTGCTTTTGGGACCAAACGTGCTGAAAGCTTGCTCAAGCAAAGATCTTTAATAAGAATTGAAAATGCAGATCCATGTGAGATTCCAACTGCATTGGCAATTTCATCGATAGTAACCCTTCTATCTTCTTTAACTAGATTCTGCACAAGCCTGATGCTTTTGTGATCTTTTGAGGTGGAGGGTCTCCCCTCTCTTGAATCATTTTCAAGTTGCTCCCTTCCCTCTTTGAAGGGTTTAATCTAATCTAAAACAACTGCTCTTCATGGTGCGGACTCATAATAAACCTGCTGTAAAGCTTCAATGATCTTAACAGGTTTTCAATTAAGTCTAGCCAAAAATTATTTCAAAATTCGCCCTTTTTAAGACACAAAAATACAAAATATTTCAAACACAACGAATCGTAATGCTGCAAATAGATAGGATGATGAAACTTTCCAAGATTATTAGGGAAACCCTAAAGGTATGTTTGAACATGAAAAAATTTGTAAGATTTTGCACATTTTGAAAATATAACATTTGTCTGAGAACTATTTGACTCACCCTCGTATCCTGTTATATCATGTAGAGATTGCAAAAAACTCCACAAGATTAAAAGTCCGAATATATAAAGAATATAAATTTTTACGAAATTGAGTTTTTTTGTTTAACAAAAGTTTCTGAAAAAAATAGATTACTTGCAATTAATATACCAGAGTATATAAACCTCGACTAAACTTAAACTCCGATTTTGCTATTTTCCGGTTTAATATACCTGCTTGATCAATATAGACAGCAAGTCATTGATGTATAACTAAAATCTGTAGAAACCATAAAACACAAACGTGCAAATAAATGAGATAAACCGAGATATAGTAAAGTTGATGTTCGAAGAGTTTAATGTCTACCCGTTTTGTGAAAAATTTCTTACGCTTTTTTGACTGTATTTAAATAAACTGCATGATTTTGATAAATACTTTCGATGAAAACAAATAATTTAACAAGCGACATCAAGTTGATTGATTTATGAAAACTGCATGTCATATAAGTACAACGTGAAGAAACATTAAATCTTTATCTTTTCCTTGAATTTTGTTGATATTTTTTGATCAAGAAAAGATTTTATGTAATTTTCTGTAATTCGGAATCTTATGTAAAAGATTTTTACAAATATTTTTTAATATGTTCCAAAAAGTAGAATATCAGTAGCTTTCAATCAACCCCACATACTATTTCAAAAATATTTGTATTTTTAGACAAAATCGAAAAAAGTGCCCCCACCGTGCTGTGCAGCCAAAACTTCTACTTCGTTGAATTCGAAGATGTTCATATCAAATGCAACGTCAAGACAAGCAAGCAGATGATTGGACCTGGGGACATGAAGGTTTTTTGGAGTAAGGTAAGTCCCAAATACCGGTTGTTATGATTCAACATTATAGACAAATAATTGAGACCGCATTTGTGCATGGACGAATGGAACCGACCAATAGAGTCTGCAGGTGATTAAGTTTAACACAAGCTCTTCTAGGTAAGCTCATTACAAGCGGCCTGGTAGCCTATTAATTCTTAAAATAGAAGCACTGATTCTGAATGGACTCTCACAACACTCCGTGCTCCATTTATAATTCGTTCACTATGCAGAGCGGATGCCTAATTTAACAACGTTGTTCAGTAGTTTTTGTGCGGCTGCACAAATGGGTTTGTAGATCTCAGTCTTTATTGTTAGACGTCAAACGACCCACCGAGCAAACCATAAAATATATGGATAGCATCCAGAAAGCCACAGCTGGTGAAGAATTTATTGAATGGAATGTTGGCTTCTAGCAACTATGCACAAGGTTCCATTCAGGATTTTGTATATGAGGCCGGTATGTTCACTGCAACACCAGATTGTTATTTAGTATAATGCTCAAATATTGCGTAGACCAGAGATAGGGTAGGTGGGTGTGCACTTTTTTGGAGCCAGCACTTCATGCGGAGCAATAAGTATGAAAGACTCCGCAATGTGACACGCAGAAATGCTTTTGGGATATGGCTCAAAGTAAGAGATTTGTTAATCGAATCTTTTATATAAAACAAACTCTTTCTTATCAATGTTTTCATTAAGCCAGGCTTAATTATCATAAAAAAATGAAAATTTACGCGAATAGTTTCTTCAATCCCACTCGATTGTAGTTGGTTGATGCGGTGATTTGAAATTGTCAAAGTCTTGGTTTGGTCTTCAGCGCAAATGTAATTAATTTGTTTGCTCGGCTCGTATACAGTATGTTGTCAGTCCTTGTACAATATTGTTTTACTATGATGCAATAAATTGCTGTATTTGTGCAGAACAAAACGAAAGATGTCGTTTGTGAAAATCACTTTGTCGGGAACAATACCATGGAAATGCAAAAAAAAAGTAACAAGTATTCTTGTCAAATGTGAGCGAATTCATATTTTAATATTTTATGTTACAATAATTTCAAACGCAACCAGCTAAAAATGGAGCTTGTTTGAAATTAGCTTCAAAGTTTGGGTTTTAGCTTAGAAAAAATGATCTCTATTCACCAGTTTTGTGGGTTTTGTTTTTAAAACGTTATTTTTATTTTGCGATGCTACAGTTATTTATATCAAAAACTACCCCGAAATCCCATAATAAATTAATGGGTTTGTTTTTAATTCAATGCCACATCAGATCTAATGCAAAAGCTTTGTAATTACATATTTAAAATAAATAGAAATATTTACAATCATCAAAACTTTTCGCTTCCTTGTTTCGAGAAACAGATTTGTGTTCATCAAGAAAACAATGTATATAAATGTTTGCTATATAGTAAAGACATAAACCTAAGGTTTACTTGTAGCAAGTTTACTTATTTATTTCATTTTTCCTGGTCACTTCATTTTAATTCTAGAAATTTAACGGATTATTATTTAATTGTCGGCAGCGTGGTCGAGTGGCTAAAGCGCCCGGAATGTGATAGACATGGTCTCGCTTCAAAACCTACTTGCGCCATTCTGTTGTGTCCTTGGGAATGACACTTTACGACATTTTCCACTGTTTAATAATCATAGCAAGCAGTTCTAAATTTCAGTCATATCTCTATTAAATTTTAAGTGGACAGCATCATTTTGGCATCTCCGGAAGCAGGTCGGGGTAATTGCCTACCCTATGTATTAGCGCTTCCGTCGCTTTTCTGCAATTCAGGAGAATAAATATAGAGATAAAATAAATACTTGAAATAAAAGAAAATAAATGGTTTTCATTTAAAAACCGCTCATGTTTTATCGCAGTGAGAAATTCAAAAATATTCCTCAAAAATGTTTTAGTTATGTTCCAACAGAAGCTGAATTAAATTCAAAATATCAACGTCGCAAAACATTTCTAATCTGGTTAACCATTAAGTGAGTAACAAATCGAAACTTTTAGATAAACCTTGTTAGTCGTTTTTCTTAACAAAGGTAAAGCTCAGATGAATTGGATATTTTTCATCTGCATATAGCAATTAAAAATATTTTTTCATCATGAGATACGAAAAAAGTTTGTAAATATTTCTTCAGCTGAAGCAAATATTTTACTCCATTCGTCGTCTTATTTTTGGCGTCTATTTCAATGTTCAATCGATTGATTTCTCCCCGCGGCGCGCGCAGTAGCAATCATCAATTACTTTTAAACTTTCAACTGCAAATTAAATAAGTTGTAAACATAAAAACAAACACATACCATATAATTTGCTAAAAACAGTTTGTAAACAGAGCTGTAAACTCGATGCATTTTTAGCCGAGTTCGAGTTTCAAAAATTTTTTATGTTTGAGTTCGAGTTCACTATTTTCAATTTATCGAGTTCAAAAATTTTTTATCTTAAAATGAAGACTAAAAAAAGATCTTTTCACTTAATCACTTTTTTCGAGTTTGGGAAATCTTATTTTATATTTTGAAAAATAATGAGGATTTAGAATTGATTTAAAACAAGCCGCTTAAAGATGAGAAACACCAGACTCGAGTTTCACTCTTGTTGGAGCTGGTCAGTGATGCTTATGTCACTGCGAATCGAACCGAGTACCTGCAGTCTTCCACGCAGAAGACTATACTACTACACCAAAATACCCGGAAGATAGATCGACTCAAAGCAGCTATAAGTTATAAGTTATTCCCGGCTTTACTGAACAAGGAATACATAGAATATATATTTTGTTGTAATTCCAAGGCCGTACCTCATGATGGGGACTTACCCAACAAGCGTTAAGCATCGCGTTTACTCTCTTAGAGCTTGACAAGCGAAGAAGGAATTTTATCTTTTGAAGAATATTGAGGATTTAGAATTAATTTAAAACAAGCCTGTGAGATAATGAGGATTTAGAATTAATTTAAAACAAGGTTTGATTTGCAGTGAGATAAGCATCACTGACGAGCTCTAACAAGAGCAAAACTCGAGTCTGGTGCTTCTCATCTTTAAGGGTCTTGTTTTAAATGAAATCTTATTTTTTCATTTTGGCAAAAAAACCTTTGAGTTCTTTGAGTTTCCAGTATATACAGTATATATATATTATTAATGAAAACACTAAAATAGAATAAAAGTTTAAAATTTAAAATTCACAACAGCCTGTTTTGCCAAAGACGGCTCATCAGGTGGAATCTGTGAAGTAAAGAACGTAGAATGTAAAAATATTTTAAAAATATACGTACTAAACAACATGAAAAAATATAAAAATTATAAAAAATATAAAAAATATAACAAATAAAAGACGGAAATATTTTTATATTGACTGCCACTTAAATTATCCACTAAAACAAATAACCTTTTGAGAAATTGTCAACAGTTACACACGCAAGTCGGCTAAATCCGCACTGAGCATAAAGAATTTGGTCTGATTCGAAACAACAAGAAAACACAACAATACTGCATAAAAACGTCATACGATAGAAATCACAAAGAAACAAAGAGATAGAAGTAAGGTTTGGTCAGGTGACACAGAAAGGAAGCGGGAAGAGTAAGTCAAAAAGATTTAACTGAAATTGCGTAATTTAAATTTGTTCACATGGCGACATTTTCCATTGAGTTCCGTTCTTTTATTGAGGGTTGAGTTTGCATCCGCCTGCAAGATTGTAAGCTTTTCTATGAGGCATAGATTGCAAGATCTTGCCCTCGGTTGGTTTGGGGCTGTATGGGCCACGATGCTCCGTTTTATGCGGGTTTTTTTTTCCGCGTCCTTGGCCTGCCAAAAAGCTTTGGAGAGTTCGGTGGCGGTGCTCTTTCTCCGGTATTTAAAGCTTTGGTTATGGTTGTAGAAACGGGGTTTGAACTCCGTTTCACAACAACTATAATAACTTTTTTATTGGTACAAAACTTTAAAATAGCTTTTAACAGCAAATGCTTCATCTAAAGCTCTTTTGTTAAATAAGTAGCCTTAAAAAAGGTTGTTTTAAAAAATAAACGTTTTCGTCTAGCTCTCTTCAGGAGGTTTCGTTAGAATGAATTGCAGAACTGAACGTAGTATTTCAAAAGTTTTAAGACTGATCCTGATTGGCTAAAAATTCAGGTTAGTAACAGTTATCATAATAATTAAAAGTATTTAATAAATAAAACCACGTTTCGTCAGCGTAAGAAATTTTTGGCAAAAAAGGAACAAAATTATGCAAGCTTTGTGCTAAAATTTGGAACTAAAAAGACAATTTTTTACAATTATACTAACAATTTGTGTTTGTAAACAAATTCTTTCTGTCTACACAAATTAGGTTTTCGAAGAGTGATGAAAATTGATTCCAAGACTGATAAATGGAAATCGGACCGTGCTTTAGCGAGAATAAAAAATTGATTGTCCTTATAGTGAGATGCACATTTTTGGTTATGTAACAGATGGTTTCCAATCGCTGAATCACAGTGCGGTATTGAGTTCGCTAGTTTTCCTGGGCGTTCTGGTTGTTTACATTCTTGACTGGTTCTGTTCCGAATAGACTTCGGCACATGCTGGCGGATTCTGTCCTGCAAACGTTGAAACGTTCGACACACGTACCGACTATAATAATTGTTGGCGGCGTTGCCTGATATTAAGCATGCTTTATAGAAAACAGAGCTTTTGCGGCATTTTCCTTCTAACGGACAACTGACTTTGTTTCTACAATTGCATGGTGGTGTGGTGCTATTTGCAGTAGTCTTGTTGGATAGTACGATTTTATTATGCCTCGATATAATCTCTGCCATGTTTGGCATACAGCCGTAACTCACTTTGACGTTGAATTTGTTGCAGATCTTGTGCAGTGGGTGATGAAGAGGGAAGTGTTTAGCGAGCAGTCGCAAGAATTCCTTGCCGAGGTTGGTTTTGACATGCTCGCTAAACGGTAGGTTAAATCACGTGATATTTCGTTTTCTCTTCTTCTTCTTCTTGGAGCCAAGGTTATTTGCATACTCCAGCTTACCACTGTGTCCGCTTCGATGCATAGCCTCTACGTACTCCGGGACTGCATTGGAAAATTCCTTGCTGTCGCATGAGAGTAGCGATAGATGAGTAGCGAGCATTAGTGGCAGTTGCTTGTATCCAATGGAAACATCGTAAGACAAATCAATTTGGAAGCAAAACAACTAGCAAAAAATCTTAAATTAGACAACCGCATTGAACAATTACCGGAAAAACCAGCGTTTATAACTTTGAAAGACCATAAGCCAAACTTTTCCACCAACCCCAAATGCAAACTCATAAACCCAACCAAATCGAACCTTGGGAAAGTTAGCAAACACATTCTGGATAATGTCAATATTTCAATTTGTCAATCAACAGGTCTGCAACAATGGCATAATACTACGGCTGTGATTGCATGGTTTAATAACTTTCCCAGCAAGGAGAAATGCAAATTCCTGTCTTTTAACGTCATAGATTTTTACCCTTCTATCTCAGAACAACTACTCACAGATACCATCGATTTTGCAAGACAGTTTATAGAAATTAATGATGACGAAGTCAGCATAATTTTTCATTGCAGAAAATCACTTCCGTGTAGCAGGGATGGTGCCCGGATAAAAAAGAATGGCTCACTATTTGACGTTGCGATGGGTTCTTTTGATGGAGCCGAGATATGCGAACTGGTTGGCCTCTTTCTTCTCAACAACTTGACACAGCTTGTCCAAAGCAGCAACATCGGTCTCTACAAAGACGACGGTTTGGCGATCCTGGAAAATGCCTCTGATCAAGCTCAGAGCGTATTAAAAAACGGATCATAAAGCTCTTTCAACACCACGGC
>OY796893.1:41322791-41601355 GCA_963680785.1 Diplosoma virens
CATACTCCAGCTTACCACTGTGTCCGCTTCGATGCATAGCCTCTACGTACTCCGGGACTGCATTGGAAAATTCCTTGCTGTCGCATGAGAGTAGCGATAGATGAGTAGCGAGCATTAGTGGCAGTTGCTTGTATCCAATGGAAACATCGTAAGACAAATCAATTTGGAAGCAAAACAACTAGCAAAAAATCTTAAATTAGACAACCGCATTGAACAATTACCGGAAAAACCAGCGTTTATAACTTTGAAAGACCATAAGCCAAACTTTTCCACCAACCCCAAATGCAAACTCATAAACCCAACCAAATCGAACCTTGGGAAAGTTAGCAAACACATTCTGGATAATGTCAATATTTCAATTTGTCAATCAACAGGTCTGCAACAATGGCATAATACTACGGCTGTGATTGCATGGTTTAATAACTTTCCCAGCAAGGAGAAATGCAAATTCCTGTCTTTTAACGTCATAGATTTTTACCCTTCTATCTCAGAACAACTACTCACAGATACCATCGATTTTGCAAGACAGTTTATAGAAATTAATGATGACGAAGTCAGCATAATTTTTCATTGCAGAAAATCACTTCCGTGTAGCAGGGATGGTGCCCGGATAAAAAAGAATGGCTCACTATTTGACGTTGCGATGGGTTCTTTTGATGGAGCCGAGATATGCGAACTGGTTGGCCTCTTTCTTCTCAACAACTTGACACAGCTTGTCCAAAGCAGCAACATCGGTCTCTACAAAGACGACGGTTTGGCGATCCTGGAAAATGCCTCTGATCAAGCTCAGAGCGTATTAAAAAACGGATCATAAAGCTCTTTCAACACCACGGCTTAAAGATAACAGCAGAAACCAACCTCGTCCAAATTAATTTCCTCGACGTCACCTTAGACCTGAAGTCAGGAAGATACTGGCCCTTCCGCAACCCCAACGACCAACCTCTGTACATACACCGTTTATCTAACCATCCGCCAGTTATTAAGAAGCAACTGCCACTAATGCTCGCTACTCATCTATCGCTACTCTCATGCGACAGCAAGGAATTTTCCAATGCAGTCCCGGAGTACGTAGAGGCTATGCATCGAAGCGGACACAGTGGTAAGCTGGAGTATGCAAATAACCTTGGCTCCAAGAAGAAGAAGAAGAGAAAACGAAATATCACGTGATTTAACCTACCGTTTAGCGAGCATGTCAAAACCAACCTCGGCAAGGAATTCTTGCGACTGCTCGCTAAACACTTCCCTCTTCATCACCCACTGCACAAGATCTGCAACAAATTCAACGTCAAAGTGAGTTACGGCTGTATGCCAAACATGGCAGAGATTATATCGAGGCATAATAAAATCGTACTATCCAACAAGACTACTGCAAATAGCACCACACCACCATGCAATTGTAGAAACAAAGTCAGTTGTCCGTTAGAAGGAAAATGCCGCAAAAGCTCTGTTTTCTATAAAGCATGCTTAATATCAGGCAACGCCGCCAACAATTATTATAGTTGTTGTGAAACGGAGTTCAAACCCCGTTTCTACAACCATAACCAAAGCTTTAAATACCGGAGAAAGAGCACCGCCACCGAACTCTCCAAAGCTTTTTGGCAGGCCAAGGACGCGGAAAAAAAAACCCGCATAAAACGGAGCATCGTGGCCCATACAGCCCCAAACCAACCGAGGGCAAGATCTTGCAATCTATGCCTCATAGAAAAGCTTACAATCTTGCAGGCGGATGCAAACTCAACCCTCAATAAAAGAACGGAACTCAACGGAAAATGTCGCCATGTGAACAAATTTAAATTACGCAATTTCAGTTAAATCTTTTTGACTTACTCTTCCCGCTTCCTTTCTGTGTCACCTGACCAAACCTTACTTCTATCTCTTTGTTTCTTTGTGATTTCTATCGTATGACGTTTTTATGCAGTATTGTTGTGTTTTCTTGTTGTTTCGAATCAGACCAAATTCTTTATGCTCAGTGCGGATTTAGCCGACTTGCGTGTGTAACTGTTGACAATTTCTCAAAAGGTTATTTGTTTTAGTGGATAATTTAAGTGGCAGTCAATATAAAAATATTTCCGTCTTTTATTTGTTATATTTTTTATATTTTTTATAATTTTTATATTTTTTCATGTTGTTTAGTACGTATATTTTTAAAATATTTTTACATTCTACGTTTTTTTACTTCACAGATTCCACCTGATGAGCCGTCTTTGGCAAAACAGGCTGTTGTGAATTTTAAATTTTAAACTTTTATTCTATTTTAGTGTTTTCATTAATAAATACTGCTCTAGCTATCTGGTTATTGAGCTTTGTACCAGCGAAGTAAAGCAAACAGATATATATATATGAATAAGTTTTTTATTATTAGCATTTTCAGGTGGCTACTTATTTAAGTAGTATGATAAAAAAAACATATCGCTGCTTTTTTGAAAAGTTTCAACTGAATAAAAGTTTTTTTTTTTATTAGCTGCTTTTCTCATTGAGAATTTTTCAAAAATCCATTCACTCTTTCAACATATAATCAATCACAATTTTATAAAGCAATATTATTTTGTTTCCCTAATCCCAACAATATAAACACCACTGTGGGTTGACAACTTGCTCAGACCAACTCATACAACAAACTGAAGTTTAATCTGATCAATATTCTAGGTTGTAGCTGCAGTTTAATCTTTAACAAAATTTACGTTCTTCTTTTATTCGAGGCGGTATCTCATGAAATCCAATACTTCTTGTTCTTCTGTTTTTGTTTTGTTCTATATCTTTTACAAATTTTGTCACAACACTTCGTTTATTAAATGAAATGCAGTACCTTAAGTAGATTTGTCATTTACCAAAAGTCATGCAAGAATTTCACTTGCTACTTTTTTCTGGCCTTCTCGTGTGTTGGAGTGAGCCAAAAATGTAAATAAACTGCACCGATAGAAAAAAGATTGATGAAAACTGCATGCTATATAAGACCACAATAGGTCGGACCATAAGTCATAAAGTATTTGATTGTGTTTTATCTGATTGAATAATCCAAAATTTTGATGTTTATGTTTTGTATATTTTGTTCCAATTGAACCTTGTAATGATTCCATTTTTTAAACCTCAGAAACATTCTGGAACATGAAGCTGGGAATTTCTTCGTGTGGATGAGTTACAATGGCATGTATTCCAAACCTCAAACCATCGCTGTTCAGTTTAATCCTCAAAAAAAAGTGTTGATCTTGACTGGGATTTTGGCCATTCTAATTTTCATTGCTTTAGTAGTGGCTGCTGTATGGTGGAAATGGATTCAAATCCAACTCTTCATTCGACGTCATATTGGGAAGTATGATGAAGGTACAAAATTTATTTATTATTTGTTTTTATATAACCAAGTATTTTCTTGTGCGTGATTTTAGTTTAACCATAGAAATAATTTGCGATTACTGTATAATAAAACACATCAATATACTGTACAAATGCTTGAAAATGTTTAGATGGAAAAGAATTTGTTGCAATTCTTTCTTATGTTTATTCCTTGGATTTGAAAGAAAACACTAAAAACAACACTAAAAAAATAGTGAAATGCATTCAGGAGAAGATGGACGAAATGAATTATAAGTTCTATGACAGCCACAGAGACTTTGATCAAGGATGTAAGTGATCTTATGTTTGTACGAACTTGATTCTATTTGTACGATTTATTTATTTATTCAAATAGAAATAAAAACAAAGCAATTACAATACATTACGACAACGCATTTAATCATAATCAAAACAGAAGTTTAACGTTATGTAACTGTTTTCTACCCAAGAGCTAATCTATATATTACGTTGTGTGACAAAGCCACTTTCCTGTATGAAAGTGCACGTAATATCACGCAATCATCCGATTTGGAACAAAGTGAAATTTAAAAATATATAAAAATAGACCAAGAGGAAGTTAAATTTTACGTTTGAAACAAACTTTATGATTAATATAATGACTATATTTTTATTTCGGTTGAACATACGAAATTATATTTTTGCCTATTTAACTAATTACTACATGTTCGAATTTCAAAAGTTTTTTATTGGGTATTTATTCTCTTTCATTACTCTTCCATCATTTTTTTAGCTTCAGTGGAGAATTTACTGAAATACTTAAATGAAAGTCATCGCATGATTGTGATACTGACTGATGCCTATATTGATGAAAGATGGTCCCGTTTTGAAGCTCAACAGGTATCACAATCACAAATCTTATCTTTATCTCAAATCTGTAATGCCTTTATGTGAATCAGGGTTTCATTAATATGCTAAAGAATCCGACCAAGTTAATTTTTATACGAACTCCTGGAGCAAAAAAGGCGCTCACAAAGAAGAAGGAAGACGATTTTTCCAAAGAACTCAGTAAAGCAATGAAGGTAGAAAACTTTTAAGTTTAACCTTTGAGTGAAATCGATAATAATCGTCAACAAATTAAGTTTATGTATATGCACTAATAAGTCATTAAGTTTATTAAGTTTATGTATAATTATTTTTTTTTTATGTATATGTGCTGAACTTTCAGCTTCTTCTGCAATTGTTTATTATCGTTTATATACAACATAAACATTTGCAGCTTTATTGAATATTGTTAAAAATTTAATTTCTTTAAAAAACATTGTTTGCAATTATCACTAAAGGGCTGAAAAACAAATTTTGTTTTATTCATTTTTTTATATGGCTCGGATGTGTATATTTTATTGTGATACAGTATCTTTTGCGTTTTGATATACATTTTTTACTTTTTTATTTTTTTTGAAAAATTTAAGTTAATTGTTTTTTTCTCTCTTTCTTTTTTTTAAAAAAAAAATTAACGTACAGTAGCCACTTCGTTTTAAAGGTACCGCAACCACGCAGAAGTGACGTTAAGCGTGTAATAACGTATATCGTTTAGCCGCTATTTCTTATTTCGCAATCACTTTTTCAATAAGAACTTCGAAAAGTAATACCTTGATTGCAAATAAAATCGAATTGAATTGAATTGAATTGAATTGAATTCATTCAGCTGTGGAATTATCTCAATCAACTATTCAATGATTGTTTGTGTGCAGGCAAACAGGAACATTCGGTGGAAGGAAACAATGAGCGACTCGATTCTAAAAGATCACATCCAGTACGCTCTTCCCAATCTGAAGCGATTTTCTTCGCAGGGCGATACAAGCGGGGAAGAATTATAGGAAACTGGACAACTACAGTTGCTCGTTCAGCCAACAAACTCAAATTTTAATGTTGTCAGCAATTGGTTTGTCCAACATTCTTTTGATATTGCTGCAAACAGATTTTTATTTCAGCATCTTGTTTCATCACCATTTTGAAATATTACGAAATGTTATCAACACATTTCCTACTGCGAGTTGCCTTGTTTACGCAGGAAAGGGTATTGACGTCCAAATAACGCTTACATCTATTCGATTTTTGATTTAAGGAAAAAGCTTAGTAATTTTCACAGATTCGGTATCATAGCCACTTAACTCGTTTATTGTACTCGTAACAACTCTTGCATGTTGCATTTGCAATCCTGTGTTTTAATGCAATTCTGTCGGCATACATCCACCTGAGCTTTCTCGCTTAGTTATGATAATCTTTCAGATACTTCCTTTTACTTAATTAATCAATTTGTGTGTTTTTATGGATGAATTCTAAATAAAACACCATGTCTTTGTTTTCATATTTATCTTTTTAACTCATTGGAAAATAACAACCGGCTAGCAATTAGCCAGACTTGCTTCTGTATACACAAAAATTTTTTAGATTTTGGAATATGCAAATATTTTGCGAATATGTTCAAATAAATCCGGTTGAATTTTTTTATATATTTTAATAGTTTGACTGAAATTTAGAACTGCTTGCTACGGCCGCCGAGCAGAGAAAAGAGCCGCAACATTTTTTAAAGGAGAGAAATGATGCAAGTAAGTTTGGGACCGGGATTTTATTGATTGCGTGGGCCATCAAAACAGAGTTTTACTAACTTGGCCACACCGACAATTTTTCTAAAATTTGAACCGCTTTTCGACTCCATATTGACCTGAAGAACGGGATTTTTCATGATGCTCCCTCATTAAATGCAAGTTGGCTGCGTCAGAACAAATAACAAAACATTTAATCTTGTCGTGTTTCTTGTACTATTGTATCAGATAACTAGACCTAAGCAAAAAGAAGGTATGTGCTTTTTAATGAACAAACTTAATGCTGACGCTTATTTCTAATATATAATCCGAACAACAAAAATTTTTTTGGACAATTTAAAGCCGAATTATCTTTTCTCTTCTTGTCTCGCAACAGATCAGAAGTAAATTTTCTTTCACACCGCAAAGAACATTTGCTTTTGTTTTATATCATTGTTGTTATTTTGTATTAGTGATCAATTTTGTTTATTCGTATTATCACTGATCATCAGCGGTTGATTTATATCATCTTTTATGATCAATCTTTGCTTTAGAATCCAACGAAAGCGCGCAGTTCTGTCGCTCCGAAAATACTGCGGTTTAAGGAGGGCCCTGAAAATGAACATCAAGCTATTTTGAAACGCCAGAAACTACCACTTTTAACTTAGAACCCAACAATTGTATATTCATCTTATAAAGGAAAAAATAACCCAAGTTTCATAGATGGAATTACAAGTTTTAACTGTCATTTTCATGCTCAATATTTTAGTGTTAAGTTCAAGAAATAGATCCAGGTTATGTGTGCTCCGCTTCCTTTTAATTCCTTTGTAATATTTTGCTTTTTAATACCTGCTATATATGCAGAATTTATTTGTTAATTTTTAAGTTGTTTTTTTTATTAGGAAAAAATGCTGATAAACTTTATAAAACCTCTAAAATCAAATAGCTGAAAAGTAAATACAAAAAGAGTGGCTTTTTTTACCATATAGTCCTGATTGTTTTTGTTGCTGCCCCTTCTCTCATCGTGATCTTGTAGGAGCTATACTTTCAACCCTCTAAAGAGCCAACCCAGATTACCACTCTTGCTTCACCTCCGCTTGTTTCAAACGTTTTTTTCAAAAATTAATTTTACTGTGTTGTATGTTGCTTTAATACAGTGGTTCTCAATCGGGGCGCTATTTGCGTTTAGCTAGGTTGCCGCAAGCTATTGCACATTATTCACTAATCCAGGAAAAAGGTTGAGTGTTAAGATGTTATTTTGAATTATAAAATTCAATGTTAGTACATACATCAGTGTTTCTCAACCTGTGTGCCGCGAAAGATTTTGGAAAATAGTTATCTAGATAAACACAAATCCACGGTGATTGGACCAATGATCAACCAAACCAGATCTTGAGGGAAGATCAGAAATTTAAAAAATAACTCGATTTTGTAAAAAAAATTGAGAACGGTAAGCGTAAAGACTTTTTTTTTCAAAGAACACCACAATTTTGGGATGAAAAGCGTAAAAATAGTCCTTTAAAACAGGTGAAGACCTTTTTTTAGAAATCATAGGATTTGAGAACAAAAATAAAAAATGGTTTAAAGGTGCCGCGATCTTCGAAGATATCGAAAAATGTCCCGCAAACGGAAAAAGGTTGAAAAACACTGCTTTAATACATGTAAATAAATAATTAATGTCGTGGTTGTATTTCAATCATAGTCGACATTGCGTCGGGTTTATTTATACGTAAGTTATACGTACACATGGTCAGATTATAGTGAAACAATCTCTATTAAATTTTTAAACTTTCCATACCTTACCACACAACTGCGATCAGAGTTGCCAAAAACTTTTGGCGTTGTTTAGCCCAAATCAATAAAAAAATTAGCGAATTTTCACAAAAAGTAGCCCAAACTACATTTAAAAAAACTTAAAAGCAACGGGAAACAAAAAGAACAATAACTGCTTGAATATTTTAACACTATTCTCCTTAACAACCAGGCTTCTGAAGCCTGGCCGTTGCAAAAACGTTTGTAATTACTTCATCTTTTTAGATAAAATTCTGGAATTTCTTAACTTTTCCTAATTTGAATTGCTGAATAAGATGGTGCTGTTTTTAGGTGCCTCTGAGCAAGGGTTAACGGATAAAATAGACGTTTTTTAACAAGTTTGTGAATTTTTGCTTGGTTTTCACAAACAGAGGGTAGAATTTCAATTTCATGCTTTTATTAAGTGACATGAATTTTACCAAGAATTGATTTTGTGTGACAAAGCGAATTACGTCGTTTCCCGACGTCGATATGCCTTAGGCCAGGAGTGGAGAAGTTACGGCCCGCGGGCTGATTTTTGCTGGCACGGCATTTTTATGATAATTTAATTTGAAATTTCTTATCGCGCACTAATTTAATCACTATCTAGCAGATTTACAAAGTCAAGTTAGACTAAAATGATATCTCAGAATTGATCAAAACTCTTCCATTTGTCTTTTATTTGCTTTGTGACGTCGCGGTTGCAAAAGAAGAGAGTGTGTAATTCAATATCACTGTTCTCTTTTTAGTTAGTTTTTATGTCAAACAGAAATTACAACAGTTGATAGATTACACTAGCAGATTTCGAAGAAACCAAGTACAGTTATTTACTTTTCTACCCGTGTAATATATAAGTTTTTTAAAAATAATTTAAATTTTAAATTTCGCTAGATCATTTTATCCTTTTTTTCATTAATTATTAATTTTTATTACCTGAGATATATCAAGTCAAAATAAAAAGCAAAAATTATCATCATCCAGCAGTAGAGGGTTTCAAAGCTGGTGGTTGAAGAGTATGGCAAGATTAGAAGTAATGATAAAGCAGTATGTGTGTTGTGTTGTAATGAAGTTGTCTGTAGAATATCTTCAGTTAAACGTCATTTCGAAATGAACCATAAAGACCTTTATTTAAAAACGAAAAAAGTCGGCAGCGTGGTCGAGCGGTTAGAGCGCTGGGCTTGTGACCAACATGGTCTCGATTCAAAACCCACTCGCGCCATTCTGCTGTGTCCTTGGAAAAGACACTTTACGGCACATTTCCCTGCTTGGTGGTCTTGGCAAGCAGTTTTAAATTACAGTCATATCTCTATTTAATTACACGCGAACAGCAGTATCTTGGTATCTCCGGAAGCAGGTTGAGGTAATTGCCTACCCTATGTATTAGAGCAGGGTTTCTTAACCAGGGGTGCTCGCACCCCAAAGGGGTGCAAGAAATGCTCCTAGGGGGTGCGGGGATGCTGAATCATTAAGGTTGATTAGGCCTACTCTTTTAAATACAAAAAAACGTTATGTTACATACTTCAAATTTACAAGTGAAAAGTAACAGAATTGAGTGTTGTTACAGACTTTAATATCACTAAACTTTGTTTTTCGTATGTCTAAAAAACGAAAGTGGAATGATGCCTATGTTCAGTACGGCTTTACATTTATTACCGAAAAAGATGGTACACAACGTCCGCAGTGTGTCCTGTGCGGTACTATGTTCTCAAACTCAAACTTGAAACCATCGAAACTTGATGAACATTTCAAGAACAGACATGGTGGTGTGAATGCAGGAAATGACATTGCGACATTACAAGTCAAGAGGGCTAGATTTGACCGTGCCGGCACATTACGTATGTATGGGTTTTCACCACCAGAAAAACCACTATTGCTAGCTTCTTATAAAGCTGCATACCAAATTGTTAAGTCAAAGAAGCCCCATACCGTTGGAGAGGAATTGATCAAGCCATGTATTCTTAAAATAGCAGATATTGTTCTTGGCAAGGAAGCTGCAAAAAAGTTGCAACAAGTATCTTTATCTAATGATGTTATCCACAATAGGATCATCGATATGAGTGAAGATATTCTGGAGCAGGTTATTGCTGACATTAAGGCAAGTCCAGTAACAATTTCACTGCAGCTTGATGAATCTACTGACGTGTCAAACTGTAGTCACCTAATAGCGGTAGTCCGATATGTAAAAAACAAGAAAATTGAAGAAAGTTTTTTGTTTTGTCAGTCACTGGAAACTACAACGAAAGCCAAAGACGTATTTGATATGATAAAAGAATTCTTCATGAAACACCAACTTCACTTAGACAAGATTGGTTCGATATGCACTGATGGAGCACCAGCCATGTTGGGCAACCGTTCAGGATTTGCTGCATTACTAAGAAAAGAAATTCCCAGTCTGAAAATTACCCATTGCTTTCTTCATCGGCACGCTCTTGCAGCAAAAACATTACCCCTCAAACTGAAGAAAGCTTTGGAAATTTGCGTTAAGGTTGTGAATACGATTTGTGGCCGTGCACTGAATCACCGACTGTTTCAACTGTTTTGTAAGGAGTTGGGTAAAGAACAAACCGTGCTTTTAAATTACACCGAAGTAAGGTGGCTGTCACGTGGTCGTGTGCTATCTCGTCTGTTTGAATTGCGAGATGAAATTAAAGAGTTCCTCTGCAAAATGGGAAATGAAATGGCTGAATATTTTGAAGACCCTGAATTTATTCAAAACCTTGCCTATTTGGCTGATGTGTTCACAGCACTCAACGAGCTCAACCGCTCTTTGCAGGGACAAGGAATCAGCGTAATTCATGCATGTGAGAAGCTGTCTGCATTTAAAGAAAAGCTTCAGCTGTGCATTAGACATGTAAAGAAAGGAAACTTGGTAAATTTTCCTTCCCTTCAAAAAACACTCGAGGAAAGTGCTTCCTTACATCCACCCCTTGTTTCAACAATTGCTGAACATTTACAAATACTTAGTACTGCACTTGATGGCTACTTCTCATGTGGAGAGATACAAACCTGTGACTACTGGATCCGTCATCCTTTCAAGGTGAATTTGGAAGAAATTGATGATAATGGCGACATTATGAAAGATCTCATTGATATGAGAAACAATACTGGAATTAAAATGGAATTTTCCGATGATAGTCTGGAGAACTTTTGGGCTTCTCAATTAGAAACATATCCTGTTTTGGCAAAAAAGGCTCTTACTGTGTTGGTGCCTTTCGCAACAACTTATTTTTGTGAAACAGAATTTTCTTGCCTGGTTCACATTAAAACAAAATCTAAAAATCGTTTGGATCCTCAGCACGACATGCGAGTAGCACTTAGCACCAAGACACCAAGATTTAATGTCATTATAAATAGGAAGCAACAACAAAAGAGTCACTGAGACACTCTTCTAAATGTTATTACTGTAATTTCTTTCTTTGCTGATTTTTTTTTTTTTTGAGCTTAAAATATGGTTCCATCTTACGTTTTTTGAAACTTGTTATATTTAACCAATTCCAAAAGGGGGTGCGAGAATTGGTTGGTGATTTAAAAGGGGTGCAGCAAGTAAATAGGTTAAGAACCACTGTATTAGAGCCTTGGTCACTTTCCTGAGAGTCAGGAGGATATATATAGAGAATAAAATAAAAAATAAATAAATAAAATAAGAACAAAAAGAAGTTATTTCTAAAGCTTGTAAGGAGAAAAAAACAATAATCAAATCTAATGAAATTTATAGGTGGCTCTTCTAATGTTACTGAAGCGAGCTATATTGTGTCGAACAAAATAGCCAAACACGTAAAACCATTCAGTGAAGAACAATTTATCAAACAAGCATGGCTTAAATGTGCACCGGTTTTATTTAAAAATTAAAAAAAAAAAAAAGAAAAAATTATTTAGAGAATAAAAGAAATACCATTATCTAAAAATACAGTGAAAGTTAGAATTTTGGATATGCCTGACAATGTTTCTCGCCAGCAAAATAAACACATAACTTCTTGTGATTTTTTATCTATTTCTCTTGATGAAAGTACTGACGTAACAGGTTCGGTACGTTTAGGAATTTTTGGTCGTTTTTTGGTTGATAATACAATTAGGAAAAAGTTAATCAGCTTAGCGTCATTAGAAACAACAAGAAGAGGGATAGACATATGCAACGCTGTTGTGAAGCAACTGACTGCCCAGTTGGTATGTGCTTCCTCGCAGTCTGGGCCGTGAGTAAGTCTGTTCATTGGTGTTAAAAATGACAAACCGAAACCGAACCTACCAAATTGAAATGGTATCCACCCACGCCGATGTTCAGCGTGGGTCTGATAATTGGCAAACGTCCTTTTCAGGACGGGGAAATGCATGGATAAAACTGCCCTTTTCAGGGCACATTGCTAACAAGTTTCGAAGACCCACTATGCATCAGCTGAACATCGAAAACCTCACTGGAAGCAAGATAAACGTTCTTCATCACCTCGCTATGCAGTCTGAGGCACTCGTCATCCTACTACAGGAGACCCACTGCACTGATGCAGAGAAGTTGGTACTTCCAAACTATCAACTAGCTGGGTCTTCTTTAAGCAGAAAGCATGGCCTTGCCACGTTTGTCCACGAGCGACTGAGATACACGCTTTTAAACCAATCTTCACCGACATCGGAGATCGAGTGGGCTGTGTGTGGATGATGATGACTATAAAATAGTCAACGTCTACAATCCACTGCCAACGCGATTGCAATCCCTGAATCTCCCAGTGTTTCCTCAAATCTGTCTTTACGCTGGCGATTTTAACTGTCGTCATGCTGACTGGGGTTACAATGACAACAGTCCGGACGGTGAGTGCTTGGCTGTCTGGGCAAGTATTAATTGTCTGCACTCCTATATAATTCCAAGAACGCTGCCAGTTTTTATTCCGGCCGCTGGAACACTGGCACCAATCCAAATCTAGCTTTCGCTAGCGTAGGTCCAAACAGTCGCTTACCGGATAGACGTGTCCTTGAAAAGTTTTCCAGATAACAACATCGACCTTTGCTTATCACACCACCAAGGTTTGCTATGACAGTGCCAAGCATGCCTATTAAGCGATGGAACTTTTGCAAGGCCAAATGGAGTCACTACATTGCTTTGACGAATAAATTCGCAAAGACTTTGTTGCCGCCTGATTCACTTAATGTGGATGCGGCTTACCAGGATTTCTGTAACACCATTAAGAAAGCAGCCAAAAAGACTATCCCACGTGGGTATCGAAATAACTATATTCCGTGTTGGGATGCAGAGTGTGAATTCCTCTATAAAACCTTTCTGCAGTCTCCTCAGGGAGATGACTCAAGTTTGGCTGCTACAGCTCTGCTTGCCAAGCTTGACAGAAATCGGAGGGATTGATGGTCCGAGGCAGTTTGGAGCATTGATTTCTCACACTCTAGTCGAAAAGCGTGGAGTATCTTGAACAACCTTACTGGTAGGTCACGACACTCTCCTCGTCACTATCCCGTTTCAGCCAATGCTATTGCATCCCAGTTGAATAGAAATGGGAAATATGAGGCTGTTGACCACTAGTCATCTCGACTTGTCTCTCAAGAAGTGTCTGACCTTTGGAGGGCCACAACACCAGACCCAGTAAATATCTCTGACACTTTTTCACAGAGAGGATTTACTGCTGCCCTCCAACATTTAAAACCAGGTAAAGCTCGGGGACCTGATTCCATCTGCTCGGAGCTTATACTCCATGCTGGATCTGCTTTGAAGTTCTGGTTACGTGACTTCATTTCTTCCTGTTTTCGCCGACTCAAAATTCTCAAGATCTGGAGAAGAGCGCTTGTAGTCAAGATTCCAAAGCAAATGAAGCCCGTGGAGTACCCAAAGAGTTATCGTTATCTCTGCTCTGTGTCCCCTACAAGATCCTCGAGAGGCTTATCTACGCCCGCGTTGAGCCATTAATCGATCCACTGCTCTCTAAAGAGCAGGCTGAGTTTAGACGCGGGAAGTCAACTTGTTCTGCTAACCCAGAACATCGAGAATTCTTTTGAGGCTAATAAGAGGGCCGGTGCCGTATTTGTCAATCTGACAGCTGCTTATGACACTGTCTGGCGCCGTGGCCTTACCTGCAATCTGCTGAGACTACTTCCAAATAAGCACATGGTCAAAATGATTATGGAGCTTGTCCGAAATCAAAGTTTCACCTTTACCACCGGTGACAGCAAGCAAAGCAGGCTACGCCGTCTTGAAAATGGCGTTCCTCAGGCATCGGTCTTGGCTCCCCTCCTATTTAACATTTATACGTACGATCTTCCTTCCATGATTTCCAAAAAGTTTGCTTATGCTGATGATTTAGCATTGTTGCACTCTTCTGAAAACTGGAAGGACTTGGAGGGGACCTTAAGCCAAGACATGTCTACACTTTCAGCGTATCTGCAGACTTGGAGGTTGAAGCTCAGTCACACTAAGACGGTTACGACAGCCTTTCACTTAAATAACCGAGAGGCCAAACGTAAGCTAAAGGTCTACAACAACAGTAGACTTTTACCATTCTGTCCAACTCCTACTTATCTTGGGGTAAAACTGGACAGATCGCTCACGTTTCGTCACCATCTAGTGGCATTGCGCAAAAAACTATCATCGCGCGTCACACTGCTGAGGCGACTCGTGGGCTCGGGATGGGGGTGCTGGTGCCAAAACACTACGCATAGCCATTTTATCTCTAGTCCACTCAACAGCTGAGTACTGTGCGCCAGTCTGGTGTTGTAGTGCTCACACTAGCCTCATCGACAATGTCTTGAACGACGCCTTGCGCATAGTCACTGGATGCCTGCGTCCCACTCCAGCTGAGCTTCGCCGAATGGGAGTGACACTCTCCTTGGCTCACCGTGGATCTCTGGACCCCGATCATATCTTGCATGGTCTTTTAAGTGGTTCCTCAGATACTAGCCAAGTGAGATTATGATCCAGACGCCCGTTTGTGCCAGCTGCGCGGAATCTTTTGAACAACCTTGCCAGACTTGGCATCCGCGCTTCTGAATGGACAAATCACAAATGGAAAACGGAGCTACCAAGCTCCGTGCTTTTGTGCCCGAGACCAGTGCCAGGCCTGTTGGGATAGGCTTACCCCGAGCAACTTGGGTTAAGCTCAACCGCCTGCCGACTGGTGTTGGACAATTCCATTCGTCCATGCACAAATGGGGTCTTGCTCCTTCAGAGAATTGCGAGTGTGACGCCTCTGAGCGAACCACAGACCATATTCTAACAGCATGCCCTACTATACATCGGGTACCACATGGAGCACGAGGTCTGACGGTTTTGGATGACGAAACTCGATGCTGGCTTAATAACACCACTGCCGGCATCTGATTCAGGCAGTGCAGCAGTCTGGGGTAGTAAAAGGATAAACCCTCGGCCCCAGTCCTGTTTTTGTCTGATCTGGAGTGGATATCCTTCAAACAACGACGAAGCAACTGACTGAAAGAAAACTCAATCTTTCGAGAAATAGTATTTGTATTAACAGATGGTGCTTGCACTATGATCGGAAAAAAGAATGAATTTATCAATTTGTTTCCACGGCATGTTGGGCATTCCATCTTGAGCTTTCACTGCATTATACACCAGCAAGTGGTATGTGCAAAAACTGCTTTTAAATCACCCTGTGGATGTAGTAACAAATCTAATTAACTTAATATCTACTCATGCATTAAGCGAACGAAAGTTTAAAGAACTGCTTTGCGATATGGATTCTATGCATGTTGGTTTTCTGATGTACAATCATGTGCAATGGCTAAGTCGAGGAAAGGTTCTGCAACAATTTGTTGAATGTTTGGATGAAATTATAACTTTTTTACAACCGAAAAATTATTAAAAAGTATAAAAAGTTTTTATATAGCCAACGGATTTTAAAATTTATGTTTTTTACTGATTTGTGCTTACATGTAAACAAATTGAACTCTGGCTTGCAAGGTTGTAACAAAACCACTATTGTCATGTTTGATTTAATCAAAGCATTTGAAGCAAAACTACAGTACAAGTTTTCTATCGAGATGTTGATTCAAACCTTTCAAGTATATTAAAAACACAAAGAAATATTTTTTACAACTTGAATCTAATGAACGTCTTGAACAAGAAATAAATCAACTAGTAAGAATGTTTTGTGAAGTTATTCAAAAGTTAACCAAGGAATTTGATTCTAGGTTTACACAATTCAAGCAATTTGCTAAACTTGATTCTAGGTTTACACAATTAAACACGGAATATAGTTATTTCGATACCCACGTGGGATAGTCTTTTTGGCTGCTTTCTTAATGGTGTTACAGAAATCCTGGTAAGCCGCATCCACATTAAGTGAATCAGGCGGCAACAAAGTCTTTGCGAATTTATTCGTCAAAGCAATGTAGTGACTCCATTTGGCCTTGCAAAAGTTCCATCGCTTAATAGGCATGCTTGGCACTGTCATAGCAAACCTTGGTGGTGTGATAAGCAAAGGTCGATGTTGTTATCTGGAAAACTTTTCAAGGACACGTCTATCCGGTAAGCGACTGTTTGGACCTACGCTAGCGAAAGCTAGATTTGGATTGGTGCCAGTGTTCCAGCGGCCGGAATAAAAACTGGCAGCGTTCTTGGCATTATATAGGAGTGCAGACAATTAATACTTGCCCAGACAGCCAAGCACTCACCTTCCGGACTGTTGTCATTGTAACCCCAGTCAGCATGACGACAGTTAAAATCGCCAGCGTAAAGACAGATTTGAGGAAACACTGGGAGATTCAGGGATTGCAATCGCGTTGGCAGTGGATTGTAGACGTTGACTATTTTATAGTCATCATCATCCACACACAGCCCACTCGATCTCCGATGTCGGTGAAGATTGGTTTAAAAGCGTGTATCTCAGTCGCTCGTGGACAAACGTGGCAAGGCCATGCTTTCTGCTTAAAGAAGACCCAGCTAGTTGATAGTTTGGAAGTACCAACTTCTCTGCATCAGTGCAGTGGGTCTCCTGTAGTAGGATGACGAGTGCCTCAGACTGCATAGCGAGGTGATGAAGAACGTTTATCTTGCTTCCAGTGAGGTTTTCGATGTTCAGCTGATGCATAGTGGGTCTTCGAAACTTGTTAGCAATGTGCCCTGAAAAGGGCAGTTTTATCCATGCATTTCCCCGTCCTGAAAAGGACGTTTGCCAATTATCAGACCCACGCTGAACATCGGCGTGGGTGGATACCATTTCAATTTGGTAGGTTCGGTTTCGGTTTGTCATTTTTAACACCAATGAACAGACTTACTCACGGCCCAGACTGCGAGAAAGCACCTACTATCTGGGCCAGCTTTTAGCGGGCGTTCTGGCGGGCGTTCTAGCGCGCACCTGTAATCCAGCTATTTTGGAGGCTTGAATTCGAGGACGGTTCGCGCTCGGGAGTTCTGTGACGCTGTGACCTATGTCGAGATTGGGTGTCGAGATCGATTGAGTGATCATACGTTGCGACCTATGTCGAGATCGATCGGGCGTCCGCGCTAAGTTTGGCGTCAATATAGTAACCTCTTGGGAGCCTGAGGTAACCAGATTGTCTAAGAAGCTTTTAGCGATTGCTTGGAAACACTTTGCACATATACTGTATATTTTTTTGTATAAAACAATTGCTGTTGGACTGCTGGAATACGAATTGTAGCTTCAGACACCACCCTTTTTATTTTAAATTACGTTTGGCCGCTTGGTGTCGTCAGGCAGACATTCGACTTATTAGTCAATTATAAAAAACGTGGAAAAGAAACAAAAAAAAATTGATAGCTGCTAATGTGGAGCTCAGATTAATACTGCTAAGAGTTATTGTTGTTTGGAAAATACCTTTATAAACGGAAGTGTAAATTTGGGAGTAAATAATATTTGGCAAGTTTTATTTGTTGTTTTTATAAGCGAAATCTTATCCAAGTAACTGTATAGCAAACCTCTCGCCTGGAATCTCTTTTCAATCAATAAATTCAATAATTCAAAGGAATTTAGTCGTTGTTGAAGAAAAGTGTGATCTAGGGAGTGAGTTATTCCAGTTGACGACAGGCTTTCCCTACTCCGGGAATCGGCGGCGTCAACACCAATCAAACGGAAAAAATTCCATCTCAACACTAAGCATTTTTATAAAACTTTCTTATAACTATTCATTCATGGGGAAAAAAATTAACTTAACTTGTTCACACTTTAGCTCTTATGC
Source organism: Diplosoma virens (assembly GCA_963680785.1). Classification (NCBI taxonomy): domain Eukaryota; kingdom Metazoa; phylum Chordata; class Ascidiacea; order Aplousobranchia; family Didemnidae; genus Diplosoma; species Diplosoma virens. The sequence goes on from OY796893.1 coordinate 41,340,602, forward strand.
GACGCCTTCAGACATTTAAACAACACCTGACTTTTATAATTGCATTTCACGTTGCATTTGAAGTAACAGGCCGTTTTTATGTTAAAAGTTTCCTTACAATGAAAACTACGACGTATTTTTTATACATAAGTTTACTTGTTTAAAAAAGCTTTGTAAAAAATTTTATAGCTTTTAGATGTAGGTTTTGCACACAGAAAACATAGAATAAAAATAAGACGTTTGATACAATTGAATTTGAATAAAACAGGGTTTCCAACTAATCTAATTCATGAGGGTTCTACAGTCTGAGATTTACACGAATGAACTTCTTACCTCCAAAGCAATTTCCTTGCCAAAGTTTAAAAAAATGATCCTTATTTATGGCAAACTGTTTGATAAATTTACTTCGAAAGTTAAGTAAAGACCAAAAAACCTTCACTCTGTAAATTAAAAAAAATTTTTATGTAAACGTCAAGTCATATCCACTGACTGTTATATGGATGACTTAGCCACGTCCTTTCCATCGGACACTCAAGCACTAAAAGTGAAACAAAACGTCAATTCTAGATCTGCTGTTTTAACAGCTGACGAACTGTATTATGCTAAGTTTAATTTGTTTTGGCTCGCGCAGAGTGATTTAAGAACTGCAAAATATCAAAGCATGAGAAAGAAATTAAACCTTAAACCCTCAACCGAGGAATTAGGACTTTTATGTATTCATGGACGGTTAAATAATTTTTCATACGATGAGACTGTTACAAACCCAATCGTTTTAACTTCCAAAAGCAGAATTACTAAGCTGTATGCCAAATATATGCATGAAAACTTAGGACACCAAGGTTACCGTGTGGTGATAATCAACCTCCGATAAAACGGTATTCACATATTACGCGGCAAACAACTGCTTAAATCTATAGCTGCAAAATGCATCAAGTGTCGTATTGCGCGACGTAAATTGATGGAACAACAAATGGGTCAATTACTGCCTTTCCGCCTTAAATGTCACAGCCCGCCATTCAGTTCTGTATGACTTGACATGTTCGGCCCAATAAAGATCAAGAAAACCAGAAATGTAACCACTTTAGGATGTATACTAGTAATTGCATATAACACAACTAACGTCATCCATCTTGAAATTGCTGACACACAATGTACGAATGACTTTCTACTTGCGTGGCGACGATTTGTTACAAAGCGCGGAATTCATCCCAAGCATGTTTACAGCGATCAAGGCAAATCTTTTGTTGGAGCTCAACTTCCGTTAAAAAAGTGGCTATCTGATTGGGACAAACAAATTATTCATGAAAATATGGCTAAAAACACACAAAATTTTATTATTCTTGGGATTTTAATACGCTTAAAGCAAGTCATATGAATGGCTCAATTGAATCATTAATTTCTAGCTGTCGTAAAGCATTTCATGCTACATCAAATTATTTAAAACGCTCTTACACCTTTTCAGATTGGAAGACAATTGTCGCCGAAGCAAACTATCTAGTGAATTCTCGACCATTATTTCCAAAGAATGTCGCAGACCTTGACGAAGAACCAATCACCGAAAACTCATTGTTGCTTCCGTACAAACAATGCTCTATACCACAATCGTCAAACAACAAATCAATCGACCCGAGACTCTACGCCAAGTTGCTCAAGCCTTTATCAACCAATTTTGGGAATTCTGGCTACGTAATATGCCTCTGCATTTGTTATTTCGTTCAAAATGGTTTCGACCTCGTCAAAACTTAGAAGTTGGCGACTACGTAATTGTGCTCAAACCGGGTCTTAAAGGTTAAACAGCACCGAGAGGACTGTGGGAACACGCTATTGTCACCGAAGTTTTCCCCGGCAGTGATGGTCTTGTTCGAAAAGCTAAATTAAGACTCTCAGGACAGCACCAGCTGACGCGATCAATCCACAAACTTTGCTTGATAGCAACCTTCAAGGAACTAAATTGTCCTAAAAATCAATGATTGTGTCATTATTGCTATTTCTTGTTTTGCTTGCTCGTTTTGTGTTTTTTTTTCGTTGCTCACTAATTCAGTTAGTTCCGCACTGGGGGGAGTGTTTTGGGTTTAAACAAAAAACACTTTCTATTTTGAAGTAATCTAAAATTAAATTTTTAAATAATTGGACTTGCGACTGCGATCAATTCGCAACGGTATAATAACTTTATCTAGTGCACAATAGTTTTTCACTTATCTGAACTCCTTTTGCCCTGATTAACTTTCCTTTTAATTTAAGGCACAATGACTTGAACTGCGACCAATTCGCGACGGTATAATAACTCTATTTAATGCACAATAGTTTGTCATTTATCTGAACTCCTTTCGCCCTGATTAACTTTCCTTTTAATTTAAGACGCAATGAATTGACACATATCTGTCCTTTTGTCTTTATGAATTTCTTATCTTTTAACTTTTTTTTATTTATTTCAAATATTAATTAACAAAAAACTCTCAAATATAAATAACGCTCGCCAGAGAAAAACATTCATTTTTTCATTTAAGTGGTAAAAGTAATTTTGGCCGAAGTGCAGCTAATTGTTTTTGAACTTCGGAATCGCAATTGTCTACTTAAATTATTTGGCTCTCCACATTCCTAAACTTTTGTGAGTACCTTTTATTTGTTTTTTTTTGTATGAATTTTCGTAGTAACTGTTTTCAGTGATTTATTTGTATATACTGTATATTATCTATAGGATTACAAGAACAAAATGGAAGTATTTGTTAATCAAGTTTTTACGTGGAGAGAGATTCGCGATAAACAATCTAAATCCAAAACAGTGTCTTTGGACCACTTCTTTTTGTTATAAGTAATTAATATTTAAAATACTTCAAATTTCAATGTAAGATTATTTGCAGATGATACTTTGTCATATTGTACAGCTAAACGTTTGTACTCTAGAAAAACAAGTTAGCATTGAACTTAATGAAATACAACATTGGCTTGATGTAAATAAACTATCTTTTAATGTTTCCAAAACAAAATACAGTATAATATAGCCTGAATTTAAAGATAGATACAAATTTTATATCAAGCATCTGTTGTGGCAACAGAAATTCATCAGTGTCTAGGTATAACATAGATGAAAGTTATTATGGAAGTTACATTTATCAGCTGTTGGTTCCAAACTAACAAAACTACGTGGATTGTTTAATACAGTGGCTCTCAACCGGGGTGCCATTTGCGTTTCGCTAGGATGCGGCAAGCTATTGCACATTATTCACTATTCCAGGAAAAGGTTTGAGTGTTATGATGTTATTTTGAATTATAAAATTCAATGTTACTACATACGTCAGTGTTTCTCAACCTGTGTGCTGCGAAAGGTTTCCGGGTGTGCGGCGAAAGATTTCAAAAAAAATTATTTAGGGACGTCGAATATTGCTTGTTGTAGACGTGAAATATGTAAGATTCGCAGCGAAGACCGTTTCTATTTAAAAAGAACTGATGTTGGGAAGGAAAATGACAAAAGAGAGCGTGAATTCAGGCGAAGACCTTTTTTTCTTTTTAGACAACAGCTTATTGTTGTGGCGAAACTGAGGAAAACCGGGCAGATAGGTGAAGACCTTTTTTTTATTTTAGAGATCACATAATTTTGGGAGGAAAATCAAGGATCCTAGCTCAACTGCGCCGCGAACTTCGGAAGAAAGCAATTATGTGCCGCGGTCAGAACAACGTTATTTTTAGGATAGAACAAATTTCAGGGACAAAAGCTAGAATCTGAGCCCAATTCTGGGTGAAGACCTTCTTTTTGTTTTAAAAATTACCTAATTTTGCGAACAAAATTTAATAAAAATGGTCTAAAGGTGCTATGGTTTCTGAAAATTTTCAAAAATGTACTGCGATTGGAAAAAGTTTGAGAAACACTGGTTTAATAGATTAAGATCATGTGTGAATAAGAAAATTCTCATGAAAATTTACTAAACCCTATTATATCCAAACTTTATAGAATAATTTGCTGGGGTAGCTCCTAAAAGTAAATATTTTTTTTACAAAGAAAGCCAAAGGCAGTTGGCCAAAGAACACTGTAATATAGAGGTGTTAGACTAAATAACTAGATTTAATTAAATCATTACATTATATTTATGCATTTTCCAAACAATATCAACAATATTTAATTATTGATATAAGGCATAATTTGTTAAAAAATTCAGTGGATCAGTTAACCTTTTTGAATGAAGTATTTAAAACAATTACCCGTCAAATGCATCTCATTTAAATTTCTTCTCTCTGGAACACGAGAATCAGTGCACATTTTGTTAAAATTTACTTTTATTAATTTAATTTAAAATCAATCTCGACACCTTTCCAATAGATTGCTACCTTAGAGTGATTGCTACGTTTTCTATGATCCTAAGAGCAATGTTGTCAAGAGTTTTTATTCAGTAAATTTGCAGTGTAGTGGATGGACGCGCGTAATCTCTAAATCGTAGACTAGCAATTTACCAGAAAGTTTCTACTTTCAACAGAGGTAAAAAGCAAAAATAACTATGAATAGTAATACAGAAAGAAAACTGAATGAAGTACTTAAAGCAGTTGGCAATATCTCAGAAAGAATTGACAAGCTAAATGAAAAACTAGAAAACTTTGATCGGCGCATAACTAAATTGGAATATCTAGTTGAAGATAAAATTTTTAATTTCAACAGGAACTTAAAACAAAAGCAGATGACAGCGCTCTGAACGACCTGCATTTAAAAATACGTAAAATTGAACAGCAACAAGTTGATCAGCTCGCTAATGATGTGATGCAGGAGTCTTATGAAAAGCGATTTAATTTACTAATTAATGGAATTGAAGAAACCGATACGAGTGTTTGGGAAAAGCGAGAAACTACCTTAAAGCAAGTGCAAGATTTTATAAAACGTGGTTTGCAAATAAAAGATCCTTCTCCTATAATGCTTGCCGATTATCACCGCTTTCCCCAATATCCCGTCCTCAAGAATGGCATAAAGGTAAACTGACCAATAATTATTAAGTTAACTAGTTCCAACGACAAGCGTTTAATATTTGGTAGCTTGAAAAACTTGAAGCAATTTAAAAATGCAAGAAAATCGAACCAGAAAAACTCTGTGTATATTACAGGACATTTGCCCAAGCAATTTCAACTTGAGCGTAAAGCTTTATTACCTGCTTTTAAAAAGGCCAATGCTCTGAAGAAAAAAACAAGCTGGAGAGCAGAAAATGGCCACTACTGCTTGTATATAAAATGGATGACGTTAAAGTATCTGCAGAAAATGATTATCACTATTGAATTTTTGCGTATTTTATATACAATATTCTTATATATAATTATGTTCGTTTATGTACAAAACAGCCGCTCTTTAATAATATACTTTCATTTGTTTAAGATAAACGGTAGCCTGTTGCTAATAAATTTCTATAATAATTACTATAGCCTATGTACTTATTTGGATATTTATCTTGCTCATTCACTAAACCAATATTTTAGCTTGTAAATCACCATTTTTACTAAATTATTTGAAAATAAGCTGCTTTTGTATCGTTAAGACCATAAATCCCGCTTTCCTAATGAATGTCTTACATTCGACTGTGCAAATCTGAATTAATGCTCGTCCTCCCTGAGTCTCGAACCAGTTCTTTTTGTGCTAGTTAATATTGCAACTTGATTACATTGTCTGCCTCACATCAATGTATTTGTCGTTTTCTCACTCTGGTCACTGTTAGCTGGCAACTGCTGAGTTTTTTGGGCGACTGCCGTTATGTGTGCAGCTACTAATTGCTGTGATTCTGATAGTCAAGCAGTCACCATCGACTTAAACCAACAAAACTTAACTGATTTTATTTCTAACTCTCTTAGTTCCAATGTTAATCCCTGCGACTATTTTGACTTAACTAGATTGAATAATAGTATTAAAAAAGATTCCTGTCATCTATTTCTTCATCTAAATATATCTTCGCTTCAAGCACGTTTTGATGATTTATTTGATTTTCTTTCACAATTAGACCAGCCCCCAGTATTGCGTTTATTTCGGAAACCCGTATAAATATTGAACCTTCTACAAACATTACTATTCCTGGTTATACCTTTATTCATTTTCCTCCCCCAACAAAAGCTGGTGGTGTTGGTGCATATATTTCTAATCATTTAAACTTCACAGTTAATGAAACCCTTAAGCTTGGAGTCAACGGTTGTGAAGATCTGTGGTTGCACATTAGTTTTCCAAACATAAAATCCCCGTATATGTTTGCTGTAATCTATCGTCATCCTCACAACAATCATTCTCAATTCTATGATGCGCTTGATGAGTCACTTCAGATGCTAAACCGTTGTAATAAGTACGTTATTATTATAGGTGATTTCAACATAAACATGTGCAGCAATCAGTATCGCTCTTTATTTAACCAATATTTGGAAACACTTTACAGCAACGGATTTACGTGCTGCATAAATAAACCCACTCGCATTGCAAGCTTGTCTCAAACAGCAATCGACCAGAGAATAACCAACATAGTTAAGGATGAAATTACCCCTGGAATATTAAAGTTTCGCATCTCTGACCACCTTCCTATCTTCTGCTCTATCTCCTCCTTATCGTATGCCCCTCCAATCATAAAAACCAACACAATATATCGCAATATTAGTAATGTTGAAGAAAATGCACTTCGCCATGACCTACACCATGCTTTAAAACCAATAGTCTATGAATTCACTAATCTACCAATAACATCAACAAATTTTGATACGCACTTTAATAACTTAATAGCAAATATAGAAGCAGTTATCGATAAACATGCACCAATGCAAACTGTTTCTAGAAAATGGAGGCGTTTCAGTCAAAAGTCTTGGCTGACAAGAGGTATAATTACTTCTATTAAACATAAACAAAAGCTATACCGCACTTACTTTTTAACGGGTAATGCCTTTGAAAAATAATTTTTTAAAAAATACGCTAACAAATTAACAAGAGTAAAAAAATTGTCAAAAAAAATGTATTACACGGAATATATTTCTAAACATAACTCCAATCCGAAAAAAGTGTGGCAAATAATTAATTTACTTATTCCTAGTAAAACCGTTAACTCTTTCGTTAAAAACATTAACGTCGATAATAAATTTATTAATCATCCATCTGATATAGCAGAAGAATTAAATAAATATTTTGTGAAAATCGGGAATAGTTTAAGTAAAAATATGGAAAATCAAAACAACACCAATTACTCTGCTTATCTCAAAAACCCAGTTTTAAACTCTATTGTCCTAGAACCTCCAACGGCTAACGAAATTTTTCACATGCTACTTTCAACAAACCCGTCTAAAGCTTGTGAATGTGATAACATTAGTAATTTTTCTACGTATGGGAGCATTTGTTGTAGCACCCATATTAGCTGTCTATTTTGGAAAAACTCTTGAACTAGGTATTTTTTCCCATATCTTTAAAACTGCCAAAGTGATTCCTATTTTTAAATCAGGTAATAAAGATAATATAGGCAATTATCGCCCTATAGCCTTACTTCCTAACTTATCAAAAATTTTGGAAAAATTAATAAAAAATCGCTTTACTAAATTTTTTGTAAAAACAAAATTTTATTTCGTAATCAGTACGGTTTTAGAGAAAACCACAGTGTAATCCACGCCTTGATGGACATATTAACTAACGCATATGATGCTATAAACAACAAACATTACACCACTTTAATATTTATGGATTTTCGTAAAGCTTTTGACACAGTCTGTCACAAAATTTTACTAAACAAATTGTATCACTGTGACATAAGAGGCCCAGCTCATTCACTAATCGAAAATTATCTCTATAGAAGACAACAATTCGTAACTTGCATAGATATTAAAAAGAAAAGGAGCCCAGACCGATTCTCATGGAGCACTCTTTTTTAGATGGATGAGCTTGCTTCGCTTGCTGTCGAGTAGGAGGAATCAAACTTCGATTTTGGACAGCTCATATAATCATTTTAGCCACAGGATAATCCGACAAAAATCTTAGCTGCTTGAAGAAAAGTCACGGTGTTTTACTTTATAACAAAACAAAAAAGGTTCTTACTTAATAGAGAAAGGAATTTTTTAGAATAGATTTTTCATATACTTTTGAAGAATAACTGTACCGAAGTTTTGAAAGGAAAGAATACGCTGTAAACTTTTGAGAAGCACTGATCTACCAGCATATTGCAATAATTTTTGTAAAAACGAAGAACCATTTTTATTAAATTTGCTTATATTTTTAATTTTTTTTTATTTTGCTTTTCCAGAATTTAATCGAATTTTCTTTAAAAATCGTCCTTAACTACTTTGCATTTGTTTCACTTTTCATAGCAATGTGGTCTACAGTGGAAGTGGAGCCGGACAAGATCGGATCTTACACGTAGGCAGGTAATAAAATTACATGTATACAGACATCAAAAGCAAATTATAGAAAACTTCACTTTATGTTAAAATATTTTTCGGTTTTGAAGATTTTAATCACGTTTGCTGACTTTTGACGCAATTTTGACGATAAAAAATATTTTTAATGAAATACGTAGTTTAAAAAGAGAGGGCCGCGGTGACAATAAAAACTTATAACATTGTAGCCTCCTTGTCGCTAATATGTTATTATATTTCAGAGAAAATCTCTGATCACCATTCTTCAAGGGGGAAGGTTGATCCCCGATTCTCCCCCAGTGTTTGCCGATGGCTTCTATAAGCCAGCTTCTTATATTTGCATGAGTATGTTGAATTGCTTTTTTAAATAAGTCTCTGGAAAAAATTTGAACAGGCTGTCATGTTGTAAGTGCTGAGGTTATTATTAGTCTTTAGATAAGTGGAGTTACTTTGTTTTGTGGAATAGATTGGGTTTTTTAATATACCGTCGTCCTCGTCGTTGTCTTATGTCCATATTAAGAATATGGGCAACATGCTGCTTTCTGTCATAAACGAAGTTATCATTGCAGGTAGGCAGCGTGACCCTATTGAGCAGTTTGTCGTACAAAATTACTCAGAAAGATTGAGGATTGAACTCCTGTCCTTCTGCGCGTAAACCGGAATTTTATCACAGAGCTATTCTGCTGACTTGGTGTTTCCTGTTTGCTCTGTTATGAACATGCTTGATGTTGCAATACTCACGTCGATAGTCGGTGGTTGGTCCGGGTATGTGATTAAACTTGTTCTGTAACTGTTGCTGATGAAATGGCTGTAATTGATGAAGCCATAGTTTGAATCAATAAAACTTCCGTTCTCGTAAACTCTGGTCGTCCACCAGGTGGTCTTGTATTCGGAAGAAAGAACCAGCTTGTCGAACCCAGCTGCAAATGTGGAGCGGATTAAAATAATTTTTTAATGAAAGAGTGGGTTGAACAAATGCAATGTTATCACAAACTCCAGCGGCATTTACTGGTGACTTTTTAAAACAAGCTGCACAACTATCACTGTTGTTTATTGAGTTGCCCCCAAATAAACGTTCAATATGTAAATTTTATAGTAAAATTAATATCCCCCAAAAAAGAAAATAACCCAAAGAAAACAAACCGTTGAATAAATTGGTTGTAATCATTTATAAAAAAGTTCTATTGGTTCCATGTAACTGATTTGGTTTCTAAACAACACAAATAAATTTTGACCATTTTAATTTGAAACAAACCATTAGCTTAATACTAAGCAAGCAGCTTACGAGGATGGCAAGGAATTTGCAGCTCGTCGTCGTGCACAACACTTATGTCAGCGAGGTTTTCATTGTTTGTAATTGCGTTTTGTATCAATTTCTGGACGTTGCCACTCGACAAGAGTCTCACGTGGACCTCGACCAACTTTTTCGAACATTCCGATCCATTTGTTACCTTAAATACGTCACGGTTAATCACGTGAAGTTTGACGCTGATCTGAAGTACTACTTACTAAAGACACGTTGAAGGACGTCACACTAGGAGATTTTGAAATCCGAATTGATTTGTTGGAAAGCTGAGGCGAAAGGTCAATAGAAGAAACAAAGCACTAAGCAGATATTGGACAAGTTACACAGCAGCTACAACCGTTAACAAGTTTGCGTTCAGTTACCCTTTTTAAGAAAGTTTTACAAAAAACTGTTATTTTTGTTTTATCTCTATATTTATTCTCCTGACTCTCAGGAAAGCGACGGAGGCGCTAATATGTAGGGTAGGCAATTACCCCGACCTGCTTCCGGAGATACCAATATATTGCTGTCCGCTTGTAATTTAATAGAAATATGACTGTTATTTAGAACTGCTTGCCAGGATCTCCAAGCAGGGAATGTACCTTAAAGTGTCTTTCCCAAGTACACAACAAAATGGCGCGAGTGGGTTTTAAACCGAGACCGTGTTGGTCACGAGCCCGGCGCTTTAACCACTCAACCATGCTGCCGACTAAGTTAAACTGATATTCATTTTATGATTATTCAATTACTTGCGATGGTGAATCGTCAGTGATTGGATCCAGATTGTCACAATCAAGGTGAAAATCCCAACCGGAAAATGCAAGTACTTGTTCCGTTCGGCGTAGCACGCATCTCGATAGTTTGCCTGAAAAAAGTGAAGTCAGTTGGGGAAATAAAAATGAAAAACAAAGCCTTGCTTGTTTGTTGGAAGTAGTTTGATTTGCAAGAGGTATATTTGATGTTTCAAAAATTAAAACAGTTTTGATTTAACTGGTTGGTTTATTGTGTCTTTGAGAAAAGCATTTTGTGAACGTAACATGTTGCTATATTCTGTCACAATATGTAAAATTTCAATATCTTGGAATCTTTGAAAGCAGTTGAACTTGGTCAATGGACAATTGCTGAAAATTTGATTACTCCAATGTGGCCATGCGCGTCTAGATTATGAATAAATTAATATGAAGGTAAAAGAAATTCTTTAATGCAAAGTAAAGACAAAAAGGCTTTTCATTTGGTAAATTCGGCCAAGGTATTTGTTTACTGGACTTTTTTTAATGAGTTTTTTGTTACAGTCACAATCTAGTCAGCAAATATTTTTGACAAGCCAAAATGGACCTTGATTTAAAAAGGTTGGACGTCTATCTTTTAGTGTGTTTATTTAATAAATGAATTAATTAAACCTTATTGGCAGGCTAAAATTTTCATGCGTAGAGGAGCGATTGACTACTTTTTGTAGTGACGGCTTAAAAGCATCTTTTTTATCGCTACTGGTATATATTTTTTGTGATCAATGCAAGTAGTATGATTGTCGGCAGTGTTATGAGTTCCACTAGTATCTGCAGTTAGCTCTTTTATTTATACGGAGTTACACGATAGTTATACGACTGAATCTGTAAGTTATACTAATAATTTATCACGCGGTTAACCACACTTATCAAACCAGAGAGAAGAAGGCAGTAGAGCCGTGCGCTATGACGTCACATACTATAACAACCCCCTTTTTAAGAAGCTTTTTAGCGAAAAGGTTGTCCGAGAAAAATATTAGTACGTTGTACGAGCCCGATTAATAAACATGCAACAAACTATATACAATATGGCACAAGCGCTATGAGTTTTACGCTACTTCATACAAAATCCCTTAAATGATTAGGAAAGCGTTTTTGTCTCACGCTTCGCCGCGAGGTTGGAGATGGTGGAAAGACTTCATCTTCAAAATGGACGTGACGTTCGTCTGATGTCATCATTTCCTCTTTGGGGTCTCCCCCTTCGGTGGGGAGAGGGCGAATAAAACGTCTATTGCGCCAACAGACTCGACCGCTCGGTAGTTTTATGTGGTAGTCGCGGTTTCTCCCGACGCCGATGATGAGTCCCGATCGCAACCATTTTTTTTGTAATATGGTCTTGAATTCGAACATGTTGTCCAATTTTTAGTGGATTGAGGTGTTTTGCGCGTTTATTGTATTCGGTTTCTGCAGCCACTTGTAGATTTGATAAAGCTGCGTCCCACTTGTCGAATTTGTTTTGCCAATCTTCCTTGAAATATTTCAGTTTAGCTGGGACGATTGAACGTAGCGGGGCGCCGTATAAAATTTTGGCTGGTGATAACCCATGGGCCTTGGGTGTGTTAACCCATTCGATTAGGCCGCTGCTAAACTCATCGCAGTCGAGACTACCATGCTCAGCAGTTTTGGCAACAAGGTGCTTCATGGCTTTCACTGCTGCTTCTGCGTGTCCGTTTGACTGTGGGTAATGTGGAGTACTTATGGTGGAAGTTACTCCCCATTTCTTGAGAAACTGTTGAAACTTGCTTGATGTGAATTGCGGTCCTCCGTCAGTTCTGATTCGTACTGGTACCCCTGTGTCCACGAAAAATTTTCTTATAGTGCTGATTATCTGATGTGAACTAGGGTCATGAGAGAACTCGCTGAGCTTTATCCATCCCGACAGACGGTCTACATAAACCAGGTAAGTCTTACCGGCATAATAAAATAAATCTGCAGATACGTCTTCAAAGGGTCTTGATGGGAGGGGATCGCGTTGTAATGGTTCCTGTTGCAAGCTTGGTTGGTGCTCTTGGCATTTCGTGCAGGCTTCAACGGTATTTTTGATGTCGCTATTGATTCCTGGCCAGTACACTATTTGACGCGCTCTTTGTTTTGTTCTTTCGATGCCTTGATGTGAGGCATGTAGCTTTGTCAGTATTTCTTTTCTTTTCTGTACCGGCACCACAATGCGATGGCTGTTCAGGAGAATTAATCCATCTTCGAAAGTAAGCTGATCTTTCAGCTTTTTGAAAGGTTGAGCTAATGGATATTCGTTTCCTTTTGAAAAGTTGCTTTTAATAGCAGTGATTAATTGTTGTGCTGCTTCGTCCTGCTGAGTACTTTGTTTTAAGTCTTCCAGCATTGGATCGATAAATGTTTCTTTTGTGACTTCTGGGTCTTTTCCTCTCAGAATTGTAGAAACGTTTTTGCAGATCATTCTGGTTGTGTCTACGTTTATGATATCTTCTGGTTCTGGGTCGCGGCACGGTGCTCGTGACGACGCGTCAGGGATCACATGGTCTTTGCCTTTTCTCCAGGTGGTGTGGAATATAAAAGCGCTGAGTTTTTCTTTAAGTCTCTGAATCCTGGGATTATCCACCATATCGAGTGTCTGGGTATTCAGGATTGACTCTAATGGCTTGTGATCTACTATCAGCTTGAAATTGGGTAAGCCTTGCAGATATATGCGGCATTTACGCATAGCCCAAACAACAGCGAGCAATTCCAGTTCAACCATAGCGTAGTTGGCCTCAGTCTCAGTTATAAAACGTGATCCTGCTTGAACCAATTTCCACGTTTCTTGATGTTTTTGCAAAAGTGCAAAACCTAGACCTTTCAACCGAGATGCATCTGTTTGCAGCATCGTTTCCAGATTGGGGTCGAATGCAACCAAAATATGGGGGCTACAAAGAATGTCTTTTGTCTTTGTAAATGCTTCTTCATGCTGGGGTGACCAGAGAAAAGCATTTTTTTGGTTTGAGCAAGTCCCGAAGTGGGCCTGCTGCTTCACTGAGTAGGTGAGTAAATCCGCCCAGCTGGTTTGCCATACCCATAAAAGATCGTAATTCAGTTATGTTTGTCGGAGCAGGGAATTCAGAGATTGCTTCAATTTTTGTGGGGTCTGCTTTAATACCGTCGCTGCTCACTATATATCCGACATATCTCACAGCACTTTGTAGTAACTGCACTTTCTTCGGATTAAGAGTAATACCGTGTTCTCGACATCTGTTTAGTACAGCCATTACGGTATTCAAGTGCTCCTGTGCGGTTTCGCCTTGAATAAGAATGTCATCTACCACTTTTTCGACTTTTTCAATGCCTTGCAGAGCTTCATCGCCTCTTGCGCAATATTCGTCTTGAGAAGAAGCTAGTCCCATCGGAGCTCGAAGGAATTTAAATCTTCCGAACGGCGTAATGAATGTGGTAAAGTCTTGACTTTCTTTTTCTAAAGGTACTTGCCAGTATCCTTTAGTGGCGTCTAATGTTGAGAAAAATTTAGACGAAAAAGAAATATTCGAAATAGCTTCAGCAGGTGATTTAGATGGATGATATGGACGGCGTACGTATTTGTTCAATTTCTGCAAATCAATACAGAGACGAATTCCACCATTGGGTTTTTGTACAACGACCATAGGGTGCACCCAATCAGTTGCTTCTGTTACTGGTGCAATGACTCCGGCTTGTACGAGTTGGTCAAGCTCTGTCTTCACCATCTTTCTGAAAGCTAAAGATATTTGGCGTGGAACAGGTAAAGCAAATGGAACAGCATCATCTTTCAAGGAAATTTTCATGGGTTTACTGTTCATTTCCCGTAATGTTGTGTCTTCCGAAAACACATCGCTGTACGATTTTATCAACTTGTTCTCAATTTTATTAATTTCTGCTTCAGTTGGGTTCTCTGATATAATGAATCTTGTGTTCTCTGCTTTTAATATGCTTGCTAATTTTCGAGGTGTTTTTGACGAATTTATCGGTTGGGGATACGTGTCAGGTAGAATGTTAACCTGTTGACATACGTACCAAGCAAGCAAAAAATCTTCTACCTCAGGACAGACGTAAATGGTTTCTTCCACGAATCGGCCGCAGTATTTGATAATGCATGGGAAGGTCCCCACGCATGTTACGGTCTGCCGATTTACTGCACTAAGAGTGTCTTGACTTGGCGGCATTAAATTATCAAGGTCTATTCCGAGCCGTTGAATGATGTTTACCCCAACAAGACTTGCTTCAGCACCTGTGTCTGGTGTAGCTTCTGTGGAACCTAACGGATTACGATGTTTAAGAGAAAAAAGATTAAGAAAAATTTTGGGCGCCGCGGAGTTAGCAAAATTTGCATTAGCATTGCATCTACGCTTTATTTTTCCTTTAACTTTTTCTTCGTTTCTTCGCGTCTGTTGAACCCGGGTTTGTTGTGAAAGCACACTGATGAAAAGTGACCTTTTTTGCGACATATTAAGCACTCTGTATCCTTTGCGGGACAGTAGGTTTGACCATTTGGTGGGCAGATCTTTTTACCGCATTTTGTACAGGGCTTTTTATTGCGCTCTTTAGATTTAGAGAAATTTCGACGAAATTTGCTTTGGTACGCTCTTCTCTCATTCAGCTGTCGGCTTATTCGCGCGTCGTCTAGTTTTGCTGACTCTTCCGATCTGCATAAATCAGTGACGGTCTGAAGATCAGGTAATGGGGATATGGCTAGGAGCTTTGTTCGAGTCTCTTTGTCATATATTCCCGACATGATTTTTGTGACTAAACGACGATTTAAACATTCATTGCACAATTCTGCGTCTCTCGCCAAAGTTTTAATCGCGATTAAAAACGAATCGAAGTTTTCGCCAGCCGCTTGCTTTCTCTCTTCAAATGCGACGCAATCTAACGCTATATTTCTTTGACTCCGGATGTAATTTTTAATTTTGTCTAACACTTCGTCTGGTTTAAGTGTCGTATCATCCGGGATAAGAAGTACGTGTTCTACGGCTTCTCGCATGTCCATCGAAAAAAAACCGCGAAGCAATGCCAACTGACTGCTCAATGGCAGCTCTGTTGCAAGCGAGACCGTAGCATAATCGTTGTACGATTTACGCCATTTCGCAAATTCAGCTAACGAAATTCCCACCTGCAGTGTGGAAGGCTTTTGTGCGTCCGCTTTGGTTCGCCTTGCCTCGTTGTTAGAATTGTTGACGTCAATGGTTTGCTCACGTGATTCGCTTCTTTCGCTATTCGCGCTTTGAGGCAGCTGCTGTTGCGAAAATCGTTCGATTATTTGTTGCATTTGTCGCTGACTTTCGAGCTGCATTTGTCTCTGATTTTCGACATTCTGTTCTTGTGTTTGTCTTTGCATTGACAACTGTGCTTCTAAAAAAGTTTTTAACCAAGAAGGAGGTTCATCATTATTAATATTACTATTCGCGTTTTGATTAGATTGAGATAATTCGGCTATACGTTTGTTTGCTGCTTCTAATTCTGCTTGCAGCTCTCGATTATTTTTTGCCATTTTGCTTTTATCTTCAATCTTTTACAAATCTCCGATCACGAACTTGCAGTATACTTTTATAATGGTTCGTAAGCTTATTTTATTCAAACAAATTTATAAGCTGACTGTCGACGACGCCATGTTATGAGTTCCACTGGTATCTGCAGTTAGCTCTTTTATTTATACGGAGTTACGCGATAGTTATACGACTGAATCTGTAAGTTATACTAATAATTTATCACGCGGTTAACCACACTTATGAAACCAGAGAGAAGAAGGCAGTAGAGCCGTGCGCTATGACGTCACATACTATAACAGGCAGCGTGTTTGAGTGGTTAGAGCGCCGGGATTGTAATCGACATGGTCTCGATTAAAAACGCTCACTAAATTTTTTCATTAATTTTTGTAGTATAATTGATGTCTTAGATAAAGCATTTTTGTATAATTGCTATAAGTATTAATGACTTGTTTCTCATTTATAGTGCGCCGTTACCAACCTTGTAGACTTTGGGGATTTCCTTAAATTTAAAAGATTATCAACTGAACTCGGCAAATAATGAATGAAAACCAAAAATTTTGTGTTGCTAAATATTTACTCATAGTATTGTGCTATTATCGTGCCCCA
Source organism: Diplosoma virens (assembly GCA_963680785.1). Lineage (NCBI taxonomy): Eukaryota > Metazoa > Chordata > Ascidiacea > Aplousobranchia > Didemnidae > Diplosoma > Diplosoma virens. The sequence continues at coordinate 41,357,065 of OY796893.1, forward strand.
CAGGTTGTGATGTAACAAAGCAGTTTTTTTCTTTTTCGACTCATAATAATTAGTAAAAATATACACTTATTTCACTTTTTAAAAAATTGGATATAAATCATGAAGATAATTTAAGCCTAATTAGTTTTACCAGGTCAGTATAAAAAAACTTTTTTATCTTGATGCATTTAAAGTAAATCTTATTTTATTTCCTGATAACAGTGATGATGAGGAAAAACTCATTCTTAATGATGAAGATTTGTACTATTTAGAAAAAATAAAGAATTTATTAAAAGAGAATAGAAATACAAATGTTCTTAAAATTGCTACAGAAGCTCCTCAACCAGTTGCAAATCAACCTGAGAATATAAAGCGGAACAGAAATTAAAAAAAAACACAATATTTGAAATTGAGTTTAAATGAAAAAAAACTGAAGAGAAAAAAAAAGGGAATGTTTTTGCAACTGATGTGGTTGAAATGAGGCATTTTTTGTTATGCATTTGCTGATGGGGTAGGCTTACTTGTTTTTTAAGGGTTTATGGACTGTGATAGCCTTACAAAAGGAAAACCTGTTACGAGAAAAGAATGGGTGAGCCACTTTTTAGTGTGTCAAGTTTTTTCGTTTTGTCCCAAAGATATAGTTGATCTCTAAAATAAAGTCATCTCTTTCAATTCAAGTGCAAAATCTCCATTTTTGTTCCAAAACCATAGGCGGTTTTAAAAAAAAGGTAATCACCTTAATTCGAGTACGTGATCCCTACTTTCGTTTTAAAGTTAAAGTGCAGACAGATGAACCCACCATCATAATGCTACTATGAAGAAATACAGCAATGTTTTGCTTGGAGAGGGCCACTTTTTGACGCTTTTTATAAGGGGTCCATCTGCGGCCACTACGTACGCTTCATACTAAAGCCATCACTGTTCATGGGCTGCCATACAGAATTGCTTTGTTGTACACCATGGATATAAACAATAAATATTTTTCTATCTGTGAGGTTGAGTGTTTTCTATAGAAATATATAAAATTTGTGTGCAAACATTAGGTATTCATTCCAGTGTTTCGTTGCAAGACAGAATTAATAAAAGAATCAAATAAAAATTTCAATAAAAATTCGATTTGAAAGCACTCTTATTAATTGTCTGGTTAGTTAAATCAATTTATTTTAACCTGCAATGTTTATTCACTTTAACAACCTTTCCTAAAAGTTCAGTCATTGATATGTAATTTGCATTAAGCGGCGAAAAAAATTTATCGTTAAGGGACACTGGGTCATATATGACCAGGGTCATGTATTTCATTAAAAAAACAAAAAAATAAAAATTTTGTTTTTTTATAGTGTCTAAGAACACCTAACAAGACATAAAAAAATTTTTGAATAAATTTAAGTTTTAAAAAAATTATGTCCCTTAAAGGGTTAAAGCTTCAACTGCAAATTAAATAAGTTGTAAACATGAAAAAAGGAACACATACCATATACTTTGTTAAAAGCAGTATATAAACAGGTCTGTAAACTCGATGCATTTTTAACCGAGTTCGAGTTTCAAAAAATTTTCAAGTCTGAGTTCGAGTTCACTATTTTTAATTCATCGAGTTCAATAATTTCTTATCTTAGAATGTGAACTAAAAAAAGATCTTTTCACTTAATCATTTTTTTCGAGTTTGGGAATGTTACGCTACTGTTTCAATAATTACCACATAGAATCGTTGCGCCTTTCTTAATTAATTGTTTAAATCGAAAATTCGCCATTTTCTTAATTGGGCTTCGCCAGGAGCCGGTTTAGAAAGCGCTGCTGTCTAGAGCCGAGCGATTATATTGTGTTTATTGCATTTACAATGATGCGGTTGTGTAAATTGCATCTGCAACTAACTGCCAGTATCCCTCCATTGTCGCTGTTGCCCTGGACCACTGTTTTGATTGTAGATTAATACTTGTGAAGTGACTCTGTTCCCATTGTTGAGAAAGAATGGGTATGGAGTGTTCAGTCGCACGTGGTCGCTAAAAAGTTATATATATAAAGGGCAGCAACGAGAAGAGATTATTCAGATTCAGATTCTAGATGTTAGTGGGCTCGGTTTCTTTGACAAACGTATTGTGTGTATAATTTAGTTGTGTCGATTGTATCTCTCCAGGACTGCAAACAGGCATTAAGCTTTAGCGTGAAACTTTATTAATTTCATAAGACTCTCTTATGGCTCTATAAATTTGGATAGCCAATTTGTGAAGTATAGTTAAACTATTTGTGAATCGTAAAATCGTGTGCATAATTTTGGCGTTTGTTTCAATTTTTGTTTAGTCATTGACGTCATCGTTTCTCTAATATAATTATTTTATAATATAAAACCCGCCTGACTACCTAGATCGCTAGGGGCCGCCAGTTCAAAACTCGTAAAAGCTCCAATCAACAGGCTAGTTGGTTATCTGCGAAATTCACGTAGGGTTCTCCGCCAGTATCTTAATGTTATTCTAATTAGCAAGAAAATACTAGGTAAGAAGAACGTGACAGGAAAATTATACTTTTTGATTTTGGAAAAAAAGACCGTGTTCTTCGAGTTTCCAGCATATATATATATCTGTTTGCTTTACTTTGCCGGTACAGAGCTCAATAACCAAATAGTTAGAGCAGTATTTATTAATAAAAGCACTAAAATAGATTAAAAATTAACAATTTAAAATCCACGACAGCCTGTTTCATCCTAAGAATTGTCAGGTGGAAACTTATTCAAATAGAATAAGTTTCTAGATGTTAGTTAGAATAAGTTTCTAGATTGAGCTTTGTACCAACGAAGTAAAGCAAACAGAAATATAGAAAAAATATGGAAAATGCTTGTATAGAAGTTTGCATCCATTTAAAGGTGAGGGATGGCAAGTTAGGCGTATTGTAAAAAGTTTAAAAGGAGAAAGGGAAAATCTACAAAGAAATGAAAAGGTTACGGGAGAGATCGTATGAGGTGAAAAAGTTAAGTAAATGAAGTAAAGTGCAAATGATAGAGAGCGGATTAAAATAACAGATAAAAAAGGTAATTTCATTAATCTTCTTTTAAAGTTTTTACAATACGCCTAACTCGCCATCCCTCACCTTTAAATGGATGCAAACTTCTATACAAGCATTTTCCATACTCGTATTTTGAGTTATTTTTCTTGTATGACGTCACAGGAGCTGCATTATTTGCATTATTAACTACGTGTAATTTATTACAAGCGTATTATTTTTACCACAAATAACTATATATTTTTTGATTTTCTAGTGACTACCTGACGATTCAATAGGATGAAACAGACTGTTGTGGTTTTAACTTATAAAGTGTAGTGTTAAATAAATATAATATACTAGCTCTAACTGTGTGTTATTGAGTAAAACAAAAAATTGTGCACTAAAGTTGACTATTTTTTATTTTTTATCTGGGCACAAGCTTTCGTGGGCTACTGCTCACTTCATCAGGTGCAATGGAATAAAAATGCAATCAAAACAAGTTTTACACAACGGCATTAAACGTAACAAACAGACATATGTGACGTAATGAGATACAAAAATATCGGAAAAAAAGTCGAAGTTTGAGAAAATATAGCAGTGCGGTGAATTACAATAATTTAAACCAAGAACATATGCGAGAAAATAGAACGATTCGAAATGGATAAAAAAGTGAAAAACATAAATGACGCTCACGTATACAAAAATTAATATTACACGTAGTTAGACATGAACGAGTAATCTTTATTTAAACCTTGGTTAACACAATTGAGTTTGAAAATAATTTTTTGCTCTTCCACTTCCCATTGTTGCTTTATTTTACCTTTAACTTCCTTGATTACTGTTAATTTGAGATTGTCCAAGGTGTGGTCTGGTTTATTGAAATGCTCGGCTACCGGTTTGTTTCTGTTGTGCTTGATGTCGCTCCTGTGTCCGTTCATTCGTTGTCTGATAGAGTTGCTTGTTTCTCCAATATAGATAGCTTTAGGGCAGAGATTGCATAAAATTGCGTATATAATATTAGATGAATTACAGCTAAAGTTTCCGGAGATTTTTATTGGGACTCCGTTAGGACCAGTCATAGGCGTACGCAAGGGGGGGGTTTCAGGGGTCAAAACCCCCCCCTTGAAGAATGGTGTTCAATCATATATACATGTACAGTACATTGTAATAAATAGGTTTTAATAATAGGATTTTGGTTTCTATTATTTACCGCACTTTTTAAACTTAATTACTGCTTGCGCATCAATTTTTGCTATCGTTTAAATTGCTTCAAAGTTAGCTAATGTACTGTACATTGCCACTGTGAAGAAGACTTTCAAACTTGTAAAATATTGAAAGTTAAGCATGGGAATGGAAATAAACTGCATGGGAACAATAGCTTCAGTTCACAATTTTTTAATGCTCCAAAACTTCAAAACATTTTGCGCAAGTCCATCAACACGATTTCGTCAACAACAAAAGCTTAAAAACTTGTTCAAATTTGTGCTATCAGATGGGTCGATCGACACGAGAGTGTTAGTAATTTTTCAAATTTACAATTTACCGTTGTAGAAGCTTTGGCAGAAATTTCAGCATGGCCAGACAGAGAAACCTCATCACGAGCTCTGCAGTTGCCATCGACAATTACGCAAAGTGAATTTTGCATTGCTCTCTTAGTTTTAAAATACGTTTTTGGATACAGTGTTGTTTTGTATAAAGTTAAGCAAAAAAAGTCGATAAACCTTCTTGAGGCCGTCAACATTGCACAGGATATTGCAAATGAGTTGAAGTGTCTTAGAGAAAAAACCGAATATGAATTTCCCCAGCTCTATATTTTTGCGCAAGAAACGGCCAAAGCCGAAGATTTTATTTTGAAAATACCATGCCCTCTTGAAGACAGACCAATCGATGCAATATTGCTGCTGTAACAGATGAAGAACATTTTAGACTAGGGATTTTTATTCTATTTCTTGATAACTTTATTGTCACTCTCAAAGCAAGATTTACAGCCCACAAATCGATTATTGGTGAATTTCAGTGTTTAATTTCTGCTGATCAAACTAGTGCACCAACTCCTCAACAAATTAAAAGTATTCAAGTTTTGGGAAAATTTTACGAAAATGATTTAACGAAATCCTGGGGAGAATTAGTGCCTGAACTGATATTATGTTACAGGAAACTTTTTCGGTTGAACTCAGCAGAAAGACCAACTGATGCGTTGAGCAGCATCAAGGAATGCACTTCCGATGCTGTTCCGAACATATTTACATTGATGACCATTTTGTTAACTCTTCCAGTGATAACATGCACTAGTGAACAATTGTAAAGCTTTCCACATTACGCAGACTAAAAACGTGCTTACGAAACACAAGTGGTACCACTCGAATGAATGGATTTGTATTACTAAACATTTATAGGAGCCACACGCGTGCCTTGCCCTGATGATGTAATTAACAGATTAAGTGAAAAAACAGGCGTTTGAATATAGCCTTTAAAAATTTTTTAAATATTTGTTAAGTAAGGTTATTTTTTTGTTCGTTTGATTTTCCACCTATTGTTCTCATCATTTACACGAGTTGCTTTTAATTTGAAAAGTTTCTTGTCATGATTGAATTACTTGCACATACCTTTTCAATAGTTAGTTTTATGGTTTGGTAAAAAGAAATTCATGCTACTGCAAGATGTTCTTAAAACCAAAATACTTTATTTTTGAATGTAAGCCTAATTTTTGAAAGTTTTTACCCACTACCAGGACTACTGAGAGCAATCACATTTTCGACTCCAAAACCCCCCCTTTACAAATTTCTGCGTACGCCACTGGGACCAGTTATTGTAGGGTTAGTGTTTATGTTGGGGCAGAGATGGCATTTAGAAGATTTGCAGGGAAAGGTACCGGTGATGAAATGTTCATTTGGTAAGGAGGCAGATGTGAGTAAAAGTTTGAGGTTAGGAGGTTGACGATATGATATAAGTGGTGGTGTAGAGAAGATTTGGTTAAGATGTGGGTCTTTGTTTAGTAAAGGTTGCAAATTTTTGACGATTTTGTTAATAGGTCTAAGATGAGGGTGGTAAGTGAGGACTAGGGGTGTGCGATCAGATTTAGATTTGATTTGATATTCGAGAAGGGCTTCTCGGGGAATGGACATGGCCTTAATTATTTGGTTTTTGATAGTTTTGGATTTGTATCCAGGTGTGGTGAATGCATTTTTTAATGTTTTTAATTGTAAATTTAATTCTTTTTCATCAGAGCAGATTCACTTGTAGCGTAGAGCTTGGCTGAAAATTATGGAGGCGAAGGTGTGTGGGGGATGGGAGCTGTTGGGTGTAAATAGGTTTGGGAATGAGTGGGTTTTTATATAGTGAGGTTTGGAGTGTGTTGTTTTTTAGTCTAATAGCGGTATCCAAAAAATTAACTTCCTTAGTCGAGTGGTTTATTGTAAGGTGAATGTCCGGATCTTCAGAGTTAAAATTTTTGTGAAATTGTAATAGTTTTTCTTCTCCGTGTGTCCATAGCAGAAAAATGTCATCAATGTATCTGAGGTATATTAATGGTTTATTATGGGTATTTTGCAAGAAGTTTTCTTCCAGGTTGGACATGAAGATATTAGCATACTGAGTAGACATTTTTGTTCCCATTGCAGTACCTTTGAGTTGTAAGAATTGTTCGTTTCCAAAGTTAAAATAGTTATGTTTTAAAATGAATTCAGTGGATTGAATGATGACGTCAGTTAGTTGGTTGTCAGGAAGTCGGTTCTTAAGGGCTTTTAGTCCGTTGTTGTGGGTTATGTTGGTGTAAAGCGAGAAGACGTTAAGGGTAGCCAGAATGGTATTTTGCGGTACTGTTTTGATTTTCTTTAGCTTGTTTAAAAAGTCGGTAGTATCTTGGATAAAACTGTTGGCAGCCTGTGCATAAGGTTTGAGTAGGGTCTCTACGAAGTGTGATAAGTGTTCAGTAAGAGTGTTATTGTTAGAAATGATGGGTCGCCCAGGATTGTTAGGTTTGTGGATTTTGGGTAGAAGATAAAATTTTCCGGGTTGGGGATTGAGGGGAATGTAGGATAAGAGTTGGGATTTATAGGGATCTGAAAAAGATTTAATAAGTTTAGTTAGCTCTAGTTTGAAATTCTTAGTCGGGTTTTAAAAAAGTGGTTAATAGTTTTGTTGGTGGTTGAGTTGATTTTTTCTTTCCTTTATATAATCTGATCTGTTTAAAATCAAAATTTTAATGTTGATTTTTTGGGATATTTTGTTTCGATTTAATGATTTCACTTCTTAAACCTCAGGGACATGCTGGAACACGAAGCTGGTAATTTCACCGTGTGGATGAGTTACAATGGCACGTATTTTAAACCCCAAACCATCGCTGTTCAGTTTAATTCTTAGAACAAATCAATCAAAACGGCCGCGACGACGACAGTACTCTTGATTTTGACTGGGATTTCAGCTTTTTTATTCTCATTGCTGGAGCAATGAGAATAAAAAACTGAAAAACAAAACTTGGTATATTCATTTAGTTGTGGAATTTTTGAAGACTTTTGACAATCAACTCTTCAATGATTTTTTGTGTGCAGGCAAGCAGGAACATTCGCTGGAAGGAAACAATAAGCGACTGGATTCTAAAAGACCACATCCAGTACGCTCTTCCCAATCTGAAGCAATTTTTTCTCAAAGTTTTATTCATTGATGAAAATATTCCATCAGTTTTTCTGTATAGAACATCTCAAAGTGTAACTTATTAATATACCACGATTATTTCTGTAGCCTATAATTCTTAATTACGTAGTTATTGCATTTATTTTTGTAAAAAATAAAATACACCTACAGCATGAATGAATGATGCACGTGTTTTGAATGACGTCAAGAACTTTTCTATGAAACCACAGTTTAATCACGGATTTCGCAAACATCACCAAGTGAAGACGTGAATTGATAAAGATTCCAAAGTTTTAATAAAAGTTCCAAACGTTCAAAGATTCTTTGTTATCTAATCAAAAACAAATATTCTAAATAGAAAAGATTTCTGTTATTTCTTAAATCAATTAATTTCAAATTGGCTCTTACACTCCAGAGTGAACAAAGAGTTTCAAAAGTTTTGGATGATAAAGTTTTAAAGAATTTTTTACAGTTTAGCCGTAGGCTAATAATTACTTTTTGTTAATTATACTTGATACCTTGATACTTGATAGTTTTGATACCAGACACTGCCTGATGAAATTCAAAAGCAACCATAATACAAGAAATTAATAAAATTTTTTACCAATGCAAACGTTTATCATCAGGACTTCCGGTGTGAGTTACCTACAAACTCCTCCAATAAGTAAAAGTTGATTGTCTGTATCCCGTTTTTAATTTTCAAGTATTTCAAATAAAAATATTGTTTATGATTTACAACTAAGGCAGTCGAGCGCAAAAATAAGATCTTAAAAAAAAGTCCCAATAAATAAAACACAACGCGAAATTTATAAGTAAAGATCTTTTTTTTACATTTTTTGGTTTTTATTTTATCAGCTTAGTTAAAAGTGTGTGTGTGCGGTAGCAACTAATCTGAAAACACTGTGCAAAGATCTAAAAGATGCATAATGCAAGGTCCAAAGCTTTCTTTAACCCAACGAATAATTTTGTCTTTATAACTTTGTGTCTTGTTAAACCATCAGTAAACATTTGATTTGTATCACTGTTCATTTTATTCAACCAAAACCATCGCACCGAAGGCCCTGTGGTCTGAGGATAACCCTTAAAAGATTTTTGATTTATCTTAAAGTCGCCAGTTTTAATTGATTATATTGATTCCAGTAATTCTTATTTGCGGTTTAAAAAGGAAAAACATTCCAAGTATTGTTATTGTAATCGCATGGTTTAAATATCACTTTGATACTCGAAGTTTCAGCAATTACCCTAGAATACATTCCGATTATGTCTGCGCTGCTTTTTTGCTAATATTTTTGAAATATTTGGCTTTTTGAATACTGCTGTATCTTTTTAATTTATTTATGGATTTTTGATGTTTTTTTTGCTTTTCATTAACCAAACATATTCATTTCATTCATTTTATTTCATCTTTATATTTCTGACCCGCAGGAAAACGACGGAGACGCTAATACATAGGGCAAGCAATTACCTTACCTGCTTTTAGAGATACCAAGATATTGCTGTTCGCTTGAAATTTTCTATTTGATATTCTAGTTTTTTAGTTAAGATATGAATGAAATTTAGAATTGCTTTCCAAGACTGCCAAGCAGGAAAAAGTGCTGTAAATTCTCTTTGCCCAGACACAACAGAATGCCGCAAGTAGGTTTTTGAACCGAAATCCTTTTTCATCACAACCACACCGCTTCTCAACCATTTGACTACGCTGCCGATATTTATAAACTCTAATAAAAATTTTAAAAACAAACAGGCTGAGAAGGAAATAAAAAAAATTTACTGCTCGGCCTTTTACTCTGGGTTCACGGTGAATAAAACAGATATTATTTTCTGTCTTGATAAAAATATAATCCCCGAAACAGTTGATGAAATTACAGGAACGCCAAATTTTTTAAAATGTTAGCTCAATTACCGCTAGGTAGCATAGGAGCATAAGATTTTTAAATTTTCTAAACCAGCCAGCGTTCTCCATCAGCATTTTTGGCATCATAACCCCAACAAAAATGCTTTCAGTTAAATTCTATCAAGTGTCCACCCATCTAAGTTTTGCCGACTAGGAATAACACAGTCTATAGCGAACCGTGATCCTGGACTTTGACCCATGTTGAATGGTCTGATAAGCGCGTCTTCATATGCTTTCCAGGAGAAACTGAAATTTAGAACCCGTTTCTGCAACTGCGTGAAAACTATTGAACAACCTCGCCAAACTAAGCATCCGCGCTACCCAGTAAACAAATTGTAAATGGAACAAGAAGCGTTCTCGAGCAAAAACACGATCAGGCTCAAGCTCTATATTATCATGCTTAGGCCGTTTCACAATTTTTTTTGCACCTACAGGTTGTTCTGTTAACGCAAAATATCAATAACATTTTGAGACTAAGAAGAGAGGGCCATTTTTGTCAATATGAGAAGTTTTGGCCCCTTGGCCTTACCTACAAGGCTGTAAGCTGTTGAGAATTCCACCAAATGAGCACTTTTTAAAACTTTTTTACCGAAACCGAAACCAATTTTTTACCTTTATCAGTGGTGACAGAAAGCGAAGCAAGCTCGGTCATTAAAAAATTGCGTTTCCTTGGATTTAGTCTTGACTCCTCTTAATTTTAACTTTTATACCTTTGATCACCCTTCCACAATCTCCTGAATGCTTGCCTATGTTGATGATTTAACATTATTACAGTACTATAAAAAGTGGAAGACTTTGAAAGGTAGCTTATTTTATGTAAGAGCACAATCAGCTTATAATCCGGCCAGTGCGGCTGCGTGAAGTAGCAAAAAAATAAAGTCTCTGCCCCAGCCCTGTGTGTGTGTGTGTGTGTGTGTGTGTGTGTGTGTGTGTGTGTGTGTGTGTGTGTGTTTGTATGTGTGTGTTTAACCCAGTGGATGCCCTTCCTAACGATGACAATGACAACGATACTACTTTTAGAGGGTGCGGATTATGTATGGGAACATAGAAAATTTGAATTTATTTTTCAGTCAAAGGACCATTTCATGTTCTCAAATTTTATTGACATATATATAGACATAATAAAAAACATAGAATTATTCAATGTGAGATCCTTTATTTTTCACAACTTCACGTAGACGACGTTGGAAGTCGGAGCATGCTGACGCTATAGTCTTGGGGGGTATTGAAGCCCAAGCTTTCTTCAAAGACTGCTTCAGCTGGACAACATTTCGATGGGGCTTAGTACAGGTCTTGCTCTCTAAAATGGACCATATGGAGTAGTCCATTACGTTTAAGTCTGGACTGTATGGGGGCCAAATCGACTTGTCCAGAATCCAGAAAATTGACCATGAGCCACTCCTATGTCTTTCGGGCTTGTGAATGGGTGCCCCGTCTTGCTGGAACACAAACGGCCCTTTTCCATAGACGGAAAGGACCCAGGGATAAATTTTATCCTTTAAAATTTCAATGTAAATGTTTGAATTTATTTTTAAATTGGCTTCAACAAAAATAATCGGGCTTTTGTGTCCATCTGTGGTGACGGCTGCGAAAACCATGACCGACTGTGGCTTTTGACTTTTGAAGATCATTTTATGGTCTATAGGAACAGCGGAGAGATCACCGGAGAGGATGCGATCATTCTGCCTATTTACAGCTGCCTCCACCGTAAAAATTTTTTCATCGGAAAAGATGATAGGTGGATGGTCATGGAACTTGACCTGATCGAGAATTGCTTTTGTCTTTTTGCGTCTTCTCCGTACCTGTAATAGATAGGGAATGGTGTTTCTGGAGCTTATGACTGCGGAAGTTAAAGTCCTTGTAAACCAGGTTTCGAACAGTCTTTTTGCTTGCTTTGGCTTCTCGAGCCATCTTTTTCATGCTTCGTCGAGGATTGCGCTTGATCTTGCGTTTCACTTGCTTTATCAGTTCCGGTGTGCGGGCATTTGGGGGACGTCCACTTTTCGGGAGGTCGACTGTCCTACCTGTTACCTTGAATCGTCGTAGGGTCAACCAGACCAGTTTTCGAGAGACGTTAAGTAATCGAACAATTTCTTTGGTACATCTTCCTGCTAAGTGAAGCGCCACTATTCTTTCGCGACACGCAATTCGAGGAGTATCCATCGATATTAGTTAAATCAATAATGTATAATAATAGTGCATTAATTCTAAATTATTATCAGTAAATTACATGACATAAATTGAAATACTCATGAAACAATAGCCGTTTAAATTATGTTTCCATACATAATCCGCACCTGTATGTGCTTACGCACAATATGGATATAAATTGATCTTGTTTTAATCCAATATTAATCCTTTTTTAATCCGGTATTAATCCTGGTTTAATTCCAGCCGTGAATGGATCCATTTCAACTTTTCAGCATCTCAACTCACGCATGAAATGTTCAAATAAAATTTTGTAATGTAGAAGCATAGACTTTTTTAACTAGATTTTAAAAAGTATACTTTTGACAACCCAAATCTTGCTCAATCCATTCTAAATTTAATTTAAGACAAAATTGAAAGATAGTAGGAAAGGACCAAGATGTGAAAAGAGAATCCTTATCAGGATCTGAATCAAAAAGTTTGAAAAGTCGGAAAGAAAGAACGAAAACTGCGAAGAATGAAAAGGATGTCACAAAATTCCTGACGCCGGACAAATTACAACAACAACTAAGAGTTTGAAGTAATCGCCCACCATTTAAAACAAAACTAATTAAAAAATTTATTATGCTACCGTCGCTTTCCTGCGAGTCAAGAGGTTAAACAAAAATTATATTTAACATCTATATTTTTATCCAACGCTTTATCTCAAAAGAAGAGATATTAACAAAGCATTTATTGTATCAGAGGTGCATTCTTTAAATTAGGGGGGCAACCTGGGTCCTGCAAAAAGATTTGGTTTTAAAATAAGATGACGGTTCTTGCATTTCAAAACATATTTGAATGACTTTATTGTCGGCAGCTCTACTTTTTCGATTTAAACAAAGTGATTAACAAAACAAGCCGACTACGAGCCTCACGTTGAAGCGAATGCAAAAAATAAATCGCTTTTGTTGTAACAAACAGATAGTTGATAAGCTACGTATGCTCCAGGCCCCCAGTTTAATCTAGTGGTACGGATTCGGGTCGGCAGTAGCAGAGATCGTGCATCCCCGGTCCACACAAGATACAACCAACACTTAAAAGTAAAGGTCGGCAGCTGAGAATCTCTATTGCTGATAGGTATGACATCAACATCTGTCGTTGTATCTATCAGCAATGTATGATTTATAAAAGCAAATAATTTGGTTCTTGCAAACTCTGAAAATGTTAATCTTTTTTATATTTTTAAAAGCTGAAAATTTTATTCCCTTTTTCTTTGTAAACCACATCGAATAAGGTGACGTCACTTATAAAGCATTGATACAAAAAACAATTATGCGTTGTCAGTGGCGTACGCAGAAATTTGTGAAGGGGGGGGGGTTTGGAACCGAAAAAACGATTGCTCTAAGTGGTCCTGGTAATGGGCAAAAACTTCAAAAATTAGGCTTACACTCAAAAATAAAGTGTTATGCTTTTAAGAACATCTTGCAGTAGCATAAATTTCTTTTTACCAAACCGTAAAACTAACTATTGAAAAGGCATGTGCGAGTACGCAAATTTAATTCAAATATGACAAGAAACTTTTCAAACTAAAAGCAACATAAGCAACTCGTATAAATGATGAGAACAAAAGGTGAAAAATCAAATGAACAAAAAAATAACCTAACTAAACAAATATTTAAAGTTTTTTCATAGGCTTATATTCAAACGCCTGTTTTTTCACTTAATCTGTTAATTACGTCACCAGGGCAAGGCGTGTAGTTCCTATAAATGTTTGACAACGCAAGTCCATTCATTCGAGTGGTGCCAGTTGTGTTTCGTAAGTACGTTTTTAGTCTGCGCAATGTGGAAAACGATCGTTCACTAGTGCATGTTGTCACTGGAAGAGTTAACAAAATGGTCATTAATATAAATATGTTTGGAAAAGCATCGGAACTGCATTCCTTGATGCTGCTCAACGCATCAGTTGGTCTTTCTGCTGCGTTCAACCGAGAAAGTTTCCTGTACCATAATATCCGTTCAGGTACTAGTTCTTCCGAGTATTTCGTTAAATCATTTTCGTAAAATCTTCCCAAAACTTGAATACTTTTAATTTGTTGAGGAGTTGGTCCAATAGTTGGATCAGCAGGAATTAAACACTGAAATCCACCAATAATCGATTTGTGGGCAGTAAATCTTCCTTCGAGAGTGACAATAAAGTTATCAATAAATGGAATAAAAATTCCTACTCTAAAATATTCTTCATCTGTTTCAGCAGCAATGTTGCATCGATTGGTCTGTCTTGAATTAAGGCGTGGTGTTTTTAAAATAAAATTTTGGGTTTTGGCCGTTTCTTGCGCAAAAATATAGAGCTGGTGAAATTCATCTTCGGCTTTTTCTCTAAGACACTTTAATTCATTTGCAATATCATGTGCAATGTTGACGGCCTCAAGAAGGTTTATCTACTTTTTTTGCTTAACTTTGCACAAAACAACACTGTATCCAAAAACCTTTTTTAAAACTAAGACAGCAATGCAAAATTCACTTTGCCTAATTGTCGATAGCAACTGTAGAGCTCGTGATGAGGTTTCTCTGTCTGGCCATGTTGAAATTTCTGTCAGAGCTTCTACAACAGCAAATTGTAAATTTGAAAAGACACTGACACTCTCGTGTCGATCGACCCATCTGGTGGCACAAATTTGAACAAGTTTTTGAGCTTTTATTGTTGACGAAATCGTGTTGATAGATTTGCGTAAAATGTTTTGACGTTTTGGAGCATTGAAAAAATTGTGAACTGAAGCTATTGTTCCCATGCAGTTACGAACCGGCGAGAGATCGCATGAATTAGAGACAGCCAAATTAAGATTATGGGCTGCACAGTGAACGTAAAGAGCTGTAGGAATAATTTCCCTGATATAAGCTTGGGCACCATTCAATCTTCCACTCATAGCTGTGGCCCCATCGTATCCTTGACCGCGCATTTTTGAAACATCAATACCAGTGTCCGATAAATTGTTCAAAATTGTTGAAGCCAAATTCTTGCCTGACAGATCTGTTATGGGTACAAACTGGAGAAAAGATTCTTCAATAGCAAAGTCATCACTTACGTGCCGAGCACAAAGAGTCAATTGTTCCTGACATGATATATCGGTTGTTTCGTCAGCCAATACAGAAAAAAATCTGGACCTGTTAATGGAATCGACCAATCGCTTAAGTATCAAGTCATTACAAATACTCATAATTTCGTTTTGCATTCTTGGGCTGATATACTGAGAGTTGCGTCCGGCAGAAAGAAAATCATTCTTGAAAACTTGATCATGTTTCATTCCGTATCGAAGTAAAGCACGCAAATTTCCGTCATTATTATTATCTTCAACATTTTTTTCTGATTCGCAAGTGAGTGAACCACTATCCCGATGTCCTTTTAAAGGAATACCATGTCGACCACAGAGTATAATTGTTTCTATAATTGGTGTGATTTTTCTTCGGTTTTCAAAAATTGTTTGCTTCTGTTGCTGATTAAGTTGAATTTCGATGCTATCTTGTTTTCCTGATAAGATTGACATAACGGTCTCTGCTGCCACCACACTGTCGCGGTGATATTTTGTGCTCTCGTGGTTTGCAAAGCGTTCAAGCGCATTTTTCCACTTTTGAAACTTTACCGCGCACAAAGTTCCTAGAGGTTGGTTTCCAACTCCACTGCCTGCTTTACTTCCAAATAAAACGCAGTATTTGCAAAAGGCTCCATTTTTTAAATATGAGTACGCTACCCACTTGAAGCGAATAAACCAGCGGTGCTGAAACCTTAAATTTCGGTGATTGGTTGCGGTAATTGGAAAATTAAATGACTGATTTGGAATCCATATGTTTTTAGCATTCGACGTCTCTGCTTGAGTATAAATTTTTCCTATACAAAGTGAAATGTCATTTGACGGTTGTAAAACTAAATCTTTTGTTGCTTTGTCTGCGTCTGGAGTCTCACCTGGTTCTTCTATTACATTCTGCGGATTTTTTTGCTACATGCCAAATCATCAACGGGAATACTTTTTTTAACATTTTCGCAGTCGTTATTACGAATTTTTTTAAAATTAAAGTCTAACAAAGTTTTTCACCTTTTTTCTTGAGGAAACATGACTAAATGATTAAATAAATTCTTTTAAGATTAAAAAATTATGCAATCTGAAATCTCTTTTAAATTAATTCTTGTTAGAGTAATCGTATATTATCAATACGAATGGCAGGATAAAAAAATTTGTACCAGTGCAAAAAATATTAACTGATAATTTTGAAAGCAATAATGTTAATTGTTAACTATCAAAGAATTAGAGCAATAACAATAACGTCATGCGTCATCCTTTGCAAAACGCCATAAGCGTAAAATTTTTGATTATTTTCCATTTATTTTTAAATACCATTTTCAGCATTTAATAACAAAGTTAGAATTTAGGAAATCAAATAATTACAAACTTAATTTTGGAAAGGACGTAATTAAAAAAATTTTATGACAAATTTTTACCATTTCAAATTACTTGATTTTAACAAGTTTAACATTTTCGGCTCATTCTTGTAAAACTGCCTAAAATTTTCGAGTAGTTTTACATTTTAAAACAGACAATACCAAAAAAATAAAAATGCTTTAAATATCAAAAGTTTTCTCAAGTTAAGCTCGCTGTTACAATTCAATTAATTCAGCTCAAAACGAACTCAATTTTAATAATGATTACGATCACAAAGCAGATACCAGGTAGGCTACTACCAAAGTATAAAGATAACTCATATTTTGCTACATATTCATTTCTATTCGAATAAGATACCCGTGACGATCATACTTTCGCGAAACATACTCTTACAGTTGGGATTTTAATAAATTAGATGGTAATTAATTGCATGATAGTTTGATTTAGAAATATTAAACTCTAACTGCCTTATCGAAAAAACTGTATTGCAACTGCTATAAACGCTATCTAGCTGCACATTAAAATAATTTTAGTAAAAACGGAGAACCATTTTTATAAAATTTCCTTATTTAGTTATGGTGTACAATTATTACTTTATAAAGTTTTATAAGCCTTCGTCTCATAAAAAAAAAATTTTTACAATGGTGACTTGATCAGTTAAACTATTTTATATTATATTTTACAATTCGTATTTAAATTTTTTTATCACGTTATCAGAGTTCAATCAATCAATCTTTCAAATTCTCCTTAGGTGCTTAAAACTTGTTTTATTTTTCATATCAATGTACAGCTGAGTAAGCAGGCTTGTATCTCGTGGGGAAGCATTGTAATAAAACGATAGACATCAAAAGCAAAGCATAAAATGCTTAACTTACAATATTTTACAATTTTGAAAGTTTTCTTCACAAGTAGCAGCTGTACAGTAGCTAACTTGACGCAATTTAGGCGATAACAAAAATTGATGCGCAAGCAGTAAATAAGTTTAAAAAGTGCAGTAAACAATAGAAACTAAAATCATATTATGGAAGCCTACTTATTACCCATGTATATATGCCTGAACATCATTCTTCAAGGGGGGGTTTTGACCCCTGAACCCCCCCCCCTTGCGTACGCCTATGTGCGTTGTTACATACGACGAGGAACGGTATGTCTTCTTGAAATTTTGCAGCGTGACTAAGCAGGTAGGAAGTTCGTTTTATTGTAAACAGGATGGACACGCTTTAGATGTTTCCTTGAATTTAAAAACCAAGTTAAAAATTTTGGCTATAAAATTGTAAATCTGTTTCTCTAAAAGCTAGTAACAGCAATTGATTGATCCTGCGACTAGGAGAATGAATGGTCGGCATGATATGGTGTGTTGATGTGAAACTCAGAAAAATTAAAGTCAACAACTGACATACTCGATCAGAAAAATAAAATTACATTAGGTTCAAATGGGAAAACCAGGCTTGCCTGAAATGGTTCTTAATTCTCTGATCGTTTCTTCAGGTTTGTTATCTAAAGATAATTTAAAAGTTTTCAAGTTGTTTGCATTTCAGATCTTCCAGGTGGTGGATGAAGAGAAGATAGCGCATCGGGCGACTGTTTCTGCCGGGTGCTGATTATGACGTAGAACAGAGAACGTGTTATTTGGGAAAGTGGACAATTGTCAAAATAAATTGCTCGACAAAGTGGTTTGAAAAGTAGAAACAATTTCATAACGCCTTGATCGGGCACAATCTCGAATTGAGAAAAGAGTTGTTCGATAAAGACTCGGTGTGCGATTGTATTACTGGACCTGAGCACAAGTGCGTGCGTTATAGAATTGAATTTATGAACGGGAGTCGATTTAAAAAACTATGAAATTACCGAGATTAAAATCGATCGCGAGCAATTGGCAACGCAAGCTAATTTCAACAAACCGACTAGTGAATTTGTTTGTATTTCATCGTTGTTTTCCCTTTTGCTGTTGCAATAAGATAAGGTGTTAGCAAAAACTAAAAATAAAAATAATTGCTTTGCATTTTAATAATTGACCCCAATTACCTCTTAATCACTGCTTGATTGCTTGCAACGTCATAATGCTGTCGTAAATAGCATTATATTGACTAATAATTGAGTGTTTGTGTAGTAACAGATCTCGATTTTGCGACTTTCGATTTTCCTTAATTATAGTTTAATAACATGTCAGTAACGTAACAAAGGGACATTCATCAAAATCTATGACGTCACCAAGCTATTGTTTACTCATCCCAGTTGAAAGTTTTTTCCGATTTGAATAAATTATTTTAAATATTAGAATAGAGCTGAACTACAATAATCTCGAAAATTATTTAAAAATTTTTGTGTACAATTTGGTGCCTCTGCGATGTACTTTTTTTGTTTTTCGTGCGCCAGACAGGCGTTCATGATTTTTTTGTTCCCGCGTTATGTGAAATGAAACCCGCGACAAAGAAAATAATGTTAAAATGAATTAACAGGATAAACAAGCAAACTAAACAAAAGAAGGCAAATAGTTGAAATAAAAGAAATAATCAAACATTTATGTAAACTAGTAACCTTTTAAAAGTTAAGCAATGATGAGTATATTACCCTCCCCCTCTTAGAAATAATTTTCGTTAACGCTGACTTTTGATTTGAAAAGATTATTTTATGACGTCATACTCAGAATGTTTATTTATTTTCAAGCTCCAAACTACAACTTCAATGAGGCCAGTGGATGTGTTAAAGGGATTTAAAATTTGTTTTTTAAACAAGCACCTATTGGTTTCGGCATATTCAATTCAAGCGTTCATGCATTAAAGCATTGAATTCAGCACATTAAAATTCAACCAATAGTCTTTATCATCCCTAACCCACTTGCAAGTTTGATCAGATCTTGTCGGCAGCGTGGTCAAGTGGTAAAAGTGCGGGATCGTGATCGATATGGTCTTGTTTCAAAACTCACTCGCGCCATTCTGTTCTGTCCTCGGGAACGACACTTAACGGCGCTTTCCCCTGCTTGGTGGTCTTGGCAAGCACTTCTAAATAAAGTTATATCTCTATTAAATTTCAAGCGGAAAGCAATATCTTGGCATCTCCGGAAGCAGGTTGGGATA
The DNA here is from genome assembly GCA_963680785.1 of Diplosoma virens. Lineage (NCBI taxonomy): Eukaryota > Metazoa > Chordata > Ascidiacea > Aplousobranchia > Didemnidae > Diplosoma > Diplosoma virens. The sequence goes on from OY796893.1 coordinate 41,376,183, forward strand.
ATTGCTTACCTTATGTATTAGCGTCTCTGTCGCTTTCCTGCGAGTCAGGAGGATAAATATAGAGATAAAATAAAAAATTTTGGGAGACATCAATTATTAATCAATAGAAAAGAAACCTTGGTGTGTAGTTACATAACAATAAAACCTTTGTGACAATCGAGAGCAGTTTGATTCATGAGCGATTTCGCGAGTTATTGCCTAAAGCGCGCAATGCCCAATTCAGACGAGCAATCTCTCGATGTTTCTCGTTAACAGAATCGAGATTGATCGAGAATGCCTGGCGAGCAAAGTCATTACATTTTTAAGAATCGAGATTAATGACTGCAATGCCGCGAACCATTCGACGACTCACTCGATATTCCGAGCAATTACCGAAGCTCGCGACAAATCTGACCGCGATCGACCAATTTCTTTTGTTCGCTCCACACTTCCAGTGTGTTTTATTTCGACGGACAACTACCGTAGTTTTGAAACAAAAACCGCAAATGAATCTTCAAAGGCGAGCTCATTGATATCTCATAATCTGGAACTAAAGCGCTGGACCAATGCGCCGGAAAGACCGCGCGATTTGAATTGTTGCTTGTTTGTTTACAGAAGCTTTTGTACATAAACGAATCAAGATCCGTGAAAAAAAGTTTTTTTAAATTTCAAATTTAAGACTTAATCAAATTAAAGTGATTAAGCTAATTATCAACGGCTCGGTACAAATGAGGCCTGGCGTGGGAAGGTTCTCTCGGACACGCAAAGTTAGCGCCTGGGAACAAAAGATACATTCCTTGGCAGGTGGGTTGGTGGAGCCATTTCCTGCTGTTGCTTGATCGGATCAACTATAAATTGGCATGAAATCTATTTTATTTAAAGGTAAATAAGATTAAAAAGAAAACGTTTGTTTTTCACTTGAAAACAGTTTCTTATTGATTCAAATCATTTTCTTTAATAATTTAAAATCAAAGATTGCCAACGACACTGCGATATGGATCTATTAAGATGCATCAAGAAAAATTACTCGTTTATCCAAGTTTAAAACCGTCTTAACGTTAAATTTAGATCCTTCTGGAAAAACTTTACAAAGCCAAGTGTCGCTTTGAGCAGTTTATTAGATAAAGTTGAAAGTAATTTAGTCATTTACGACATTGACAGCCGGCGGGAACGAGGGCTCACTGTCCACCAAACAAAGAACAGCGAGGCGAATTCACAACATTTAACAAAACTGCAGACACGACACCAGCCACTTGAGTGCGCTTTCATCAGGGATACTTGTGTAACGCCCCGGTTCTTGGCCTCGCGGATGAGGGGATATTGCAAGGGGCCGAAAAAGATGATAAATTGTAATTTGGTTCAGAACCGGTGGAAGTTGGAACAACAAGTTGGCGTTGGGTGGGAAAAGCTGGTTCAATATGAGAACAGACCTCTATCCTCCCCGACCGCACAGACGAGGAGGTCATTGTCGAATTAAGCAACTCATCGTAGGCGCGGGTGGCCGCGGCCAGCTTGACCCGCTCGACCTCAGCTTCTTGAAGACGTTTTGCTTTCGCTCTTCGATTCTGGAACCAGATTTTGACCTGAAGAGATATTTTGAAGCGAGAAGCTGAAGAGGAATGCCAAAGTTGGTCATTTCATCCAAAATTACATCATAAAACAAGGATTTGATTTGTGACGTCACTATAACAAATCATACTTGCGTCTCGGAGAGCAACAACGACGACGCAATCTCAGCTCGTTCCGCGATCGTCAGATATTGCTTGTCCTGAAAGCGTCGTTCCAGCGCCACTAGCTGATCGGAAGAGAAAGGCGTCCGTGGCTTCCGGTTCACTTTGTGCTTACGCAAAGTGCATTTTTCTACACAAAAACCGTTCAAAGCGCTCCCGAGATTGTTTACAAACAATTGCTCACCTAATTTCATGACGTCATCACAAGAATTTATTTGGAGAAAAGCGTCACTTGCACTTGTTTCACCTTGAAGCGGCGCACTGAGCTCCCTTTTCAGCGAAACAGCGCGCAAGATCGGCATTGACATGGCTCTCCACTGGTTTCGGATTGATTTCGACATCAAAAAATGCATTTGGGAGGAATCTGAAGTGTTCTGTTGAAAGGAATCGGAAGGCTGGAAAGGATTGGAAGTCTCTTTCTGTGAGCGGGAGGAGGAGAGTAAAAAGTCGACACTGAAACAACAAGCAACGTTAGGGAGACGACGATAGAAAGTAGCCGCAACAAAGTTGATTAAGATGTTTTGTAAATTTCTCCACGTCCCCTCAAACTTTGTTGCAGTTTCATAAAACAATTTGCTAACTGTTTAAACTTTGTTATGCTTATGCTTTGCTTCTACGCATATTCGAAGGCGAAAAATTTTTGCTATCTGCATTAACATTTTGATTAATTTTTGATTAATGCCAAAATTAGGTAAACAAATATGTGCATTTTTTGACAGTTACAAAGCTTTTTCATTTTTTTCTGTTTTATTCAGAATGTTAAAAACGTTGAAAGTCTTTTTCGAACAAAAACTTGAGATTAAGTCAAAAAAATTGGTGCATCATGCAAAAAATTCCACTGTTAGTTTATTTTTCTTGTGTTTATTCTATATCAGTGTTTCTCAAAAATGAGCCACTTGGCTTCCTAAGAAGGAATTTGAAATCTCTAAGGAGGAGTTGAGGCGGAATTTGAGAATCTTGGTACAATGTAAGTTACCCAAAGAAACAGGTACGTTCTTCGTAATTATAGCCGTACCAGCCTGGGAGCAGCGAGAAAGTAAAGACCTTTTTTTTAGACATCTCTAATTTTTAGGGACAAAAATTCCGACGCAGATTCAAATTTGAATGTTAATTTTTAAACTTTTTGGATTAACCAGAATTTGGATTATAAATTTGGATGAAGAAAAAAAACAAAAAGTCTTCATTTTGATTATTGAGCTATTTTTAGGGGTGGTAAATGATGATACCTGAGTCCTGAAAGGACGTAATGCGGCACAAACTTTGAGAACTGATCTTGACTTATGCTGGGAAACACCAAAATAAAGAAGATGAGTTTGTAATGTTCAATAAATAATCACGGCAAAAGAAAGAAAGTGGTCGCTGAAATTTGTCTGAATTATAAAACTAAACCGAGGTAGCGTGGAAGCTGCAGTTTAAATTTATTTCAATTTCACCTCAATATTTGCGTAGATCAAAAACTCAAACTGGCATTTTTAAGAAGAAATAAATTTAGTCGGAGGTTTCAACTTTTTTTAATTTTCAATTTTTTGTTAAAAGTTTTTACGCAGTCCCTTAAAATTTTAAAAATCACGACTCAATGATATTTTAGTAATTCTCAGAAAAAGTACTTTTTTCTTTTTATAAGTAGGTTAATATTTTAATAAATGCTGGGGAAATATTTTTTCAAGGCCTGGTTGACTGAAGAATAGTTTACAGTGTACACTCTTTGAGCAAATAAAACGCAACATTTTTTTCGATTTATATTTTTCTGACACACTCTTGTGCCTGCAGCATCAGCATAAACTCGCTTTTTTAAATCAATTAAAACCCAGTGTATTTTTTCAGCTTGTTGTGCAAAGTTTTAAAACACAGTTTGATGGAAAAATAAATTAAATTAGGCCAAAGTGATACAGTTGGTTTGATTAGCAGGGCAATTTCTTAAACCAGGGCTTTTTAACCCATGGTCCGCGGCCACTGGTGGGCCACTGTTGAACTGTTTATTTTTTACTGAGCCGCGTTAATTTAAAAGGTGCAAACCTAAGTTATACAAAACCTTTTTTTTAGTCTACATAAATTTTAATAAAAGCAAATGAAGAAACCTGATAGACAATTGAAATGGTTAACTTTTTTTGATCTTCAACTAAATGTGCGATAACAAATTTAGATTCCTTGGCTTTAATTTGTTAAACTTTACGCATAGTGGATACTGAAATTTGCCAAACAGATGGTGTGTAGCGCTTTTTTAGGTTAAATTTTGCGTTTTGAGGCAAATTTTTGTGAAATGTTTCTGGCAACATTGATTTTGACTAAAAATTCCTTTTCCGGCCTCACCGAAAGATTTCTGGGACAGCGGGCCGGGCAGCCCTGCTTTACATGGAGCAATAGTGACCGCAACTTTGTTATAACAATTTCGTTGTAAGTTTATTGGGCTTGATGGTAAAAAGGTTGAGATTTAACCTGCCCGCTTCCTCTCCTCTTGCCTCTTCAGCTGCCACCTTTCTTGTCTACCCTGCAGGTATCGAAATCAGATTAATTAAAACTTCTAAATTTCAAAAGTTTGAAAATTCGAATCTTTTAGCAATGTTAGGCCATATTAATATAAAAACTCAACTATTTGTGTTATAGTTAAATTGCTTTATCATTTTCAACAATCATTTTTTTATCAAAGACACAAGGAATTAAAGATAGTCTAAAACATTCGCGCCAAATTAAACTGGAAAAGGACATTGATTTTGTCTGAGACTGAGACTTCTAAAAAAATATGCTTTGGTAACGACATTAATTTTACTCAAATTCTAAAAAAAGTTCATTATTTTACCTTCGTAACAAGTAGCTTATATGTTTTACACAAAAGTACAAAAGTTTAATGGCAAACAATTATGCCATCGTTTTAAGTAGTTAAAGATTGTTTTGATTTAGAACCAGGCAAGCAGTGGCAGCATTTCAGGTAAATTAAAGCAGCGAAAAAGACTCTTAAAACTGCGGTTGCATCAACTCGCTGCGTCCTTTTCTAACCTAAAAAAATATTGAAGAAGTATTTCGAACCTGAAATTCAGCTGATTTTCGTTTTTTTTCTGAGAATCATTTTCAAATATATCCAAAGGGTTTTTAATATCTTTAAGACAGTTTTTTGATGGTTCGTCTTCCAAACATTGGTTTGTGGTTTTCAGCGAAGACTCGATTGGCATTGCTGCTTTTGGCGAGGTTCTTAATATTTGCTCTTGCTTTTCTGGCTCCGCTTCACCCATGATTCACATGCGTTATATAATGATAAACTGAATTTATTTCTGTATACACAAAAAAACAAAATAAGCGTTCATTCGATATGAATCAGCGGGTCAGAATTATTTTTATTTATGCAGTACTTTCAACTAGCGAGAAAAGTTTTTTCCAAAGACGCACAATAATAGAGGAAGTGTGAGCTAAACCGCAATCATGTCGATCACGCTCGTCATCGCTCGTCATGCTCATCACCGAATTGCGAGTTCGGCGCCGCTGAACAAACCGCAGACCACGATCTAATAGCGTGTCCCATACCTCGGCCCCAGTCCTGTTTGTGACTGACCCAGAGTGGATGCCCTTCCAAACGACGACGATGCCCGTCATTGATATAACCTACTCGGTCACATTGCCATCAGCCTGATACGAAAAATTGTCCACCTCAGGAAGAATAGACCTTATTAGGAATCGAACATGATAATGATGTTATTTAGATTTGCAAGTCACACGATGTCATCCTGACCTGCGCTGCAACGACACGGCTAGCATTGATGAGCCACATCGGATTGATCATCTTAATTGCCTTTCAAAGCTCAAGAACCAAATATTTAATGGAGAAGTTTAAAAACAAAATTAACTAACTTATAATGAAAAATCGATTTCAACTTATAAAGGTCATTATCTATTTGAATAAGAAACTGATGATGACCTTTGTAGGTTAAAATCGATTTTTCATGATGATTTAGTTGGTATTAGTTTTTTAATTTCTTCATTAACTATTTAGCCCATTGAACTTTGACTGATTTTATTAATTAATTTATTTATTGCAATTCTAAAAATTTTAATTTTACTTTGCTGAAAAGGGTAATAGATATCTGTTAAAAGGCTTTTGAAACCCCTTTTCAAAGTTATTGCATCTAATAGAAATTTTAATTTATTTTTTATTAATTTACAAATTGTTATAAGTTATGATTAAAACTAAGAGCTGCTTCATAACACGACTAAGCAGTGGAAATTGACGTAAAAAGCTTTTCTCTTAGTCACAAGTGAAGTTGATAAAAGAACGTCAAGTTTTTTATGTAATTATGTCGACACAATTGTGCCGTGGTTCCGTATCTACTAGCCGAGATGTCTCTACGCAGCAAAGATGATCACGAAAAATTCCCTATCGTTCCTCAATAAAATTGCTGTCTCAAGTCAATCGCTGATTAACTTTTCTCGGTTTTTAATTAAAACATATTATTTATATAACTCTGTTAGAAGTACATTTATTATCCATACAGTAACTATAACCAGTAAACCGAACAATAGAAATATTTGATTCAAACGTTTACAGGCAATCATTAATTCTTTATCAGAAAGTATTGAAAAAGCAGAGTTTATCAAAGATATCTCGTTTTACCTGAGTTAGTTTCTGCAAAGCAAAAACAAAAAACTTTTGGTTAAAAGACAAACCACGGAAGATGTGGGAAGCCCAGAAATCACGTGATAAACTTTAACCTTTGAGCTTTTTATCTTCATAAAGACTCCACAAATGCTGTGAATTCTTCTTCTCTTTAGTTTGCATTAAATTATCTACTCGCGGCTGGTCCACTAGTAGCATAAATGTAGAACCTACTTCAGCTCGCCATGTAACAGTCTGACTGTATCTACTGCTTAAATTTTTAGTAGCCCTTTGTTTTTTTGCGCCGAGCAGAAGCAGCTCAACCTCCCCCAATGCTTTGGTTTTTATTTTTTTAACCGATTTTTTATCAAATTGCGCAGCGAATAAACTGATGATCTCAAACAAAGCAACTTTATTAGAAAAAAACTAAGTAACGTCGCTGGTGCCTCGCCTCTGACCAACTCGGGCACCAACTGGAGTCAACTGACCGCATTATAATTCGCCAGAAGTGGCCAAGTTGGACCAGCGTAGAGAGGCGCTAGCTCAGAAGCTACAAATCACTAACTGCACGGCGACGCGCGGTTTCTCCGCAATGTTGTGATCGCTTCATCCATGCCTGGAAGGCGGGGTTGAACGAACGAATTATTCTATCGTCTTGAAAATTGATCCAACCAAGGTTTCAACCGAAAACACTCGGAACTACATTGTAAAACAACAAAAATAATATTAAAAAAACCTCGACTTTATCTCGTTCTACCTTAGTCGGGTTGAATTAAATCAATTTCGCGACTGCAATGACCCGCCTCCCCCTTTCCACTTCCCCCTGCCGTGGCTGTTTTATTGTGGTTGAAATGTTGAGAAGTTTATGATGGATTTGTAATTATCTTGATTTCATGGTTTTACTGAAAAGAATAAAGAAAGTAATAACAATTTACTTCAACAACAAAACAGCCTTTATTAAAGTCTTCCAGATTTGCATTATCACGAGCTTTTGTCACAAAGCAGTTTTTTCAAGATTGGATTTTGGTTTAAATCAATTTCTATAATTCTTTTCCAAGCAAACTAACACAATAAATGTTTTAGAACTGTTGACAAGCTTTTTTGAAGTGATATGAGTGCCTATGTTTCAATTTCAGTTAATATTGAAACTAATTTGTTTCTAGCTTACCCAACAATCTAATTTTTCTCCGTGATGACAATCTAGAACAAACTGTAGATGCTGATTTGATAGAAACAACTATGGCCACCGTTAAATGCTATTTCTACCTGATTTAAATGATATTATAGTAAGTTTATTACTAGCGCCATCTTGCAGTTTCTGCAAGTTTTACTTTTTAAGTATTAGTGCCTTACAGACAAACAAACTCTTTTGTTGCAGCATGCTAATGCAAGAAAGAAGTTTTTTATCCTTCTGCTATGCCAAAAAATATAAATATAATTTTTTATACTATATTTTGTTTCAAACTGGGATCCACAGCCACCTACAATTATACGAACAACTTTTGTGAAATCTGCGAAAAACCGTAGTTTTAGAAAAAACCGTTAAATTCTGATAATGATTTGATCGACTTTTATTATTTTCAATAGAATTGTTTTCATAAATTTTATGACAAAAATGATTGGAAATTTTGTTAGTTTAGATTTTTGGTTCTATTTTTTCTAACTTTTCTTGTTTTAATAGCTGATAGTAAAGCGTCATTACTTCAAGAAAGTAAAAAGTCTACTAACTGAAAGATTTTGAAGGCCATTGCTTTAGTATCTGATGCCTTCAACCAATCAGATTATTCCGATTAGATGACAGTGGGATACCTAAAAGTGAGGTTGCTGATGCTTGTGCAATTTAGTGTCAGTTTCCTGTTTTCCTTTTTGTGTTTATTACGCTTTTTATTTTTGAGAAAAAAATTAATTATAGGTAGTAAGTTGCCTTTCGATAACAATTCAATAACAACGGAAAAATTAATTTTTGCCTAATTGATTTAAATCTTGAGTGAAGCAGATTAATTATTTGCGCAGTTTTTATCTTTGTTGATTTTAATTTATTTGCTAAATCATTTTACTTTGATGTAAGCCGAAACCAGAAGTTTTAAAGCCAAAGCCAAATGTTTAAAGAGCATCGCTTACCTGTGTCATTGAAGAAGATTGCCCAAGAATAACTCTTTAGTTTAATATGAGGTTTGCTCCATTACCCTTACGTTCTTCAACACGAAGTAAAAACAATCTATTCCAATCTTTTCCCTGACCTTTTTATCGACTCGTTATATTTAAGTGCTATAACAATTTTTTATTTAAATAAAATCTTTTAATTTTGTATTAAATTTTTGTTGATTACAAAAAAGAGTTTTGTATACTTTGAATTTATTTCTAGAGCACGCAAATTGTAAAAAAAGAACTTTTATTGTTTATTGAATATTTTTTTAAAGAACTGCAGAGTTCATAGGAATAAAACAAGTCAATTTGTCTTTTGCAAAATATTTTTTTTAAATGGGATGTAAACGTGATAACTGATCAAAATTTTTATGAAATTTTAATTTAGTTACAAAAAAGCGACTGCTTCAAGCTTTTCATCCACGTGTACGTTCGTTTTGCAAATATTGAGCAAAGCCGTTTAATCTGGCAAACAAAGAAAATGTAATTAACGAGACGTAATAAAAGAACCTAGTTCTTAATTATTTTGTGATTGTTTAAATTAAACTAACTAATACTATAAATGTTTTAGGTCTATATGTTTAAATTACTTAAAACGGGAAATGCATCAATATCAACACTATGTTGAAAAATATGCAAATACAATAAATAGCATTAGTTACTGGGAAGGATTTGAATAATTGCATCACCTAAGCCTTACAGTTGTTCCCAACCTTTTTTATATGGCGGCACACTATTAAGCTATTTAAATTTTTGCGGCACTCCCATTATATTGGTTAATAATAAAAAGATTTTTATTTAAAATCTGTCTATGATCTCTCAATTTTTTTCCCAAAATCATGGCTACTTTGCACTTGGAAGCCAAAATATAAAACCAAAAAAAGCTAAAAAGCCAAACAAAATTTTTGATGCTTCAAGGGCATCGCTTCACGGCACATGCAGCACACTGATGTGCCGCAGCACACTGATGTGCCGTGAAAGAAATTGAATTGTGCTGCGAAATATTGGCAATTACCGCCGGCTAGTAATATTAATGATCTCAAGCTCTCAGCCACAAAACGGAACGCTGATGCAATGAACAAATAGGCTACCTTGTAATTTTGTCATAACTGTATTTTTTTAGTCTTTTGTTTATGGTTTATGAGAGTAGGCTTAATTAACCCTTTGAACGTCCCTTTAATTTTTGTGTATATATGTGTGTTACATAAAAATATTTTCTAACCAAAGAAAAACCACTGCACATATTGCAATTTAGTTTTTTTCTTTGATAACTTATAATAATTATTTTATCAAGCATTAAAAAATTCTTCTAAAAAGGTATGTACCAAAATTGGCTCGTTTGCATTTCAGTCATGAATTGGCGATGTACCAAAATTGGTACATTGACGTTCAAAGGGTTAATAAATAATTGCTTTCGTTACTATTTTGTAGAATAATTATGATTACAGAATGCATAGCTGCAAACTTCTCATAACGTAATTTTATTATGCTTTGTCGGCAGCGTGGTCGAGTGGTTGAGAACACCGTTTTGACAGCAAACCTAATCGACATGCTTGGCAGTCTTAGCAAGCAGTTCCAGATTTCATTCATGTCTCTAGTAAAAACTAAAAAGTCCAAAAAAAACTTGCAACCGGACAGTAATATCTTGGCATCTCCAGAAGCATGTCGGGGTAATTGCTGAACGTTTGCGCTTAGTATAACATCTCCTACCTTTTTTTGTAAGTATAGATAAATGTTGAGATTATTAACAATGCTTATTTTTATAAATAATATTAGCTTCAAATCTAATTAGTTGCTAAATATTAATATTCAACTTGTAAAATACAATAGAAAAGTACTTTAATTTTATAAATAAAAGAATAAAGAATTGCTAGTTTTAAGACTTCTAGAGTTTAATTCTTTATAAAATATGTGTGCCACAGCCAAATCCAGATTTTATTAGTGTACCAAAACGGCAAAAGTTGGACAACCATTGATTGACCTAAGGGAATAAATTTAAAATAAAAAAATCTAACAAAGTAGTCTGATAGATTTGCTTTCATATTATTTGATGTCCTGTACTACCAGCACAAAGAGAACATCAAGTGCTATAAACCTCCCCCGAAGGTGACCAGGAGGGTGGTGTAACCGGGTACCTTCACTCAACCCAACTTATTAGTTGATAAGCTTACAACCGGATGCAATTTACACACTTATTCAGATTTTAATAAAATTAAATTAAAAATTTCAACTGGACAATCAGGTGGACAAACTGAGATAATAATAATGATGTTGATCTTTTTTGGTACACTAAATTTTTATCATTTTGATTTTTTTCAAAAAACTAAACCCCAGAACAAGATTTTCGAAAAATAGTTTAGAGGAAAAGCATTGTTGAAGAAAGAAATAAGGAATTAAAAGTAATTTAAAAAATAAATCTGAACTTTGTTAATTTCATATCAAATGCTGGTTCTTCCTTCTCAACATTGAGCACGTGAATATCAAAAAAAAAGGTTTTCACTTTCTTCCGGAAGGTCACACCAACCTTTTTACTCAAACAATTTGTTTAAAAAAGTAGTTTGAAAGTTTTAGGAAAGCAAATGTGTGTTAGGCCAGAGCAAACAAAATTAAACATGAAGCAAAGTATGAAGTTTTTTAAAAAAACATCTGCAGAGCTTATGTATACCAGCCACACCACTGCTGCATAAAAATTTCTTTACAGCCTCAAGTGTGTTGCTCTAGTATCCACTCGCTTCAAAAGCTTTGGTCTAAATATGTTTAGAAAAAGCCCCCACTGGCCTGAAAAACTTGAACCAGCGTAATTACTAAGTTATTTTGTCTCCATTTCACTTGTTTCGTGGGGAAAGGGGGGAGGGTTTCGGGTCCATGTTCAGAACATTGCGCCACAACAGCAAGATTGGTTTCTTGTGTTTTCCCCTGCTTGGTGGTCTTGGCAAGCAGTTCTAAATTTCAATCATATCTCCAAAAAACTAAAAAACAAAATAAAAAAATTTAATCGGACCGCAATATCTTGGCATCTCCAGAAACAGGTCAGGATAATTGCTTTCCCTACGTATTAGCGTCTCTGCCGCTTTCCTGCAAGTCAGAAGGATAAATATAGAGATGAAATAAAGAAAAATAAAATAAAAATTTGAAATTAATTAGCGTTTTTAAATTAAAATTTGTATTGTTCAAGATTTCAAAATGCAAATGCAGAAAACTCAATACCACAAGATACATTACTAAATTTTTTACATAACTTCAGATTGTTTTCGTAGTCGTGTTTTTTCTGAATCGCTACACTTTTTATTTTTAATTTTTTCGCATAAAACACCGACATTAATGTGAACTTCAGCGCTCATCAAATATAAGAGTCTTTGTCGTAGTTGCGTTGATTCTAAATTGATTGGAAACGTCACTTTCCGAGTCTTTGCATCGCAATTGCGTTGTCGTTAACGCGGTTGTTGTAGATGGACGAAATCCAGTGTGACGCAAGAATGTTCTCCAGGTCAAGTGAGCTGAGAGAGTCAAAAAACCTCTTTTTTTTCTCGTTGATTCTATGGTTACCTGCCAAAAAATATCTCGACGATAAAATGATTTCGTCAGGTTCTCTTGAAAGACTTGAATCCGACTTTGTGTCCCATTTCTTTTTTCCAAAAAACTGACGAACAAGGCGTTTCCTGGCTTCTAACTTGTTTCCTCGTAAACGAGTTATTTGAGCCTGGAAGTCCTGAACACGAAACTACGTCATAAAACTTGCAGTACTTTTGTGTATGATCAATCAAACTCGTCATCATGAAATTGGATCGAGCGTTGGCTCCATGAGCCGACTTTGCGTAATCACGAACGAGGAATAGATGAATAATTTCACCTCTCCCTCCAGTAAAAATTAAAAACTTTAACATTGACGTTCACTCAAACTCACCTCTAGTTGCACGTTGTCCGGGTAGGATTGCGCCGTTTCTTGATTCCTACTCCAACTCCGGTCGGAAAACAACAAAACAATCAAAGCTACAAAAGTCTTCATTGCGCTTCGTCTGAACAATCAAGTCTCATAATCCGAAGGTCGAGCTTTTGGCAAGAAAAAACAAACAAACAAATTTTTAGCAGACAATGGGGTGGAATTCAGCAAATTTGTTTAAACTCACTGTAAACGCCGCAGCGTTTCGTTATCAGTGTCACCCGCGCGCGATTGAAGCAAAATTGCTTTGTGCAAATTAAGCTGACGTTTTACGTACTTTTATGTAACCAGCGTTCGGGAGAATAATTGCTCAGAAAATTAGAGCAATTATAAGCGACGGGATTTCGTAAAATTGCTCGTTTCACGCGACTCTTGTGCAAGGCACAATTTAACTAATTTGTCTTGTTTTTTTGTTTAATTGTTTTTTTTCTCATTGTTTACACTTGTTTACTCCTAATTGAAATTCCAAACTTTTCTTTGTAAACATTTTTAATTACAAGATTTTTAGACCTCGGCTACAATTCTTTATCATTTTATTGCAGTAATGTTTAAATGAAGTATTTTTTGGACAAAAAAGTTCCAACACAAGCAATTCAACTTGCAGTATCAATTTTTTGCAGGTCGTGAAGTTATACATGAGCGCCACGATGATTAACCAATGCAGTTTATTCATTGGGTGGCTCCGGCCCAAAATGCGTTGTGCATTTTATGTCAATTAAGAAACCAAAACAAACCAGCTGAACTTTCCCAAACTAAGTTTGGCTTCAAAAATCATAAAAATTAAGTAGAAATTTTTCAAAAATTTTGGTGGGTGTTCATCAAAAAAGTGTTCAATGACGTCAAGTCAGAGTGGTTAAATTAATTAAATTTCAGACTACAAAATTTGATTTAACATTAATTTTATTTGCCCCAACAGATTGTTTCGCCTGCCTGGGCTCGTCAGGGGGCGGTTAGAAATCTGAAAAAACAAAACAAATTAAGAAAAATACAGTTTAAACAAAACGACTGTATGCCGGCAAAAAAACGTAAAACAACAAGAGAACTACAAAAATAATCCAAAACTGTCGGAAACTAAACCAGTCCAAACTTACAATGAGTGGAAGATCAATTGTAGAATATACTGCAATTGTAGATAAGTATGTAGTGTAGCGGTAAATTGTTTTATTTACTGATCAAGAAAGTGGGTGAAGGCGAGATGTAAAAATAAGGTAAACTGAGTGTGGAAATTAGTAAATATATGTATTAGCTGCCAGCGTGGTTAAAACTTCGTAATTCCAGTTTATTTATTAGAAGCAAGGATTTGGGCTATTATCCAAAAAAAGCACAAATTACAATAAAGTAAGTGCAAAAGTAATTTATTGCACTACAAGGCCCTGTTTCGCTCTTATGGAGCTCGTCAGGTGCAACTTAATTACAATTACAAAGTCACATTGTCACGATGAAACCAACTAAGCAATGAACTGTTTATAAAAGCTGAAACAATTTAAAATGAGATCACGACAAAGTAACAAAAATTCGCACAAAAGCAACTTGTACTAGAAAAAACCGGATTTAACTCAAGCGTGAAATGCATAGCGTCGCGCTATATCTGTAGATCACAGAGCACCTTGCACCGGCATGAAAGAGACTATGGAACGATTATAGTATCACACTATTCTGATCAAACCATTTTGGCTGTTAATTATTAGAAGCAAGGATTTGGGCTATTATCCAAAAAAAGCACAAATTACAATAAAGTAAGTGCAAAAGTAATTTATTGCACTACAAGGCCCTGTTTCGCTCTTATGGAGCTCGTCAGGTGCAACTTAATTACAATTACAAAGTCACATTGTCACGATGAAACCAACTAAGCAATGAACTGTTTATAAAAGCTGAAACAATTTAAAATGAGATCACGACAAAGTAACAAAAATTCGCACAAAAGCAACTTGTACTAGAAAAAACCGGATTTAACTCAAGCGTGAAATGCATAGCGTCGCGCTATATCTGTAGATCACAGAGCACCTTGCACCGGCATGAAAGAGACTATGGAACGATTATAGTATCACACTATTCTGATCAAACCATTTTGGCTGTTAATTATTAGAAGCAAGGATTTGGGCTATTATCCAAAAAAAGCACAAATTACAATAAAGTAAGTGCAAAAGTAATTTATTGCACTACAAGGCCCTGTTTCGCTCTTATGGAGCTCGTCAGGTGCAACTTAATTACAATTACAAAGTCACATTGTCACGATGAAACCAACTAAGCAATGAACTGTTTATAAAAGCTGAAACAATTTAAAATGAGATCACGACAAAGTAACAAAAATTCGCACAAAAGCAACTTGTACTAGAAAAAACCGGATTTAACTCAAGCGTGAAATGCATAGCGTCGCGCTATATCTGTAGATCACAGAGCACCTTGCACCGGCATGAAAGAGACTATGGAACGATTATAGTATCACACTATTCTGATCAAACCATTTTGGCTGTTAATTATTAGAAGCAAGGATTTGGGCTATTATCCAAAAAAAGCACAAATTACAATAAAGTAAGTGCAAAAGTAATTTATTGCACTACAAGGCCCTGTTTCGCTCTTATGGAGCTCGTCAGGTGCAACTTAATTACAATTACAAAGTACATGTCTCAAAATGTCAACGTTAAAGTAAACTTGAATTACGAAGTTTTAACCACGCTGGCAGCTAATAAATACATTTACAAATTTACACACTCGGTTTATTATCTTATTTTTACATCTCACCTTTACCCACTTCCTTGATCAGTAAATAAAATAAATTGAAAATAAATTTTCCTTGAAAATAACCCATCTCTACACTACATACTTATTGAACTAACAGTAATCTTAAATTATACCCTGAAAAAAACTTCTTTGTTTTAATTTTAATTTTTGCCCTGATAATCGTTATTTTTAAACGCATTTTTAAGCATCTTTTTACCGTATTTTCCAGTGCAGTCTATTTAATCAAAATTTTAACGCATTTTTTCAGGCATACTTTTTTAATTTATCCATTATTTTCAAACAATAGAGCAAACTACGTAAAAAAACTTTGTTTTTGGAAATAAAATTTATTCATCGATTAATATTACAGAAGTAGTTTCTCTTATTGTTTTTTACTTTTTTTTCACTGGCATTCAATCGCTTTATTTAAATTGTATTTTTATTCGTTTGTTTTGCTTTTCAGATTTCTAGCCGTTATCCAACGATCATATCCAACGATCCCAGGCAAGTGAAACAGTTTGTTGGGTAAATAAAATTTATGTTAAATCAAATTTTCTGGTTTAAAATTTAATTAATAAAAATTAAATAAATATGCAAAAAAAAAGAATCCCAAATTTTTCTCAACAACAAGTTTTAATAACTAACGCAAGAAAAAATATTGTAGCTACAAAAAGTAGAACCGAATGAGTTGCGAGTTCATTAATTTGAAAATTTTCTATATTGTTTCATATTATTTGTGTGCAGATTGTGGCCATCGCGGCCCTGCTTCTAAGATCTGTGTTTATTTTGACGAGCAATGACTTAAGATTAAAAACATTTTTTCGTGCTATGTGATTTATAGTAATGTCACCGAACTGCAATTTTTTGTTCTGGCCAGAGTCAAACGTTTTTTGAATCTAGCAAGAAAATACCGTCAGAAACAGAAATCATTTATGTAGGGCATGTCACAATCTAAAAAGCTAAAAAAAATTTTAAACTCATAATATAATTGATATTGCGATTGTTTTGCGAATAGCAAAACCATAGTTACAATGACAACCTTGGATTTACAGTTGCATTAAACAAAACTAAACCAAAGTTCTGATTGAACTCTTTCTCTGGACCGAGCCACTAGTTCACTGATTCATAAGTAGAAGGCTGATTTATTAATCAGTGTATAATTACAATGCAAAAATTACAGTAAATGGCAAAAGTCCAAAAATCAAACATTAGCAGTATAAATTCAGTATTGCTGCAAGTTTAGTCGCTTTCAGCCGGTATTCCGGTCTATCGCTTGTGGTTTATTCCCTTGCATTTTTTAATAGTTGAACCTTTTCACTTAACTGAGCAATTTTAGCAAATTCCAACAAGGTCATCACGATTATGATGTTATCGTTTTATCATCCCAACTGGCAAAAGGACGTCGCGGGGTATACTTGGGCAACAATCAAGCAATTACCTCAAATTGAAATCGGAGAGTCTGAAAATATTCCTTAAAAATAAGTTCAAAACAACAAAAAACGTTTTTTTAATTCTTAGGATTTACCAACAATTGTTGGATAACTTTTGAACGATATTAAAACTTCAACGAGAATCATCTTAGTTTAAAAAATGCGGGAGACCCAAATTCTGTTAAAAAAATGGTTAAATTAGTCAAAATAACAAAAGCAATATTACGTTGAATCCCACTTTCATCTCAAGCAAGCCTAATCCTAAAAAATCTTAATTACTCTTGATCTCATTCTCAGCCGCTAATCTTTTGTAAAAATTGTCCACCCTCTTGTTTTATGACAGATAAGTATTGTACGATCATTCCTGTGTTAGCACAACCTTATTTATAGACAAGTTTTGAAAACCTTGTTTCCAATTTGAACTTTTTGATTTGGCTCTATTCCAAATTAAATCAAACTGATAGTTTTTGACCAATCGTGCTTCAAAAACGATCCGAGATCAAACGAATCAACTGAGATATTTTGCCAGAGTTAGTCAGTAGCTTGGCTGAGCAATTAAGAGGGCCGTTAAGAGTGGTTGAAAGCGGTTAAGAATCGATGACGAACGTGATCTAAACGGTTCTGTTCCAAAACTTACTAGCGTCAGCCCATTGTGTCAAGGAAAAGACACTATACAGCACTTTCTGTTGCTCCACGATCATGGCAAGCAGTTCTATATTTCATTCATGTCTGTAATACAAACTAAAATACCCAGTAAAAAATGTCCAACCGGATAATATCTGGTCATCTACAGAAGCAGGGGGGGGAATTTCTTGACGGTTGCCGTTAGTTTTAATTCCTCTCACATTTTCCAACGAGTCAGAACGTAGATAAAAATAATAATGGTTCTGTTTACTTTAGCAAAACGAGAGTATCTGGTATTATTCAGCGACATAGACTAAAAACCAAACAAGGCAACCCATGTCAGATTTGCTTGGAGGCTGATCCGCTTTTTGTTTATTTTTGTCATTGCAAAGGTTTGAATCAAGTACTCTCGACTTTTTAACATAGATAATTTTGCAAGAAAGCAATGCTAATGGACTGTCAATAAGCATTTCTTGCTATTTACTAGATATTTGCATTATCTAGATAAAACACAAGCCCAACTTTAGTTATCTTTGAGCACTAAATTTTCTACAAAAATAAAACCCTCTAGGCATCTTGCAATCAAACAAAGATCCTAAAATTCCTTTTTCTATTCAAGCGTGTTCGAGTCGCAAACCGACTCGCTTACCTTTCACCATTATGACGCTATTAACGCTGACTTTCACGCGATAAATGTATATGCTTCAACCTCTCGAAGTGCACGCAAGTTTGAAGATCTTTGTGGCTGACATTTATTAAATATTCTCCCGAAACTTTTCCACTTTTTAATTTAAACGATATCTGGCGACGGATCGAGCGAAGTTGCGAGACGAGTTGAATAATTCAGTGTCGACACAAAACACGCGAGAGGTAAGTTTATAAGTTTTAAGAGATGTTTGAGATGTTTAGAGACTGAACAGTGCAACAAATTGCTGTCTCTACGAAAAAGGGCTGGTTTTTAACTTCCCAGAAAACCTTTTGTGTTTTTTCATCCCAATCTTCTGGCTAAAAAACATTTGTTTGTTTCGCTTTAATGTTGTAACCAAACTGCTCAAACGTATGTAATTTTCGACTTCGATAACAAGTTTTTCTTTAACAAGTATTTTTTACGAGCACTCATACTATAATTGCATCAAAAGTTTTTGAACGACCGCATATTAAAACTATTTGACGTTTCAGTTTAAGTGTAGCTTGTCTTGAAGCAAATGTTTGTTAAAAATTTATCAGTTTTATAAAATTAATCGGGGCTTAGTTTTTATGGGTTTACTGCTTTTTGAAAAATACTTCCAGAAAAACTCATTTCCAGCTCCAGCATCCATTTTTAATGCTTTTTCCAATTCATTAAATATTAACTGCTACATTAAAACCCGTTCGTCAAATCTAAGTTTTACGTTTATAATGTCCGATTTTTCTAACAAAGACCCGCTGCAACGCACCGGCCCGCGACAATATTGTCTTCATTGAAGAATTTCGAAGCGCTTCGACGTTTCTAATGCGCCACGAAAGCAATCAGTCACACTCCCGCTCTGAGAACCAGGCACAAGCGTTTGCTATCTAGCTTTTCTTTGAAATCAACTTTGAAGGCCGATTCGCTGTCTCAAAACTTAGTCACTGATAGTTGTGCAGCACATCGTGATTTTACATTCACTCTACCATGAAAAAAAATTCCAAGAAGTGTCTTTCCTCCAACGATGATAATTTTATAAGTTCGGTCAAGTTCGGTTATGATCGGTCAATTCGGAAAATTTGAAAGCTCCGTAGTTAGTGCCTTGAAAATCTCATGAAAGTGACGTATTGTAATATGGTGCTTCCAGGTGATCACAGATATTCCGCATTAAGAAATGTCATCTATGACGATGTCAGACTCAATCACCGTTGAAGGACAATGAACGATACTGAAAAATGTTTTTCACCAATACAGAAAGACGAGGAGTTTTGTTGCATTGTCAATGGAGAATGCAGGGAGATATAGCTTTTATGATATGTTTTGACAGTTTGATGCACCTGAATCAAGTCGACATTTGATGGTCAATATGGTTTAGTTGTAAGAATGATGGTGTTTGTTTTCCCTTCGTAACTTGGAAGCTGGGGCTGATCAGAATAGTAAAATTTCAGCACAGATCCTCGAAAATATCGTATTCCTCTCTAGGCCCCTCTTCTTCAGCAGAATCCAAGCTGGAAGCGTTGATTCCATGCAGCGTGTCGTATGTCACGTCATTGGAGGAGCATCGCTTATTTATTTTGCTTGTGGTGTGACCTTGTGAGGTCACAAATTGATCGGCTGTTTCAACCACGTCTTTCAGAATCGAACCTGGAAAAGAATCACATTTGAATTTATTCGATTGCAAACAAAATATGTTGGTCTCAATTGGCCGTTCGTCTAAGCTTATGCTTGAAACCACCTCATCGGGCTTGGTCCCTGCTTCTGTTTTAAGCGGAGTGTCCTATGTAAGCAGCGTGGTTCTGTTTAGAAACGTTTTGTCAAGTGTCTTTTCCAGAGGCAAAACAAATTGCTCTGACAGACCGAACATCAAACGGTGTCCTTCCAATTGCAGTGACAGTGCTATCCCGCTGCCTTGGTGTTGACTAGATGACGTTGATGTGCTGAGCATCTATCTTATTCGATTCCTTTCCTAAACCCTAGCGATGGTGTGACAATTGTGATTCAGGGAAACGCATCAAACAAAATCCATGGTCAGCACATTGGAGGTTTGACCAAACTACTTAAATTCTAAAATACTTTGCCACCTTGTCTGGATGGAGTCGATTTGTGACGAATTATTTTTTTTCTTTTCCGAGATCCACCGACACCTAGTGGTTCATTAATTGGGCAGTTGTGAGTGTGAGATAGAACGTCAGGTAATGTGGACCTTCGAGGCTCCGTCGAAAAATATCCAGTAGTCAGTTTGCCACCTGAAATGAAAATGATATTTAAATTGAAATCGCGATGTAGCTCGAGTTGAACTAACTGCTTCCGCTTGATTCACTCCACTCCTCATCCGATGACTCTTCCTCTTCTTCACTTGAGCAATCCTCAAAATCAAACTTATCCAATTCAACTTCAAGTTGGTCTACGTTATCTAAACATCAAGAGAGAGTTGATTTACAGGAGCAACCACTTGACGAAACCATTGCTCTATGCTCGGTAAAGATGATTCAGACCTCCTTAGTCTTAATTTCATGTATAAAGTTTACAATGTCACAAAGACAAAACCGAGCTGAGATGCAAACCCGTTTATTGTAAATTACGTTTACAAGCAGGATAGCTGTCATAAAAATTGAGAGAAAAGTTTTCTGTTGATTATGAATTTCAGTCCCACCGCTTGAACAAGCCCACGATATCAACTCACCGTAAACTCTGCTCCGTTTCAAATCAATGTTGGCTAGCTTTGCCATGGAGGTGAGATTATCACTGTCCGGAGTTTCACTCCCTTCCACCTCATCTCGCTCCGGAAGATCAAGCTTTAGTTTGGACAGCTTTCGTTGTTGGTGAATCTCTAGAGAAATTTTTTCAAGATTTGATAGCGCTTCTTGGTACCGCGATTTCGCGCTTTTGATCGTTCCTTGTAGGTCGGTGACGCGTTGTTGCTGTTTCTAAATTAAGAAAAGCGCGTTTGCATGTGAAGCTGTGACGTGTTTCTTAGGAGTTTTGCATTGTTTATGTTTTTTGGAAAAATGCAGATTTGCTTGTTAAGCAGTTTATGACTAACACCAACGGCATTAAACGTAATATAGAGGCCAGTAGTCACGTGATGAAATTCAAAAAAAGTTAAAGACGGAAGTTACTTACGAGAAAATGGCATGTAACTATAAAACCGACTGAAAGAAAAGAGGAAAAACATAAAAGACTTACGTTTGTACAATAAATATTACAGAAAATGGAACATGAACGAGTGATCTCTATTTAACCCCTCATTAACGCAATAAAATTCGAAAATCAATTTTTTTTCAGATTTTTCGTAGTTCCTTTGTTGCAGCTTTAACTTTTTTTATAACTGCTAATCTAAAGATTTTTTAACATGTGATTCGGTTTATTAAAATGTTCGACCACGGTTGGTATCTATTGTGTTCAACACCGCTCCTAAGTCCATTCATCTGTTAAATTATTGAATTGCTCGTTTCTGCGGTGCAGATTGTTTTTGGGAAGAGATTACAGAAGTACATAACATTAAATGATCAGTAATTCAAAACCCACTTGCGCCATTCTGTTGCGTCTTTGGGAAAAACACTTATAGGCACTTTCCCCTGCTTGGTGGTCTTGGCAAGCAGTTCTAAATTAAATTCATTGGAATTTCAATTAACTCTATTAAATTTCAAGCAGACAGCAATATCTTGGCATCTCCGGAAGCAGGTCGGGGTAATTGCTTACCCTATGTATAGCGCCTCCGTCGCTTTCCTGAGAGTCAGGCGCATAAACATAGAGATAAAATAAAGTAAAAACAAAAAATTTCTGAAAAACTTTCAAGAAAGACTCCGTTGGAACCAGATATAGCTGGTATTTACGTTTGAACAAAGATGACATTTACGCGATTTACAAGGAAAGGTGCTTGAGGTGGAAATTTCATTTTGTAAAGAGGCAGAGGTAAGCAGAAGTTTGAGGTTTGGAAGTTGACGACGTGATAAAAAAATAGTAGGAAAGATTTTTTGATGATTGGGTCTTTGTTTAGTAAATGCTGCAGGTTTTTGGCAATTTTGAAGATTGGTTTAAGATATGGGTAATAAGGTAAGGACTAGAGGTATATGATTTGATTGTGATTTAGGTTGGTATTTAAGACCTTTTTGGCAAGTAAACATGGCCCTAGTTATTTGTTTTCCAACAATTTTAGGCTTATAACCAAGTGCGGCAAACACATCTTTTGATGTCAAATTTAAATCTTTGGCATCAGGCACATCCGCATGTAATGTGTCACTGTGTACATTATGAAGGCAACGGTGGGCGAGCTGGGGGCATTTTTGTCTTTATTTTGTTACGCCTGGCGAAGTGAGCAGTAGTTAACAAAAACTTGTGCGATTAATAAAAACTCGTTTAACTTGAATAGAGATTTTTTTGTGTATGGTTTTTTTTAATCGATTTTAATAGTTGACACGTTTTTTTCCTTTTTGTTATTTTTTGTAAATTACAGACCACAGAAAAGCGAGTAATTGCGCGAGTTTCTTGATACAAGTCTCCAGTTTAAAATCAGGCATGTCCGAGCTGCGGCCTACTACTTACTCAAATTTTTTATTCATTTTTTTATAACTGGTTAGAATTCGATGTCACTGCGGTTATTGTGACGTATAATAAAACAAAGTAAATACGAGTACATCAGTTGATTGCTGCCGCGAGTGATGTCCAATGGACCGATCCAAAAAGCTTTGGTGGGCAAATCTTGTCAAAAAAGCCCTTTCCCCAAGCCTCGTTTTCAGTATTTACATTGCTTTGCTATTTCCAAACAATTTTTACCACAAGTGATTATTAGTCCATGACTTAGGTAGTAGTAAAGAATGAAGATAGTGACTTTGAACCAATGTGGAGTGATTTGAAATGAGATTACAGTAGTAGCAGCGCTGTTGCTAGTGTTAATAAAGGGAAACGTGTTAATTTATTTGGAGGGTGAAAAGGGGATCAGATATTTTTAGAGATTGCATGTCCAATCTAGGAATTTACATATCTTCAGGGTCCAGAGATTCACAATAAAACCAGGAGAGTGTCGCTCCTAGTCGGGAAAGCTCAGCTGGCTGGATGCTTCAAGTATAGATATGTGATTCGTTGAAATGGGACGCAGGCATTCAGTGACATTGCACAACGCTGTCTATGCGAGTATTAACCCTGCGACTCCAGACTGGTGCGAAGTACTCAGTTGTTGAGTACATCAGAGATAGCACAATTGTACGCAGTGTTTTGGCACCAGCACCCCCATCCTCAACCTACAAAATTTCCTCAGCGGTGTGACGCGGGAAGATATTTTTTTGCGCAATGCCGCTTGATGCGATGCAACGTGAGCGATCTGTCCAGTTTTGCCACAAAATAAATAGAGGTTCAATAAAATGGTAAACCTTTAATGCTGCTGTAAACATTTAACGCATGTGGCGCCTTTCGGTTATTTAAATAAAAGACTGCTGTCACTGCCTTAGTCTGACTGAGATTTGGCTTCCATGTCTAAAAATATTTTGACTTAAAGTCTGTATAAAGGCCTATCAGTTTCAAGACAAGTGCAACAATGCTAGATGTTCTTCTTAGGTAAACTTTTCGAAAATCTTGAAGTGCAGGTCGTACATACAAATGTTGAAAAGGAAGGCAGCCAAAACTAATCTCTGAGAAATGCCGTTTTTCAAACGACGTAACCACCTTTGCTTGCTGTCACTGGTAGAAAGGGTGCAACTTCAGTTTTAGACAAGCTCCCTGATCATTCCAACCGTGTACTTATCCGACAGAAGTCTCAGCAGCTCGAATTATTTAATGTTTTCTGTCAATAGAATGTGAATCCACCGTTGACTTTTTGCGTCAAAACCCAGCCTGCTCTCCAGGGAGCAATGATTGGTTTGACACGGACGTAGATAAGCTTCTCGAGGATTTTTTAGGAGACACAGAGCAGAAATATCGATTAATAACTCTTTGAGTCACCCTATGGCCTTCATCAGCTTTGAGATCGCAATTATAGATCAATCACATGCATCGCTCTTTTTCGGATCTTGGGAATTTTGAGTCGGTGCAAGCAGAAAGAAAGAAATTGACATAACTAGGACTTCAAAGCATTCCAACAAAACTATTTTTAATGCTAATTACGTAATTATTTTAATAGTTTCACATTTTACTTAGATTTCTAATTATTTAAACAAAAAGAGGAAATTTTATATTACATATACTTAGATTTATAATTTGGCCCGTTACAAAAAAAGTTTGGACAACCCTGGTCAACATAATTTTAGCATCTACATATTTTCAACCTATCAAATTTCAAAAATTTATTTTTTGTTTAAAGAGACTTTTCACCACTCTTTTTAAGCTCTAGAAACAGAAAGAAATGTTTTGAAATTTGACAGATTGAAAAACGCAGATGTTTAATTGAAGAGGTCAAAAATAATGTGAAGCTTTGCTTATCGAACATTGCAGCGTAATGACGCAGGCCGCACGGCAAAGCAGTGAGGAATAAGCTTGAAGTTCAGCTGAAGTCATCAGCAGAACGAAAGATACTAACCTGCAATTCTGCTTCAAGAGTTTCTTTTGTCTCATAGTAATATTCAGTTTTCGCTGTTGAATTTTTATGCTTTTGTTTTTGTTTACTTGCTTTTTTCTGTAAATATTCGTATCTCAAAGCGGCCCGTTTGTGAATCTGTTCGCTTCGAGTCCTACAATTAAATAAACATTTGATCACGTGACCAAATCTGACAAAAAATACTGTTAATAAGCGTTGATAACTACATAATATGATGGCTGGTCAAAACAAAAACTCCAATGAATTATCCAATCGCAGAGCCCCTAATATAAATTTTGAATGGGTTTTTCTGTTATCATCCAATTGTGTTAACAAGAGAAATTAAAGTAAAGATTCCGAGGGTTTAAATGTTTATAATATTTTGGTGCATATTTTAACAACAAAATTTGAAGGAGTAATGAGGCAACCATTATCTGCGCGGTCTTTTTTATTTTGTCGAAATAGGTCAACGATAAGTTGCGCTGTTCAGTTAGCTTAACTACGAAGAGAAAACGCAAGTGCATCATTTCGACTTGCCTGTCGCGCTCTGCCTCCATGAACCTCATTGTCTGCAAGTTCAGCATTTCCTGCCACGCCCCGTCGACCTTCGGGTCATTGAACTCGGATAACCTCTGCTCGGCCAATGCAATTGTTTCCTTCGCCGCTCGATAAATTCCATTCGATTTTTGAAAATTTTGAACTGCGCGTTCAAGAGCGGCTTGAGCCTTAACAATAGCAACATTATGACGCAACAATAGCAACATTATGACGTAAAAAAAATTGTTGAGCCAATTTTGATTAGCTGCAACTTCGTATGCAATAACCAAAATTGGCTCAACAGAATCTAAAGAGAAAAAGTCATCACAAGCTCTTAGGTTGGGATGCTATCGGCGTTGCAATGTATTTGGTTGCGCGCGTAATAATTATAACAAAACAATGGTTTACCTGCTTCACTTCTTTTATTGTTTCGTAGTAAGGACGAGCGCGTTCAATCGATTTTTCAAGTTTTTTTCCACAAAAAGTCAACTGCTGGATGGCGCCATTGAGAAGCTGCTTGAACTTTGCTCTCTCTAGCGACATCTCGTTTTCCAATTTGTTGATTTCATTGGTTGCATGGTTGAGTGATTCCAACTCACCCTACGCAATAAAAAAATGACGTATGTTAAGTGGTTGACCAAACAATAAGTTTCATTTTGTTTTATTGTTTTTTACCAAAGAAGAAAATAGTAAACTATATCTGAAATCTTTAAAATGCGTTTTCTTGGTTTAAGGAGCAATATGGTCATTTTCCTTATAGTTTCAATAATCCAAATGGCTTCGATTGAACTCTTGTATTTGCCACATCGTTGAGTTGTATCTGAACTGAGCATATTGCATCAGCCGGACACGTCGTGGCGCTTCTTCTAATCGTGGTTTCCCTTGGGGGTTGATACCAAGATTAAACCAACCAATTTAAAATTAGAAAATAAATTGTAATCGGACGCTGATTGCGCAACTTCAAGATTCAAAAAAACTCTAAACTTGTTGGTGTAAGTGAGGCTTGAACTCGTAATTTTAAACGGGGATATTAAAATTAAAGTCATCTCAAAAACCACACACCTGGACACGTGGATCTAATTCCTCTTCTGATTCGCCACCCGAGATCATCAAGATAATTTTATGATTAACTCTTCAACTGTGTTACAACAAAAACTTATTGACATTAGATTATTTTAATTACACAAACTCCCGCAGGTTTCACTTTGAAGATTGATTGTTCATTTCATGGGAACTTTCACAAAAAATTTTAAGTAAAATTGTTTTATAAAGCAACAGACGAACAACTGAGAAGTTGGCTCAAAAAAACTTTCTTAAAGACTATTTGTCAGTTTTCTACCGAGCAAATTTATAGCAATTTCTTGATTAGTTGCGACAACCTCGAGACAAAGAAGTTAAACAAATCTTGGTTAGCTCCTTAAATCTTGCTTTTCTATCTTTATTTTTTGGGGCATTTATAGTTTTCCAGAGGTGTAAAGCGTTGCACTTCAGCCAGGCGCTGCTGCCCACAACTAATAATACTCGAAGTAAGCTCAAATACTTTCGTTTACTTTATTGTTATAACGTCAACATGGTACTAAGGAATGTTCTTATGATAAAATTATACTGTGTGGCAAAGCCTTTGACAATTGCAAACTCGCGACTGCATTTCGAGCGACTGTAATCATTAACTGTGCCACTGCGCGCCAATGTGTCTTTATGACGTCACAAAAATTTATTTACCTACATTCGAGATTCCATAAACACGGAAGCAATCAAAAAATCAACCAGCGTGGACCACTCGCGAAAACGCATCTGTGACCGAATCATTGCAACCGTTTGATCGAGTTCAAAAGAGAAAGCGAGTCTTTCAAGTGCTAGCCAAGTATTGCTGTTTGAATGATGTGATGTTCAGTAGAGCCGCGTTATAAATAGTAATTTCAGAGGAACTACGGGTACGGACAAATTCGTTTTGGTTCATTATTTTGTTTTAATTTTGAAAAACAAAAACAACGGAACATTTAAATGATTTGCGACAAAGTGAAAATCAATGAACCCCAGCTGCTCAAGTACAATTGACAGAGTCCAAAATTAAAAAATATTGAAAATAGGGAGCCCCTAAAACAAATGTTTCTTAATCTTTTTTTTGATAGCACCTCTTTGAAATCAGCAACTAATTCTAGCACCCCTTTAAGAATTGGTTGGATAAGAAAATTATTGTTATTAAAATTTTACACAAGTAATTTAAACAATGTTAAAGAAGATAATCATTGTTTTTAAAATCTTAAACAAATAACCTAATGATAAAACCTGAATTAGTTTTACATTGGCAAAAAAGTAAATTACAGTAATACATTATACATTTACTGTGTCTCAGTAACATAGACCTAACTAACCTTGATAATTCAGCAACCACCCACTCCCTATATAGCACTCCTGGTAAAGTATCTCTTCCCTAAAAGTTGAACAGAAGATCAAAAAAGGTGATGAGATCATAATGGCGTGAATCCTGGTCCATGAGCTTCATTGAGAAACACCAGATAATCAGCTGGTTTTGCAGTAATCATGTGGTCATCCTGGACAATAACAAAGTAATTAACACAAATAAAAACATTGCAAAGCTAGCCTGCAAAAAAAAGCTTTGCACTGCTAAAAACCAGTCAGGCGACCGCCATTAATAGAATCAGTCCGCTTTCTTTATATTACCCTAAAATTTTTATAACAATAGAGCGATAAAAAAACCAGCGATATGTCCTTTCCCTTACACTGTTTAGTAGCAAGTTCTATTGTTTATTCAATGTATCGCCATAAAAAATCGTCCTTTTTTATAAAATATGAAAAAATAAATACCATGTTTAAGAAATAATTAAATTGAGTCTACCTGGCCTTTTGTGACCCGTCTTCTTTCTCGTGCGAGTTGTTTTCATCAATAGCCCAGAGCGTCTGATGTGCGCGATTTTGAAAGGCTTCTTAGATTGCTCTGCGTATGTTTAAACAACAAGTTTATTGTTTAGCATCTTGTTACTTTTAGTTTTTAATTCAGACTAAAATGAATGCTATTAAGACGTATCAAGATAGAGCTTTGTAAAGTTTCGGTTCATTTAAAATATTTTGAAAGTTTTTTTTTCAACCGCACGTAATGATTCAAGTCTTTTTATAAAATGAGGTGTCATTTCATTGGCGGTTAGTTATTATGTTCCGCTGAGTGGCTAAAATTTTTTAAAGTACTGTTAGATTGCTGCGCTAAAATTTAATCAAAGTAAAAAAAGAAATTCAACATCCTTTCTTGCTTATGACCATGTCAGTGTTCTTTGCTGGACGTTGGATACGCATTTTTCAATATAAAGGGCAGTGGTACAATTTTCGGAAATTTTGCTGACCTTCTAAAACAACTTGAACCCTTAGACGGGCGGGAAAACAAACTGATTGACTGGTCACTAAAAATTTTTTTTTTTTTTTTCTTAAATCGGTGTAGTCTAAGAACTTTTTGTTTGTCAAAAATATTACTTTAAAATCCTGGACAAGCCACCATCAAATCGAGCAGCTTAGTTTAAAGAAAAAATTTACTTTTTTTTAAATTAAGGTATTAATTAAAAGAAAAACAATTTATTAAATTTGCATTAAATTAATAGTTTACTTACATCATTCATCAACAATCCACGGTCCAAGTATAAACCATACTACAGGGTGTTTCAAAAAATTTGACATCATTTGACATGTAAATATTACAGAAACTACACAGTCGAATCAAATGAAATTCAACAGGGTTAATGTTGAGCTGAACAAGATTTATTCTTGTAAATTTGAATAAGAAATTCAAAGGCACCTGAATTTTATGAAAGATTTTGCAAATGTTCAATATGTGCACCGCCGGTAACGCGGCACACGTGAAGTCTACCGACTTCAGACATGCTGCAGCATGTCTTGAGTAACAATCTCCAGTTTAACTTTCGTGCAAGACAGGTAGTTAACAAAGAAACACCAACGCACTGGAGACTGTTACCCAAGACATGCTGCAGCATGTTTAGAAGTCAGAGTACCGATTTCACGTGTGCCGTGTCACATATTGAATATGTGCATATTGAACATTTGCAAAATCTTTCATGAAATTTAGGTGCCTTTGAATTTCTTATTCAAATTTACAAGAATAAATCTTGTTTAGCTCAACATTAACCCTGTTGAATTTCATTTGATTCGACTGTGTAGATTCTGTAATATTAACATGTCAAATGATGTCAAATTTTTTGAAACACCCTGTATATTGCCGTTCTTATTTTAGATCACTACAACGAACAATGATAAAGAAGCCCCAGTAGCAGCTACTGAACAATAATCCTGGATTATAATTTAACTCATGTTGTAATCACTGAGCAGCCTTTTTTTTAGTGTGATTTTCCATGTTTTAATGCATTTTTACATGTGTTAAATTTTGTTTGATACTGACAGTAAATAAACAATAAATACCAACTTGGTTACTTAACATTATATTGATTTTGTTTGGCTAAAAATAAAACAAAAACAACATGGACGAGAAATATCCTAATGCATAAAAATTGTTTAAAGTTGTGCCCGCGATAACAACAAAAATGTTAAGCTGAAACGCCTAATAGCGACTTCTACTGAGCAGAATTGACTTGGAGTATTGTTAATCTGTATTTCAAATTTCTGATTCAAGTGTTTTAGTCTTTCTGCTTAAATACTTTTACTCTAATCGCACAATTTAAACTCAATGTGAATAAATCAGTGAAATGAGAAATTATTTCTGATACAAATTGTTAAGGAATTTGTTGTTCAAAAACCAGATGCGAGAATCCTGCAAGTTGAGTTTCCAAACAAATATCAACATGTTATTGTTGTGTACCTGATAACCTCCCCCCACAAACAGCCCCAAAATCAGATTAAATTCAATCACAACCCGGCAGGCCACATGATCAATTAAAAAATAGCTTTTCGGGGCATCTGGTTATGACGTTGAGGTAAGGATGAGTAAAACCACTGGTGGGATCCAAAAAAGTCATGAACAGATTGTTTCCAGGCCAGATTAAGAATTGTCGTCATTCACTTTCGCATCTAATAATTTCAATTTGAGCAATTAGTTAACCAGTTTGCTGAGATGACGATATGTTACGAACAGGTTTGTTTTAACCGACTGAATATCACCACTAAGTATTAATAAAACCCGCGTTCTTCAAGAGCTTCACTCATCATAGAGAAGATTTTGACCTTTCACCCACTACAAGTCAGGGCACGCATTATTTTTGATGATTTTGGCGTCAAGCAAAATTAAAACAATGTAGCAGATTTTACAGAAAACGGTAATTCCAGATTTTGGAGGGTCGCATTTTGCATCCATCTGTGCAAGGAAAAAGACATCTGTTCGCATCTCTTTTTTTGATTCAGTTATCAAGGCTCAGTTATTTGCTTTAATTGTCACCATAAAATGCTATGATTTTTGGCAGCGGCTTTCCAGTAGCAGCTAATTTTTTGTACAATTCAAAGGATCAAATTTTGGATTTGTTCAAATAAATCGATAAACAAAACTTTAAATAATTTTAAAGCCTAAAAAACAAGAGTTGCTAGAAGTCTTGTTAAATACACGACCAGCGACATCAAAACAAGAAGTGGCCAGTAGAAACTACCAGCGTTTCTTTCCCCCCTTCCCTGGTCGGGGGAGCTGAGTTAAATGACGTCATTAACAGCTAGCAGCTTCCCGAAACCGTTGTCGCGAAGGAATCGGTTGGATCGATATTGAGATGGAGACGATCAGGTGCAAGAAATCTATTGTGACCAAAATAGCTGTAGAACTTTTTTCATGAGATTCGTTTTGACTGAAAAAAAAGTTATTTGCACAGAGAACTTTTTAAAGTTGTGTAAACACATTGGATACCCTTCGGGATAGAACCCCACCTTAACAATGGCGTTCTTTTTTGTTAAATCAACTTCGATACTCACGTGACAAAGCGGGAAGATTGAGTTTCAAAAATGTTTGACCAACGCGAACTTACACAATGTTACAATATCATGATGTCACTGAAACGCGCGATTGTGATATTGATTGTAAGATCGGAGTTGATGTTTTGACACAAACTTCTAAACATCGCTGGAGCTGTTACAAGTTTCATTTGTTTGCTCATAAATAACTTGACAAAAACGAAGAATTGGTGAGTTGCGAGTTTGTGATGTAATAATTATGAGTTCGCGTCGGGCGACTCCTGGTTGTGTTTCCTGACAGAATGTTCAGATTTCAAGCAGCATGAGTCAGTAGCGGGAGAGCGCTTTAATCGAGTTACGCTGAGTTAGTCGTCACAATGGAAGAACAAAACATAAGTCTCTACGAAGTTGAGAGTTTAACGTCAAAAAGGTAAGATTTGACGTGGAACTCTGAGCAAACGTACCTCAAGAAATCAATTAAACGGGGCCCAGTAATTTCAAGGCGCATTATTCCGTCTCCCCGATGAGCCCCGGGGCTTCAATTTGCGTTTCCTGAGAGTGATTGTTTATAAATACAGTAATTTGAGGATCGATTCGAAAATAAATGTGACGTCACAGTTGAAGCATTTTTTGATTAGGTTTAGCATTGGGGAGGTGCTTGCTGCCATGAGGTCTAACGATGATGACGTAAAAACTTTTGGACCACCTCTCGATTTTTCGTTCAAAGGGATCCGCAAGTTGTCAGGCAAGAATAATTTTGAATAATAATCTTACGAACATAACTCTGCCCCACCTCGAAGTAAGCTACTCATCTTCAACGACGACGTAATAGAGATAGATGCGCGATTCAACCAGAAAATGGTTTTATATTTAATTGGACTCTTAGCTGTTTCAAATAATAATGTAGCTTTTGAAAATCTGGGTGATATGAAGTCAAAGCGGTGTGAATTAAATCTCTCAAATCTTCATTTGTTACACTTGCAGGATATATGATTTTATAAATTTCATTACTGAGAAGCGAATCTGAGAGAAGCGAGCACTATCTTTGTTTCTTTTATTCTAATGTTACCAGCGTGTCTCGGTGGGAGAGAAATAAATGAAAGAAAGATACCGCTCGCTTTGCTGAATTTTTGCTGTAGTGTAAATGGTCCTTAACAATAAACAAACAAATGCTTTATTTCCACGCTATAATCTGACTTAGCACCTAATTAGAAATCTTCGTTTGACGCAAATTCAACTGTGAATAACAATTATACATTGTTCGATTTCGTTATTATTGTTTAGCTAGAAGAGCCGCAAACGAAAGATCGGCGAGCCGCAATTGGCCCACCGTTAATATAGAGCATTGAGGATTTTTTCGAAGCTAAAACGAGGGAATGTTTTATTTGTCGACCTACGAGCGGCATATGACACTCTTTGGCATCGCAGTCTTACCTGCAAGTTGCTAGAGCTTCTGCCGGATAGCACAAGGGCAGAATAATCATGGAGCTTGTCGTGGTTCTGACGTTTCACACTGATGTTTCATACTTGCCACCGAAGACTGCCCAAAGAGCAGACTACGCCGCGTAAAAAACGGTGTTTCTCAGGGTTTTAACTGCCCTCCCTTTCAACATTTATACGTACAACCTACCCCCACAATTTCCAGAAAGTTTGCTTATGCAGAAAAACTAGCATCAATGCAGTCTTCTGAAAACAGGAAGGACCTGGAGGAGAAATTAAGGCAAGACATGTCCACACTTTCAACGTATCTCCAGACTTGGACGTTGAAGCTCAGTCATACGAAGACGGTGACCGCAGCCTTTCACTTAAATAACAGAGAAACCAAACTAGAGTTAAAAGTCTACGACAATGATAAAATTTTACCGTTTTGTCCAAACCCTTCTTATCTTAAGGTAAAACTGGACAGACGTTTCGTCACCTTTGCGCATCACACTGATAAGGCGTTTTGTAGACTCAGAAAGGAATTCTGGTGCCAGAACACTGCGCACAGCTGTTTTATCTCTGGTCTACTTAAAAGCTGAGTACTGCGCACCAATCTGGTATCGCAGCGCTCACACTCGTCTCATCGACAGTGTCTTGAATGACGACTTGCGCATAATCACTGGATGCCTGTGTCCCACTCCAACGGACCACTTATCCATGCTTTCAGGTATCCAGCCATCTAAGCTTTGCCAACCAGAAGCGACACTCTCCTTGGCTTACCGTCAATCCCAGGACTATGACCTATCCTTTATGGCCTTTTAAGTGGGTCCTCAGATGCTTGTCAAGAGAGACGTAGATCTAGACGCCCGTTTGTGGCAGCTGCGCCGAATTTATTTAAAAATTTTGCCTGACTAGGCATCCGCGCTTGTCAGTGTACGACTTAAATACGAAATACAGAGTACTGCGAGAGTCCATCCAGGCTCCGTGCTTTCATACCCAAGGACCAGTGCCAGGCTGTTGAAATACGCTTGTCCCAAACAGCTTGGGTTAAGCTCAATAGCTTATCAAGTGGTGTTGGGCGATTCCATTCGTCCATGTACAAATAGGGTCTTGCTCCTTCACCAAATTGCGAGTGCAGTGCGTTTAAACAAATCGCAGACCACGTTTTAATAGCGTGACCCATACATCGAGCACCATATGGATCACAAAGTCTAACGATTTTGGATGACCAAACCCAATATTGGCTCAACACCATCATTGATCCGGCCAGTATAGCAGCCTGGGGTAGTAAAAAAATAAACCATCAGCTCCAGTTCGGTTTGTGTCTTACCTGAAGTGGATGCTTTTTCAAATAACGACAATAACGGCGGTTGAAAACATAAAACAAATTACATGAAAAACTTACTTTTCGGAACAATTTTTTTAAGTAAAAAAATATTGAATTAAGTTACACTCACAAACGCAATTAAAAATAAAACGCATTTTGATATAATGACCTTGGGAAATCAATAGTTTTAATAACGTAAAACATTCACACCTTATCGTTTGTTTAGATTTAAGTTTTTTGCTGTTTTTCAAATTTTTGTAATTTTGAGTCTTAGGCTGTGATGTGACAAAACATAAACGAAACTGGGTTCTTCTTTGCAGAAGTGTCAAAAGCTGCTCCAAGAGAAGGCCTCAACTGTTACGTCACTGTTCCAGTTTCACTTCCGGAACAATCCCCAACATTGCCTCAGAGGGCCGATGGCAACGAAGCAGACACCGGTCAGCTGCAGCAAGCGGTCAAATATTGCAGGTGAAACTACATTTGCTCCCTCAATTTAAACACTATCCTTTTTTTGTATAGAGTTTCAATTCTTTAATTAAATCACACTCATAATTAATATCTAGTGCGATGCTGATGTCTAGCATTCAAACTGGTAGCTAGGACTCTAATTGATACTGTTTGGTAAAACCACCTGCAAACTTGTCTCTAAGAAGCCTTGCCGTAAAAAGATCATAAGTCCTGGTCAGTGCCTTTTCGCGATTAGGAAACTGCTTTTTCATCAGTAAGAGGCAAGTTTGAACGTATGTGGCGTGTCTAATATTATTCTTAAAAAGCGTAGAAATTGCTGATGCCAATTTAAGCTGGGGCTTCTAAACTCGTTGGAACACGTCAAACCCCAGGCTAATTTTGTCATGTCTAATATTTTACAAAATTCCAGTAAAGCCCAAAAAAGGTCTTCATCTCACGGATAAATGGAATTACTTGATTCCCGAACAATCGATTACAAGTTCTTAAAAATGCTTTGGGTGGGATGTGATGACGTAGTATTTTTTTATAAAAAAAACCATGGACCCCTGGATAGGTCGCCAAAAAGCCTTGGAAGTCCAGTAGAACACAGTTTAGAAGCCATGATCTACACGAAGTTATTCGAGTCTCACTGATTGATTCTAGCAAAGCCATTCGTCTGAGCAACAACGCGATTGCCTCGTTCGATGGATTTTCCCGAGCCATCCAATCAGTGATCAATCTTCCCGACATGCTTGAGTGGGTCGACCTTTCATTCAACGACTTAACAAAAATAAGCGAGGTAAGAAAGTAGGTTAAATGTGCGTCAAGTTGTGGCAGCAATTAACGATTGTGGTTTCAAGTGTAGCTTCGTTTTAATTTAATTTTAGCTGCGGCACACCATATTTTTGTATTGGAGAATCAGAACGCTGGTTAAAAGAAAAAAATTTGTCTCAAAGCAGTTATCTCTAAAAAAACCGGTTTTCACTTTGTATCTGTCGCGGATTTCTTTATTTTCGTCCCTGATCTCTAAAAAAAAGATCTTTATTTAAAATTGAAAATTCCGGGACACAATGGGTGCAATCAAGGTATTACGTTTCTAAGTTGTTATTGGCAAAGTGATTGCCAAATAGGCAACAGGCGCTAAACGATTTACGTTTTTTACACGCACAACGTCAATTCCGCCCGGTCGTTGAAACTTTAAGTTTGAAGCAGTAAATTCACGGCTCAAGTTAAATTATTTGATTCTTTTCAAGAGTCTGTTGGAGCTTGAGAACCTCAAAGTGCTTTATTTACACGCAAACTACGTTGATGACATCACACAAGTGGAAAAACTTGCCTCTTTGCCTCTACTCAAGTCTTTGACGCTGCATGGCAATATGATCGATGAGGTTAAAGGTTACAGGTGAGAGCAAGTAGTGGAATAAAAAAAATACTTGAACCTGTTAGTGCATGGGAAATCTTCTTAGCATTCATCAGTGTCAGTTAATCTGACTTTAATTTTTTTGACGTCATTCATACATCATTTTTTTGCTAGACAATTCGTGATCACAACCATTCCTCAACTTCAATGTTTGGACTTCAGTCGAGTCACACGAGCGGATCGTGACAAAGCGGCGACATGGCGGAAATTAAAAATTATCGGGCATCAGCGGAAACGAAGAAAGAAGCCGAAAGAGTGATTTGAATCAAGAAATTAACTCATAATGGACGCTCGAACTTTCGATTGGGACGTTATACTGGCATTAATGTCGCGCACCCCTTTTTTCGCAACGATGAATTTGATTTTTTAAATCGCGAGTCGTTTCGATCATGTGTGCCTGTGTCAGCACCGAAGCATAATGACGTAGTTGGATGGTTCGCAATATTGTGTTGACGTCAGGAGCCTCGCGCTGTAGTTCCCGCCCTCACTCAGCGGCGGTCAGTTGCATTTACAAACGAAAGTCTGTTACGATCACTCTCGCGCGAAACCAGAAATTCTATTTTGATTGCTACAGCTTTAAACAGTTATCCATATATAGGAGGGGGTAAAGATCCCAAAAAAAACCCAATTTCTCCTCAATCAATCTTGAATTCTAAATCAAAACACAACGAACGAACGTATGGAGTCGTTGCTGAACGAGCATCTGACTTCGAGAAATAATCGAAATCATAAGAACAACAATAATGTACCTTCGATGACGCAAATATGATTCACTTGAACTTCAGCACACCTTTGGTTCATGACGCCATCGCGACGTAATTGTGTTTAGGTTAGGAGAGCATAGCTCACCGTTTCATAGTTTGCTCTTTGTTCATTATCAGACAACAATAATAATGATAATGACAATCAATTTTCCATTTCTAATTGTTGCTCATATCCATCAGCTTATACACAAGCAAAATCGATAAGAAATAAACCTCATCCAGTGTTCCAGACCAATGGCGTAAGCAAATTTGTCAAGGGAAGGTTTTGCAAGTCGAAAACACGATTATTAAAAGTGGTCCTGGTCATCGACTGAAAACTTTTCCAAACTTACATTTCAAATTAGAGTAAGCCTATTACGCTTTTTAGAGCGCCTTGCAGATGCATGAATTTTTTTTTGCCTTACCGTAAACACAACCGTTAAATATCAATAAAATTTTTTACAAGTTTAGCTAACTAGTATAATAGAATTAATTCAGCTCAAATCGAACCCAATTTTAATAATATCTACAATCACAAAGCATTGCTACAAAAGTATGAAGATAATTTACCTTAAATACGTAGCTACACATTGAATTCTATTTGAATAAGATGGTAATTGATATTGACTTAAGTGAAAAAGAGTATTGGATTCTTTAATCAAATATATTTTAATTGCATGATAGTTAGATTCAGAAATATTCGGTTTTGACTGCCTTATCAAGCACTCTGTATTTCAACTAAAATAGCGTCAACCATATCTGAATAGGCGCAATCCCTGACGGACGTAGGCGTACCCGCCAAAAAAATTGAGAGAGGTGATGAAGTTTTGGCCAAATTTTGGGACATTTTCCCGAATCATGATTTTTTAATACTTTACGGAGAGGACAAAAAAATTGTCTGAGATTCCAGGATTAAGAAAAAAAAAAGTTTTGACTTGGAATCAGTCTCGGATTTTCAATTTTCGTCCCAAAACCATGGTGTTCACCAAAAAAAAAAGGTCTTCAGCCGAAGGCAACAAACATACAAATTTTATGTCCAGATGCATAATGTTAACTTACTGGATTCTAAAATTCTGGACATTTGATTCCTTTTTAAAATGTTTATTGTAAAATTTTGCATATTTAAGAACTTAAGACTCGATTCCGGCCTAATCTCTGGAATTTTTCGAACGGTATGGCTACCCTAAACTAAAATCAACTATATCTGCCTAGCTCAGTGTTTCTCAAAGTGATCCGCTTGGCTGCCTAGAAAGGAATTTGTAATCTGTAGAAAAAAATAATCTTTCAGGAAAAAATTTGAATAAAATTTAAGTTGACTCTAAATTATTAACTAATAACATCAACTGGCAGATCCTTTACAGTTGTATCTTGATAATTCATTAAAATTGTTTTATTAAAGTGAAGACCGAAGAAAATGTGGTTGTCATAGGATGAAAGGCCGTCAACTCTTGGTCAAACACAAACAGGGCCTGGGCCAAAGTTTATCCTTGTACCACCACAGGCTGTTGGGCTTCCCGAACAGATGCTGGCAGCGATGGCGTAGAGCCATTATCGGGTTTCCTCATCAAGAACCATCAGACTATGTACTCCACATCATACCCAATGCAGGCTATGGGGCTATGGGGAACACTGTTAAGACGTGGTCTACGGTTTGTTTAATAGCGACCATTTGCAATCCGGTAAAGGAGCGAGACCACATTGTGCATGAAAAAATGGAATCGCCCAACATCAGTCCTCAGGCGATTGAGCTTAACCAAGCTGTTCAGAGTAAGCCCATTTTAATAGGCTTGGTATTGGTCATGGGTATGAAAGTGCGGAGCTTGGATGTATTCTGACAGTACTCGGTGTTTCATTTGTAGTTTGTCCACAAGGCTACACCAGACTGGCGCGCAGTATTCAGCTTTTGAGTAGGTCAGAGATCACAATGTTTTGGCCCAGTATCCCATCTTCGCAAGTTGCCTCAACAGTTTGACGCGAGAAGACCCGATTATTTACGCAATGCCACAAAATGGTGACGGAAAGTTAGCGATTTATTTAGTTTTACCCCAAAATAAGTCGGGACCGGACAGAATGGTAAAATTTTATTGCTGTTGAAACCTTTGGATCCTCTTAGATGCGTAGCACTTGTTTCGCTTTTCATACCAATGTAGCTAAGCTCGCATCTCACGCGAAAACATTGCAATAAAACAATGCCCATTAAATAAAACAGTAGACATCAAAAGTGAAGCAAAGAAGACCTGACTTTATGTCAAAATATTTTTCGGTTTTGAAGCTTTTACCAGATTAGCTAACTTAGATGCAATTGGGGCGATAGAAAAAACAATTTTGAATAAAACTACTAATAAAGTGTAAAAAGAACAAAAGGAAAAATGATAAAAGCTTATACTATACCATTGCAGTCTACTTGTCGTTAATATGTTACTTACGTATAAGTGCATCTCTGATCAACTTTTTTCAAGAGGGGGTTCGACTCCTTGCGTACGCCTATGCCGAAGACCGATCATCGCAATCTTCCAATGCCTGCTTCTACTACGGAACTGAGAACGATCTATAATCTAACCAATAAAGTACGACTAATGAGACTCGAACAGATGCTCTGTGCATCTCCAAGAGAGAGGGGGACTCCAGCAGTCTAGGCTCTTAATTGAATTCGACATAAGTTTCCTTCACTGATGATCACTTTTACCTTGCTAGTTATGACAGAAAAAGTCGATTAATGACAGTATCCATGCGTTGTAAATTAATTCAACTCTGCTCTTGATTCTGGGAACATTCAACCAAAAGTTTACCCAGCTAAAGACCCAGATAGTAGGTGCTTTCTCGCAGCCTGGGCCGTGAATAAGTCTGTTCATTGCTATTTAAATGATAGACCGATACCGAACCTACCAAAACGAAAGGGTATCCACACATTCCGATGTTCAGTGTGGGTCTGCTAATCGGCAAACGTCCTTTTTAGGACGGGGCAATGTCAGGATAAAACTGCCCTTTTCAGGGCACATTGCCAACAAGTTCCGATGACCCACTATTCTTCAGCTGAACATCGAAGGCCTCACTGCAAGCAAGATGAACGTTCTTCATCACCTCGCTATGCAGTCTGAGGCACTCGTCATCCTACTGCAGGAGACCCACTGCACTGATGCAGAGAAGTTGGTACTAACAAACTACCAACTAGCTGGGTCTTCTTCTTTAAGCAGGAAGCATGGCCTTGCCACATTTGTCCACGAGCGACTGAGATACACGCTTTTGGACCAATCTCCACCGAGATCGGAGATCGAGTGGCTGTGTGTTGACGTTGATGGCTATAAAATAGTCAACGTCTACAAGCCATCGCCAACGCGATTGCGAACCCTGGATCTCCCAGTGTTTCCTCACCCCTGTCTGTACGCTGGCGATTTTAACTGTCGTCATCCTGACTGGGATTGCGACGACAACAGTCCGGACAGTGTGTGCCTGGCTGGCTGGGCAAGTATTAATTGTCTTGCCCTCCTATGTAATGCCAAGGACGCTGCCAGTTTTTATTCCGGCCGCTGGAACATTGGCACCAATCCAGATCTAGCCTTCACTAGTGTAGGTCCAAACAGTCGCTTACCGGATAGATGTGTCCTTTAAAAGTTCCCCAGGTCACAACATCGACCTTTGCTTATTACACCACCAAGGCTTGCTATGGTCGTGCCAAGCATGCCTGTTAAGCGATGGAACTTCCGCAAGGCCAAATGGAGTCACTACATTGCTTTGAAGAATAAATTCGCAAAGACTTTGTTGCCGCCTGATTTACTTGATATGGATGCGGCTTACCAGGACTTCTGTAACATCATTAAGAAAGCATCCAAAAAGACTATCTCACGCGGGTATCGAAATAACTATATTCCGTGTTGGGATGCAGAGTGCGAATCCCTCTATAAAACCTTTCTGCAGTCTCCTCAGGAAGACAACTTGCGCTTGGCTGCTACAGCTCTGCTTGCCAAGCTTGACAGAAAGCGGAGGGATCAATGGTCCGAGGCAGTTCGGAGCATTGACTTCTCACACTCTAGTCGAAAAGCATGGAGAATTTTGAACAAACTTACTGGTAGGTCACGACACTCTCCTCGTCACTGTCCCGTTTCAGCCAATGATATTGCATCTCAGCTGGTTAGAAATGGGAAATACGAGGCTGTAATATAATATAATAAGTATATAATATAATATAATAAGGCTGTAATGTAATATAATACACAGTAAATATCTCTGACAATTTTTCACAGAGAGAATTTGCTACTGCCCTCCAACATTTAAAACCAGGTAAAGCTCCGGTACCTGATTCCATCTGCTCAGAGCTTATACTCCATGCCGGAGCTGCTTTGAAGTTCTGGTTACGTGATTTCCTCTCCTCCTGTTTGCGCCGACTCAAAATTCCCAAGATCTGGAGAAGAGCGCTTGTGGTCGCAATCTTAAAACCAGCAAAGCCCGTGGGTGACTCAAAGAGTTATCGACCGATATCTCTGCTCTGTGTCCCCTACAAGATCCTCGAGAGGCTTATCTACGCCCGCGTTGAACCATTAGTCGATCCATTGCTCCCTAAAGAGCAGGCTGGATTCCGACGCGGGAAGTCAACCGTAGATCAAGTTGTTCTGCTAACTCAGAACATCGAGGATTCTTTTGAGGCTAAAAAGAAGGCCGGTGCCGTATTTGTCAGTCTGACAGCTGCTTATGACACTGTCTGGCACCGTGGCCTTACCTGCAAGCTGCTGAGACTACTTCCAGATAAGCACATGGTCAGAGTGATCATGGAGCTTGTCCGAAATCAAAGTTTCATCCTTACCACCGGTGACAGCAAGCAAAGCAGACTATGCCGTCTTAAAAACGGCGTTCCTCAGGGATCGGTCTTGGCTCCCCTCCTATTTAACATCTATACGTACGATCTTCCTTACATGATTTTCAGAAAGTTTGCTTATGCTGATGACTTAGTATTGTTGCACTCTTCTGGAAACTGGAAGGACTTGGAGGGGACTTTAAGCCAAGACATGTCTACACTTTCAGCGTATCTCCAGACTTGGAGATTGAAGCTCAGTCACACTAAGACGGTGACGGCAGCCTTTCACTTAAATAACCGAGAGGCCAAACGTGAGCTAAAAGTCTACAACAACGGTAGACTTTTATCGTTCGGTCCAACCCATACGTATTTTGGGGTAAAACTGGACAGATCGCTCACGTTTCGTCACCATTTAGTGGCATTGCGCAGAACACTATCCTCGCGCGTCACACTGTTGAGGCGACATGTGGGCTCGGGATGGGGTGCTGGTGCTAAAATACTACGCATAGCCATCTTATCTCTGGTCTACTCAATAGCTTAGAACTGCGCGCCAGTCTGGTGTCGCAGTGCTCACACTCGCCTCATCGACAGTGTCTTGAATGACGGCTTGTGCATAGTTACTGGATCCCTGCGTCCCACTCTGGGGACCACCTACCTGTACTCTCAGGCATCCAGCCAGCTGAGCTTCGCCGAATGGAATCGACACTCTCCTTGGCTTACCATGGATCTCTGGACCCCAATCATATCTTGTATGGTCTCTTAAGTGGGTCCTCAGATACTCGCCAAGTGAGACTAAGATCCAGACGCCCGTTTGTGCCAGCTGCGCAGAATCGTTTGGACAACCTTGCCAGACTAGGCATCCGCGCTTCTGAATGGACAAATCACAAATGGAAAACGAAGTATTGTGAAAATGCTTCCAGACTCCGTGCTTTTGTGCCTGAGACCGGTGCCAGGCCTGTTGGGATGGGCTTACCCCGAGCAGCTTGGGTTAAGCTCAATCGCCTGCGGACTGGTGTTGGGCAATTCCATTCGTCCATGCATAAATGGGGTCTCGCTCCTTCACCGAATTGCGAGTGTGGCGCCTCTGAGCAATC
The DNA here is from genome assembly GCA_963680785.1 of Diplosoma virens. Taxonomy (NCBI): domain Eukaryota; kingdom Metazoa; phylum Chordata; class Ascidiacea; order Aplousobranchia; family Didemnidae; genus Diplosoma; species Diplosoma virens. The sequence continues at coordinate 41,418,198 of OY796893.1, forward strand.
TGCAGACCACGTACTAACAGGGTGCCCTATACATCGGGCACCACATGGAGCACGAAATCTGACAGTTTTGGATGACGAAACCCGATGCTGGCTTAATAACATCACTGCCAGCATCTGATCCAGGCAGTGCAGCAGTCTGGGGTAGTAAAAGGATAAATCCTGGGCCCCAGTCCTGTTTGTGTTTGACCTGGAGTGGATACCCTTTAAACGACGACGTCGAGCCAGCTAAAATTGAAGATGCTTAATACAATTTGTAAAAAGAATATACAGTATGTATGTATGTTTTTTTATTTCTCAGCCGCAACAGCACAAATTAAAGCACAAAAACACAATAAAAGCTGAAAAAAAGGAAGCAGTAAAAATCGATATACGTTGTAGGACATGCAAATACTCGTAATACATTGTATAGATACAACAAAGTTATTATAATTAGCATGCTCACTGCACCTTAAAAACAATAAAACACAAACAAATAAACAAAAAGATATAACAAACAAACTTGAAAGGGACAAATAAGAACTAGCTTCTAAGACTTGTAGTGAATATTTATGCAAAACCATATAGGCCTTTAAATAATTTTTTTTTTTGTATCGCATGCAAATTATAAAATTATTGTGCGGGTAAGTCATGTTAAATACAAATGAAATTATAGGTTTGGGTCACTATAAAAAATTTTTAAATATGATTAGCAGACTAGCAACTTCCGATGAAAGGTTTGATATAATAGAGAGATTTTAAGATCTTACGTTTATGGTACAGAATCTGCTTCTTAAATTAGTCTTTTCGTTCTGCTTAACTGAAATAATATGACACAATGTAACTGCAATACAAAAGCAGACAGCAAGTAGTCTATTCAAAAGTTACCTGAATTTTGAGTAATTAAAATACACGAATAAAATATTCAATGTTTATCATAATTTAGTAATGTAACCAGGGCTGGGGAGCCGCTGTAGAAAAGCACTAGCTCCGGCTCCAGCTCCGGAGCTATCAAGCAATTATCCACTAGCTCCGGCTCCGGCTCCCCAGCTCCGGCTCCGGCTCTCCAACCCTTTAATAAACAAGTAGTTTATCATTTAGTCTTTTTTTTTCTTTTTTGTTTAAGTCTTTTTTGCGATAAATTATTCTATTCGAACAAGAATCACGACTTCTGCTCTTTACAATTATATGTTGAAGTTTTTTTATCAGAAATCTATTACCCTTCTTTCAGTAAAGTTACATTGACGATTTTATTTAACTGATCAAATTGCGATCCATGAATTTATTAATAAAATCGGTCAACTTTCAATTTATTATAGCAAATAAAAGTTAAAAATTTAAAAACCAACTGTATTATTATGAAAAATCGATTTCGACCTATAAATATTCTATTTGATATCTATATTCTATTTGAATAAGAAACTGATGATGACCTTTATAGGTCGAAATCGATTTTTCATAATAATACAGTTGGTTTTTAAATTTTTAACTTTTATTTGCTATAATAAATTGAAAGTTGACCGATTTTATTAATAAATTCATGCATCGCTTTACAATTATATTAATCAAATCTGAAAGCGAGTACCAAGAAATATAACTAAATGAAAATCAAATGTGGCATTATCTAAACATTGAAAAGGTTAAATCGTAACTATTATGAATTGCAAACCCCGCACTGACAAATAGCTAAACTTTATCTTTTTAGTGGAAAACTTTAGAAGGACATGTGCGCGAAACAAAAAACTCCCAAGAGATTTAACGCCGAGGAAAAAAGCGAAAACGTTTGTGACGAAATATTAAGACAATCAAAAAGATTGAGTCAGCCAAATCTTCACTCTACAATTTTAAGAGATAAATTTACGACTTGACAAACATGCGAAAATTGAACCAAATAAAAAATTTAAGTTATCCAATTCTCACGGCTACATTATGTTTTAGTCATATTAAATTTTAATATTTATTTACTCTTAATCATTGAGTGTTTAAATTAGTTTTTTTTTAGCTCCGATGCCGATTCTTTTTAGACAGAATTCACCTTGTTTTTTAAATGAGGCTAACAATGTTTTTTTAAAGCACCTAGTTTAATTAGTTGCATAATTGATGTCCAGTGCCTCTTCCTTAATTGTTTTAAATTGTTGACCATTAGCCATTGTAAATTAAAGATTATATGTATATTAAAAAGTGAACCAATCGTTCTCGCAGAGTGCAAAAAATAAGAGCAATATTTTAATACAAAATTTGTTTAATCACTGTTTTGGAAAAACCACAAACATCTGTTGCTTCTTTATTTAAATAGAATCTTGATCCTTATTCAATTAGAAAGATTCAATTTGAAAAAAGATATTTAAATATATTATGCAAAATTTATTTAACTACTTTTTAAAAAACCAAAACAGTCTGTTTCATTCTATTGAATCTTCCTGTGTTTGCAGGAAAAATAAAGAATAGGCTATAATCATTAGTAAACATACGAGTAGTACTATGCTTTCATAACATCATTAAGAAAACATAGTACGACAAGTCAATCTTATCTGATAAGTAATATGTAATTCTACAAAACATAATTTATAAGAGGTCGTTTCAAAATTTTAAATTATTTTTAACAATAGAAATATTATTTAAGCTTTTCAAATTTTATGCTTCGAAATATGTAGTTTGTTAAACTACAAAAATAATTCAAAACTGTCGAAAAGTAAAACAGGTCCAAACTTGCAAACAGTGGTATATTTATTGTAGGATACATAGACTTAGGAAATTATTTAAAAAAATTATTCTAAACAAAAAATCTCAGCTAAATATCATTGGGCTCTATAAACTTTTTTTTTATTCAATTTTTTCAGATAATTATAAATAAAAACAGCTAATTAAACAGATGATGAAGGACAGGTTTTATTCTTTTTATTCCTTTTAATATCTTTTAATACCAAAAATTTTTTACATTCAATCATCATCTGTTTCTTTTTAATTTATATTTATCTAAAGAAGTTGAACAAACAAAAGTTTGTAAAGCTGAGTACTATTTAGCTGAGATATTTTGTTAAGAATAATTTGTTAAACTAATCAAGCAGATAATGAAATTCTTGTAATGTCAATAGGAAAAAATGACTCAGGTTATGCATTCATATTAAGATGACCTGACTCCCCTTCTCTTACCTTAATATGAATAAAAAAACTGATTTTATTGGATGAAATAGACTGTTGAGAATTTTTAAAATAGACTTTAAATAAATTTTTTACGAAATTGTTCTGATCTTTTCTTTGAGTACTTTGCAATGAAGATCGATTCACTCTTGCTCTCTCTCTCTCTCTCTACACATATATATATATATATATACTGTATGTGTAGAAATTTTTCAAAATTTTTTGGTCGGTGCTCATCAGGAAAGTGCTCAATGACGTCGAGTCAGAGCGGTTAGATAATTAACTTACAGACCACAAAATTTTTTAATTTAACATTAATTTTATTTGCCCCAACAGACTGTTTCGCCTGCCTGGGCTCGTCAGGGGGCGGTTAAAAATCTGAAAAACAAAATAAATAAGTAAAAAAAATTTACTGTTTCAATTTTAAATTCATATCCTAATAATTGTCATTTTAAACGCATTTCTTTAGCATCTTTTTATCGTATTTCCAATGTGTAGATTATTTAATTTAATTTTAACGCATTTTTAATGCAAACTTTTTATATTTACCCATTATTTTCAAACAATAGAGCAAGCTACGTAAAAAACACTTTTTCTTTGGCAATAAAATTTATTTATCGATTAACCTTACAACCGTAGTTTTTCTCTTGTTTTTTCTTGTTGTTGTTTTACGCTTTTTCGCCGGAATTCAAGCGCTTCGTTTAAACTGTATTTTTTTTATTTTTTTATTTATTTATTTATTTTGTTTTTCAGATTTTTAACCGCCCCCTGACGAGCCCAGGCAGGCGAAACAGTCTGTTGGGGCAAATAAAATTAATGTTAAATTAAAAAATTTTGTGGTCTGTAAGTTAATTATCTATACTGTATGTGTATATATATTGTAATATTATATGAATATTAAGCAATACAGTATATATAAATTAGGAAAAAATTAATCGACATGTTTTTGTAGAGCGCTTAATGAAAGTCGGAACAAATACAATGATTTTTCATTTATTAAAAAACAACCCGACAGCCTGTTTCATCTATTTCTTAATTTCTTAATCAGATAAAATAGGCTGTAGAGATGTTTTTGCTTAATACATAAAAAAAAAGATATCTATAAAACACAAAATTTATTTTTATATTAATGTTTAAAAATCCATAACAGTCAATTTCATTCTATGAAGTTGATCCTATGAACCATTACTGGAGCCGGAGCCAATAAAATTTTTGTGGCTCCAGCTCCGGCTCCGGCTCCGCAAAAATATTTAAAAAAGCTCCGGCTCCAGCTCCGGCTCCTCCAAAATTGGCTGGCTCCATGGCTCCGCGCTCCAGCTCCGGCTCCGGCTCCCCAGCCCTGAATGTAACAAACAACAATGAAATAGTTTGCTGAAATGGATGCTATATAGTTTTAGGATTGCAAAGGTTTAGTTTAAAAAAATTCTGTAACTGCAGAGCGGAATGACTTTAATGATTTAGAATCTTGTCGAAGATTAAATGGAATATCATTCCAAATAAGTGGTCCTTTATATCTCATAGCTTGCTTTGTAATATGCACTCTACAAAACGATGGATAAAGTGAGGATTGTGACCTGGTATTTTTTGTAATTTTAAACGCAGTTTTAAAAGAGTGGTCAAATGGCAAAGGTAGTAGTTTATTCATAAATTTATTCACAAAAGTGGGTATCTCTAGGTCCCTAATTTGACGTATTGTCAGTAGATTGTTATCTTTCATGACGTATGAGACCGTCTGCCTGTTGCTGACATTAAATATAGAGCGCATCAATTCGTTCACTGCACATTGGATCTTGTTAATCATGGATTCGTTGCCAAAACACCATGAGGTAATGCAGTATAAAATATGACTTTAACCAGTGTGTGATATAAAAGCAACAAAGTCTTACGATCACGAAAAGTTTAATATTTTTAATGCAATAAATACTAGATCTAATCTTTTTTAGTAAATATTCCATGTGTGGCTTCCAAGATAAATGCTCGTGAATAACAACGCCAAGGAATTTTGTGTCAGAAACTCTTTGTAATGCGTGGTTATTTAAAATAATATTTAATTGTTTAGTGCTTTGTTTACCACGAGGGGTTTGAAAAATTATATAGTTAATTTTGGTAATGTTTAATGATAATTTATTAGCAATCAGCCATTTGTTAACATTTTCTAATTGAGTGTTTGCTGTCAAAGTTAATTCAGACAAACATTTATGTTGAAAAAATATAGTGGTATCATTTGCAAACATTAAAGCCTTTCCCTTCTGCAAACAGTTTTGAAAATCATTTACGTAAATTAAAAATAATAGGGAGCCAAGTATAGAGCCTTGAGGGACTCCATGAGATAAATGGCAAGGTGATGACAAATTACCCCTGTATTTTACCTGTTGTAAACGATTAGATGAATAACTTTGAAACCACTTTAAGGCCCAACCTCTACTACCATAGTAATGTAATTTACTAAAAAGAACGTTATAGTTAATAGTGTCAAAAGCTTTTGACAAATCAAGAAATACACAAATACAGCGATGAAATCCCTAACTCCAACCCTTATTCTAATTCTGAGCCTAAACTTACTAAGTAACATTTACTGGGGTGGAATTTAAGGTCACTTTGAATAGAGTTTAGGATTTTGATTTTTCTGGCAGCAAAAGAATCAATCTTCGCTTGTCGTGAAATCGAACAGCGAATAAGCGATCAACTGTGTGTACTTCCGGTCAGCAGAAAATTGTCAAACCGAACTCAAACAGCTTTGATTTAATGTGGGAACCTCCACACCAAAGAATATTTGCATTTTAACTTTTTACTAAGTATTAAATGAAAAATAGCTTTGGAAATTTTCCGCGCATGCGCTAAACGTTTGCTGCTTCCAAGCAGTTTTTGAAATTACTTATTGTAAAACAATATGGTTTGAAGTATATCTCGTTACAGACAAGCGACTTTCGAAGAAATTAATCTTGAAGAATTTAAATAAAAGCTTGCTGTTTTTTTTTAAACTATATTTTTCACACAGTAGAAATCAATTGTCGATAAGAATTATGAAAATTGTTCTTTCACAAAGCAGCCATCAGATGTCCTTGCAGCGCGTCACACATCATAACCAACCGCAATGTTTTTGCAGAACAATTAAGCTAACTCACACAATTATTCAGGTGGCATTAAAACCAGTTGATAGCACCAAACCTTACCCACCAAGTGCAAGGAGCCCAACAATATAAATAACTTAAATAAATTTCTCTTCAGATGGCTGGGAGACAATTCTGAAAAATAATCAAAAGTTTTTTTGTAGTTTTTGAAAGTGTTCAAGACTTTTTTTAAGAGTGAATGCAAAAATAGAAATATAAAATATTTCAACTTAAACTTTAAACATTTTTGAAAAATGAACGAAAACAGCCAAAATCTGAAAAAAACTTTGCTTAATATTAAACAAATTTAAACTTCGCCGATTGAGAACGGCAGAGAAGGTTTATTGCAATTTGAATAAAACATTAATTTTAGAAAAACTCTAAATGACATTTCTAAAAACATTTATGCAATATTAGACTGAAAAAAAAATTAAAAGCTAAAAAGTATAGAAATGGAAAAGCATATATTTTACCAACAAAGTTAAGCAGCAATTGATATTTGTTGATTACAAGTAAACGTAAACGCTTTTAATAAAGTAATGCTTCTTATGATATCTTATTTCCGTGTGTGATAATAGCGTTTCGTTCTTCCTCATGCTTTAATCTTAACGTAAAGTTTGGAAACCTTGCGTTCAAACTATCAGCAACAAAACAAGTTAATGGCTTCCCGCAGGTTTTCATCATTAAAGACAAGAAAAAGTCTTCACATTTGAATTTTCAACCGGGTTCATGATTTGTTTATAATGTCCAGCGGTTGAAGAAATCTTTCCCAACAATTTTTAATTTCAACATTTTGGCTTATCAAAGTTATTTTAACATTTGATAATATTTTTTCATGCTCATTGTTATTTTACCATAAACACTTTGTCCATTTTTTTGATTTCCGACCCCCACTTTTCGGTTTCCAATAAACAAACTTAAACAATTGAACGCGCCCTGCGCTCTTGAACCATTCGCATATAATTCGAAATCTTTTCCATTCAATCCATTGGTTGTGTAAGCAGCGTCAAGTAATTTTTTGCAGCTATTCTTGTAAAACTGCTCCACAAAAAACTTCATTACTACTGGGAATAGGAGCTTACTTTTTCAAAATAACTCGGCAGTTTCATAACTTCACTGTCTCCTCTTCCCAATTCATACACATCATTCAGATTTGTAAGGGTTTAACTTTGCTTGAATGAACTGCAAGCCAACTGAATAAGAGCTTCGCTAAATTGTGCCGAAGAAGTTTTTTGTAATTTTAAATAAATATTAGCGAACCTTGATTGTGATTGGTTAATCTCGATTTATAACTTATTTGCGCCATTCTGTTGTGTCCTTCCCTGCTCGGGTCTTGGCAATCAGCTCTAAATTTCAGTCATATCTCTGTACAATAAAAAATTTTACACAGACAAAAAATTTCAAACAGACAGCAATATCTTGGCATCCCCAAAAGCAGGCTGGGGTGTTTTAGCGCCTCCGTCGCTTTTTTGCGAGACAGGGGGATAAATAGAGATAAAATGAAATGAAATAAATGAAGAAAACTTATTTTCAAACTTTATTTACGGATTTAATGAAGGTCTTTTATTTTGTTACTGAGCAATAAATTAGAAGGCCTCTTTAATGGCTAAGTTTATTATTGATATTTCCATTTACCTGCAACTGGTACCCGTAGTTCAGCGTCCCTGCTTTAGATTGTTGCATCACGTTTCGCTTGTGACACAACAGTAGCGCTATGGCTCTAGATGAGAATTAAACTAATAAACGGTCAGTGTTTTTTATTTTACGGGAAAAAAAACACTTTTTGACCTTGGATTCGAAGCATTGATCTTTTTCTGTCCTAAATTAATTTTTAAGGTAAAAAATTTTTTTGAGAAATTTTTAAAGCTATATAAAGTTCGTGCCACCGCTGCCATGACGTAACAATGATAATAATGTGTGGTTTTAAATTTCAGTCATATCTCTAATAAACATTTCAAATAGACAGCAATATTTTGGTATATCCGGAAGCTCGTTGGGGTAATTGCTTGCCCTAGGTTTAGCGCCTCCGATGGTTTTTATGAGTCAAGAGAATAAATATAGAGGACAATAATAAAAGAGTCAAGGCTTTATACCAAAAAAAAAGCAATGCAAACTTTGTGTAAAAAGTTAAAAGTGCCAAAAATTTGCAAATGACGATGCGCGTAGATAATTATCTTATCTTTAGGGTGTTGTTATTTTGCTTTTCTAGTTTTACTGAACGAGCTATTTTCCCTTAAAGGTGCTTCTTTTTTCGAATAGCGATACCGGCTGGGTTGTTAGTCTCTAATTTTGCAGAATCATCACGGAAGATATCGAGCGTAACTTCATTAAGGAATTTTTCGTGAAGTGCCTTAAAGTGCACCATGCATATCACTCTGGTAAACTGAGTATTGAACTTGCATCCTTCTGATCGCAATCCACGTATTCATTCTGAGTTATTCCGCCAAAATTGAATGTGGATTTATTATATGAATCGTTTAGTATTGCCTCCTCAATGACATTCGTGCTTTAAAAACTGTTTTCGAATTGATAGCGAATGGAAATTCAAAGACTTCAATGAATAAAACTTTAATGTCAAAATCAATTCAATAAATATCTGGACAAAAATTAATTTTACTTTCGTTGAAGATCTTTTGTTTATTTATTGAAAAGCAGCGGCTTTAATTAAGGTAAAGTTCTGCAAAGGAGCCCAAAATCAAAAAAGTTGAAAATCACACCACTCTGCATTATCTTGGACAGTTTACCCTATAAACTATAATCAAAAGAAAAAAAGGCAATTTATATGCAACTTTAAATAAAGCAACTTCTATTAGCGTTTGGCTTATGGCTTTTGTTTTTGCTTTGGTAGTGCAATTAACTTTTTCACTATTGATTCAAATTTAATGTAATAAATAACAATCAATAAGCAAACGTCAACCACAAGTGCTTGATAAATAATCATATAAATGGTTGCTTCACAAAAGCCACCCAACCTACTTAAATGCGCTCTGCTGATGCTGTTGGCCCATCAAAATTTATTCAATGCTCACATGATTTAAGCAAAACTATCAAACTTTTCTTTTATCAAATATTAATACAACAAAAACCTGATTTCAACTACAAGCAAATATTTTAATGCAATCTGGCAAGATTTTGTTTCAAACTTTCAAAGATTACAGATCGACTGTTTTTGTGCTACTTCTGTGCTTCTGTCGCCATTTTCAATCCTCGGTTTCCAGGAAGACCCAAACAATTCACTCAGTTTCGGTTCGCAATCGTTGCCATCAAACGTTCGACTTTAAACATTTTTTGTCACAATCAACTTTTATAAGAGTTTTGTGGATAAATTTGATAAAACTTTCAAGAGTATTTTGCAATGTGTGACGATTTTGAGGTGATGTTTTTTCAAGTCAAAATGCATATTCACATGCATCGAGTTTCTGGATAAATCATCTATAAACAGGACACTTTAAACATGTACTTGCAGTGACAATTCAATTTTTGTCTTATTTTCATGCAGCGCCGGCGTTATTTAAGATTTATTAGACGGATAGAAGCACAATTTACTGTCGAACACAATAACAGTGCCTTGCGCGCTCAGACTATTTACCGTTTCGCCAACGTCTGAAATCAGCGCGTATGCTTAATGACGTATGAACGTTGTTCAGACAGTCTTCGCGTAACGTCGTGTGTGGACATATTGTGTACTGCTCTTCGAATCTCTATTTCTAGCTATTTTTTCGCTTAAGATGGTTGCAACCGAGAAAAAGAAAAGCTCGCCAGACCATCCTCCCTACGCGGTGATGGTTTTGGCTTCTATCAAGGCCCTCAAAAACAGGAAAGGTTCTTCTAAGCAAGCAATTGTCAAATACGTTCAAAGCAATTACAAAGTAGGAAGCAATGTTAATGTGCAAGTTAAGCTGACAATTCTTCGTTTGGTTAAAAAAGGAACAATAACGAATGTAACGGTTGGTGGGGTTGGTTTGAATGGCCGATTCAAGATAGTCCCTCAAAAGGTCTCAGCTGAGAAACAAGCAAAAAAGAAAAAAACCAAGAAAGCGAAAACGACATCATCCAAACAAACAGCAAAGAAAAGCGTTGGTGTCAAAACATCGAAAAAGAAATCAACAACCAAGAAAACTAGCAAATCATCATCAACGAAGAAAGCACAAAAACCTAAAAAACAAGCAAAGTCGCCGAAAAAGAAAGCAAGCAAGCCAAAGTCAAAATCTCGACCCTCTCACAAAACCCCTTCAAAAAAATCGAAATCTCCTCACAAAAAAGCCGCAGCCAAAAAACAAAAGAGTGTCAAAAAGTCACCACAGCGGAAAAAGTGAAAAAGTTCTGTAAAGTCATGGACGAAATTGTTTAAAGAACTTGTTGATTGTGTTTGTTAATCTGTTTTTTTTTAAATCTTTATTGCGTTGATATGGGTCTTCAAGCGCAATTTATTTTTGAACTTGTATCACTGCCGGTATTTGATTGGTTGATCAAGTCAAATGTACAGTTTTAGATTATAGATTGTTTTTATTAATAAAAGATGCATTCTAAAGTTGTTAATTAACGAAGCATCAATTGCTATATATCAGGCTCCTGCAAATCCTCCTTAAATAAAATGTCTGCTCCTTTAAACGTTTAAATGTCGCACAGTGGGACAGCCCTACCTTTCAAAACTTTATAAACTCTCACTATGACGTCATACTAAAGCGTGACTATTGAAGCAATGAAGCGTATCATTAAAAGCTGCTGTCTTCCGGCCTCCGCTAAAAAGGCAGAGTCACATTAAGTTCAGCGAACAGTAAATAGAGGCCTCCGCTATTTTGAGTTTTTCGAAGCCAATAGGTTACTATAATTACTTTTAATTAGATTTATAGGCCAGAACTCACATTTAGGCTATTCAATATACCGTATTTTATTGAGCTAAGCGAAGTTTTTTTTCTTGCCTTAAGCTTTAATCCAGCTTTGCTCACCAATTTGTTGATAAGGATTTTTAAAAAGAAAACAGTCCTTTAATTTTGAGTAGTGCAACGATGAGCAAGTGAAAACACTTCCCACTACATAATTTGTTTGCGACACTGCAGGATACTTGCCTCTCTAGATTTTATTTTTACATACGTGTAGTAGACCTCGGTTAATTTGGATTCGATATGACAGACAAAATCATCCGTATTAGGCAAAAATCCAAATTATTCAAAGACTGTTTTTCTGTCTTTAAGTTATTCAGAGTTGTAAAATACTGATAAAAATCACCTCAAATAAACTTGTGACTACCGAATAATTGAATCATTTTAAAATAAACGAATTTTTAATGCAGAATAATCGTACGATACACATTTACACTGACACACAGATCAAACGCACTTTGCTGTAAACAAACCAGTAATTTTGGATTGTCGCGGGCATTTCAGCAATTGGTCATTAAGTATTTCCTTTAATTGAAAAACAATATCCTCCATGCCAGGGCATGAACAGACTAACTCATAACGCTGCAACATTCGCATGGCTGCGTAAGGGCCACTAAGTTTTGGGATTGGGTTTTTCCTCGACAATAATTTGATTCTTGTTAAACATCAACCAGTAAGCAGTTATTATGCCCAAAGAAATCCGCAACCTATCACTGAAACAAACCTTTCAAGCCATTAAGATCAGTTAACTACGTCGTACACTAATATCTCGGTATCTCCGGAAGCAGGTGGGGGTAATTGCTTACCCTATGTATTAGCGCCTCCGTCGCTTTCCTGCGAGTCAGGAGGATAAATATAGAGATAAAATAAAAAAATAAAATAAAAATAAATAAGGAAGATAGCAAACACTTTCACTGCAAGTGTTATGTAAAATGATGATTGTGATGTGGATAAGAGAGACTCTACGTCAATAAAAAAGAAGCAATTTTTATTTGAAATAGGCGAAGATCCAGATTAAACAATTCGGATAATCCGAAGCTTTTTATTAAGAATTACGTAGAAAATCATTGCTACTTTCAGTTTTATCCGAGTGAAGCGAAATTCCGCTGAATCCGGATTAACCGAAGTCTACTGTACTTCAAACGCCCGTTCTTTTTGCTTTTGTGGCGTCGATGATTTTATTAAGGACAATTCCTTGGTTCATGATTGGTGAAACAGTCTTTGCATCACTTCCATTCTGTCTTGCGAACTTTAAAGACCTGTTTTTTAGAACTTGCGGTCAGCTTATTAACAAAAACGTAAGTTCACTCAGCATTTTATCAGCTTCGACTGTTCTTTGTCACACTTCCGCTTTCGACGATAACTTATCCAAAAAAATATTTGCTTCTTGCAAAGTTTGCCTACAGACTTCATGATGGGGTGTATTTTGAATCAGCACATCTCTTATCTCATTGGTTTTCAAACGGAGAGGAATTTCACCCCGGGAGAAATTTTGTAATTTTAGGGGAGGGATTTCCACTTTATAGTTAAATGATATGTCTAGTATTTATTTTTAAGTTGACATAGGCTTGTTCAAGAAAATTTGTGACTTAATATTCGTATTTTGTAAATTGTCAATCTATTTTATGACTTAATTGTCTTAATTGTTAGCGATTAATGAGAAATAGAAGTAAAAGCATTATGATGTATGTTATGAGTTCCGCTAGTATCTGCAGTTAGCTCTTTTATTTATACGGAGTTACACAATAGTTATACGACTGAATCTGTAAGTTATACTAATAGTTTATCACGCGGTTAACCACACTTATGAAACCAGAGAGAAGAAGGCAGCGGAGCCGTGCGCTATGACGTCACATGCTATAACAACCCCCTTTTAAGAAGCTTTTTAGCGAAAAGGTTGTCTAAGAAAAGTACATTGTACGAGCCCGATTAATAAACATGCAACAAACTATATACAATACAATACGGCACAAGGGTTATGAGTTTTACGCTACTTCATACAAAATCTCTTAAATGATTAGGAAAGCAAAATAAATCTGCAGATACGTCTTCAAAGGGTCTTGATGGGAGGGGATCGCGTTGTAATGGTTCCTGTTGCAAGCTTGGTTGGTGCTCTTGGCATTTCGTGCAGGCTTCAACGGTATTTTTGATGTCGCTATTGATTCCTGGCCAGTACACTATTTGACGCGCTCTTTGTTTTGTTCTTTCGATGCCTTGATGTGAGGCATGTAGCTTTGTCAGTATTTCTTTTCTTTTCTGTACCGGCACCACAATGCGATGGCTGTTCAGGAGAATTAATCCATCTTCGAAAGTAAGCTGATCTTTCAGCTTTTTGAAAGGTTGAGCTAATGGATATTCGTTTCCTTTTGAAAAGTTGCTTTTAATAGCAGTGATTAATTGTTGTGCTGCTTCGTCCTGCTGAGTACTTTCTTTTAAGTCTTCCAGCATTGGATCGATAAATGTTTCTTTTGTAACTTCTGGGTCTTTTCCTCTCAGAATTGTAGAAACGTTTTTGCAGATCATTCTGGTTGTGTCTACGTTTATGATATCTTCTGGTTTTGGGTCGCGGCACGGTGCTCGTGACAACGCGTCGGGGATCACATGGTCTTTGCCTTTTCTCCAGGTGGTGTGGAATATAAAAGCGCTGAGTTTTTCTTTAAGTCTCTGAATCCTGGGATTATCCACCATATCGAGTGTCTGGGTATTCAGGATTGACTCTAATGGCTTGTGATCTACTATCAGCTCGAAATTGGGTAAGCCTTGCAGATATATGCGGCATTTACGCATAGCCCAAACAACAGCGAGCAATTCCAGTTCAACCATAGCGTAGTTGGCCTCAGTCTCAGTTATAAAACGTGATCCTGCTTGAACCAATTTCCACGTTTCTTGATGTTTTTGCAAAAGTGCAAAACCTAGACCTTTCAACCGAGATGCATCTGTTTGCAGCATCGTTTCCAGATTGGGGTCGAATGCAACCAAAATATGGGGGCTACAAAGAATGTCTTTTGTCTTTGTAAATGCTTCTTCATGCTGGGGTGACCAAAGAAAAGCATTTTTTGGTTTGAGCAAGTCACGAAGTGGGCCTGCTGCTTCACTGAGTAGGTGAGTAAATCCGCCCAGCTGGTTTGCCATACCCATAAAAGATCGTAATTCAGTTATGTTTGTTGGAGCAGGGAATTCAGAGATTGCTTCAATTTTTGTGGGGTCTGCTTTAATACCGTCGCTGCTCACTATATATCCGACATATCTCACAGCACTTTGTAGTAACTGCATTTTCTTCGGATTAAGAGTAATACCGTGTTCTCGACATCTGTTTAGTACAGCCACTACGGTATTCAAGTGCTCCTGTGCGGTTTCACCTTGAATAAGAATGTCATCTACCACTTTTTCGACTTTTTCAATGCCTTGCAGAGCTTCATCGCCTCTTGCGCAATATTCGTCTTGAGAAGAAGCTAGTCCCATCGGAGCTCGAAGGAATTTAAATCTTCCGAACGGCGTAATGAATGTGGTAAAGTCTTGACTTTCTTTTTCTAAAGGTACTTGCCAGTATCCTTTAGTGGCGTCTAATGTTGAGAAAAATTTAGACGAAGAAGAAATATTCGAAATAGCTTCAGCAGGTGATTTAGATGGATGATATGGACGGCGTACGTATTTGTTCAATTTCTGCAAATCAATACAGAGACGAATTCCACCATTGGGTTTTTGTACAACGACCATAGGGTGCACCCAATCAGTTGCTTCTGTTACTGGTGCAATGACTCCGGCTTGTACGAGTTGGTCAAGCTCTGTCTTCACCATCTTTCTGAAAGCTAAAGGTATTTGGCGTGGAACAGGTAAAGCAAATGGAACAGCATCATCTTTCAAGGAAATTTTCATGGGTTTACTGTTCATTTCCCGTAATGTTGTGTCTTCCGAAAACACATCGCTGTACGATTTTATCAACTTGTTCTCAATTTTATTAATTTCTGCTTCAGTTGGGTTCTCTGATATAATGAATCTTGTGTTCTCTGTATGCTTGCTAATTTTCGAGGTGTTTTTGACGAATTTATCGGTTGAGGATACGTGTCAGGTAGAATGTTAACCTGTTGACATACGTACCAAGCAAGCAAAAAATCTTCTACCTCAGGACAGACGTAAATGGTTTCTTCCACGAATCGGCCGCAGTATTCAATGATGCATGGGAAGGTCCCTACGCATGTTACGGTCTGCCGGTTTACTGCACTAAGAGTGTCTTGATTTGGCGGCATTAGATTAGCAAGGTCTATTCCGAGCCGTTGAATGATGTTTACCCCAACAAGACTTGCTTCAGCACCTGTGTCTGGTGTAGCTTCTGTGGAACCTAACGGATTACGATGTTTAAGAGAAAAAAGATTAACAGTTATTTTGGGCGCCGCGGAGTTAGCGAAATTTGCATTAGCATTGTATCTACGCTTTATTTGTCCCGTTAACTTTTTCTTCGTTTCTTCGCGTCTGTTAAACCCGGGTTTGTTGTGAAAGCACACTGATGAAAAGTGACCTTTTTTGCGACATATTAAGCACTCTGTATCCTTTGCGGGACAGTGGGTTTGACCTTTTGGTGGGCAGATTTTTACCGCATTTTGTACAGGGCTTTTTATTGCGCTCTTTAGATTTAGAGAAATTTCGACGAAATTTGCTTTGGTATGCTCTTCTCTCATTCAGCTGTCGGCTTATTCGCGCGTCGTCTAGTTTTGCTGACTCTTCCGATCTGCATAAATCAGTGACGGTCTGAAGATCAGGTAATGGGGACATGGCTAGGAGCTTTGTTCGAGTCTCTTTGTCATATATTCCCGACATGATTTTTGTGACTAAACGACGATTTAAACATTCATTGCACAAGTCTGCGTCTCTCGCCAAAGTTTTAATCGCGATTAAAAACGAATCGAAGTTTTCGCCAGCCGCTTGCTTTCTCTCTTCAAATGCGACGCAATCTAACGCTATATTTCTTTGACTCCGGATGTAATTTTTAATTTTGTCTAACACTTCGTCTGGTTTAAGTGTCGTATCATCCGGGATAAGAAGTACGTGTTCTACGGCTTTTCGCATGTCCATCGAAAAAAAACCGCGAAGCAATGCCAACTGACTGCTCAATGGCAGCTCTGTTGCAAGCGAGACCGTAGCATAGTCGTTGTACGATTTACGCCATTTCGCAAATTCAGCTAACGAAATTCCCACCTGCAGTGTGGAAGGCTTTTGTGCGTCCGCTTTGGTTCGCCTTGCCTCGTTGTTAGAATTGTTGACGTCAATGGTTTGCTCACGTGATTCGCTTCTTTCGCTATTCGCGCTTTGAGGCAGCTGCTGTTGCGAAAATCGTTCGATTATTTGTTGCATTTGTCGCTGGCTTTCAGACTGTGCCTCTAAAAGAGTTTTTAACCAAGAAGGAGGTTCATCATTATTAATATTACTATTCGCATTTTGATTAGATTGAGATAATTCGGCTATACGTTTGTTTGCTGCTTCTAATTCTGCTTGCAGCTCTCGCTTGTTTTTTGCCATTTTGCTTTTATCTTCAATCTTTTACAAATCTCCGATCATAAACTTGCAGTATACTTTTATAATGGTTCGTAAGCTTATTTTCTTCAACAAATTTATAAGCTGACTGCCGGCGACGCCATGTTATGAGTTCCACTAGTATCTGCAGTTAGCTCTTTTATTTATACGGAGTTACACAATAGTTATACGACTGAATCTGTAAGTTATACTAATAGTTTATCACGCGGTTAACCACACTTATGAAACCAGAGAGAAGAAGGCAGCGGAGCCGTGCGCTATGACGTCACATACTATAACAATGTACTCAAGAGAAACCGCATACTTCGTTTTTATTGCATGCTAAGCTAAAATGCAAAAATGTTAGGAGAAGAGACTATAGTGTCCCAAATTCGTGAGCACAGTTGATGATATTTGCAAAATATGTTTTCAACAAAACATTTAAGGAAGAGTTTCTTTTTCGCTCCACCATTGAAACAATTACAAAGCAAGACATCTTCTGGAGAAAGTTTCAACATTTTTTGCTGTGCTTTCGGAATGAAAAAACCTTGCTGGCTGTTGCATTGAAAGTGCGCCAGCAATATTGGGTACAATTATTGTTTTCAAGCTTTTGTAAAGAAGCATCTGCAGGGTTAAAAAGAACCACTGCATGTTGCACAGGCAACCTCTGACTTCCAAAACATTGCCTGAATCACTTCAGAAATTTATGAATCAGATAATTCAAATAGTTAATTTTATCTCAGCAGAGGAGCTTTAAATTCCCGGCTGTTTAAGACGTTTTGCGAAAATATGGATTTAGATCATCAAGTGCTTCTTTTCCACACTCAGACACAATGGCTATCCAAAGGAAAGATTACGTGTAGAGCCTTTGAACTTAGGGAAAAATTAAAGTCATTGAGTAAACTCAAAAGAAAGATGGAATATTACTCTTGGTTAAATAATAAAGAGTGGATAATCTCTTTGATTTATTCAGGTGACATACAGTATATTCGCGGCCCCGCACACTCGCGGGTTTTGCTCTCAACGTTTGTTTTTTTAATAAATTTGTGGTAGCCCCGGTAATTTCGTGAATTTCTTAGACTATTTTTTAGCAGAAAAGCGACACCACAAGTAGTTAGCTTTAAAAAAAAAGGTCTTTACTTTAAATCTGTCTCTGATTTCTCAATTTTTGTCCCTAAAAATCAGTCAAGTCATTGTCGAATTATCACAAAAAAAGTTTAGTTTTTTCACGAATACAGGGTGTGCAAAAAGTTTCCCGACTATTTTTTATTGATTTAATAACTAAATAAAAAATAATATTTTTTTTTATTAAATCATAAAATTAATGTTCTAGACAATTGTTTGTATTTTACGCACTAAAATTCACAAATTTTTTAAAAATTAATCATTAAAAATGGAGAAAAGAAATGCAATCATTGAATTACACCTCGCGGAGTGGCCCAGTAGTAGGTGCTTTCTCGCAGCCTGGGCCGTGAATAAGTCTGTTCATTGCTATTTAAATGATAGACCGATATCGAACCTACCAAAACGAAAGGGTATCCACCCATTCCGATGTTCAGTGTGGGTCTGCTAATCGGCAAACGTCTTTTTCAGGACGGGGCAATGTCAGGATAAAACTGCCCTTTTCAGGGCACATTGCCAACAAGTTCCGATGACCCACTATTCTTCAGCTGAACATCGAAGGCCTCACTGCAAGCAAGATGAACGTTCTTCATCACCTCGCTATGCAGTCTGAGGCACTCGTCATCCTACTGCAGGAGACCCACTGCACTGATGCAGAGAAGTTGGTACTAACAAACTACCAACTAGCTGGGTCTTCTTCTTTAAGCAGGAAGCATGGCCTTGCCACGTTTGTCCACGAGCGACTGAGATACACGCTTTTGGACCAATCTCCACCGAGATCGGAGATCGAGTGGCTGTGTGTTGACGTTGATGGCTATAAAATAGTCAACGTCTACAAGCCATCGCCAACGCGATTGCGAACCCTGGATCTCCCAGTGTTTCCTCACCCCTGTCTGTACGCTGGCGATTTTAACTGTCGTCATCCTGACTGGGATTGCGACAACAACAGTCCGGACAGTGAGTGCCTGGCTGGCTGGGCAAGTATTAATTGTCTTGCCCTCTAAATTTTGTTATATCATTAAACAAAAAACAAAAAAAAACGAGCTCTTCTGTTTGCTTCGTGAGGCTCTGCGTTCGATTCCGACCTGACTATGCTCATAAAAATAAAGATAACAACACAGGGGCATTTCGTTTCTTGAACCTACTGTAGGTTTTTTTTTGTTTTTTGTTTAATGATATAACAAAATTTAAACTGCTTGCTAAAATCGACAAAAAGATTGAAAGTGTCGCAAAGTGTTTTTGAAACGAAATAATACGATGACTCAGTAGGTCTTGAACATGTTGGCCGCGTCTATCGTTAAGACGATGTTCCAACCTAGAGAAGCCACGGGACTGTAGTTTTACTAACAATTATTTTGAAGTTCTCCTTAAATTAAAATATTTTAAAAGTTGATTTTAAAATAATGCTGTTAACAAAATAAATTAAATGTGTTTTGTGTAAATTTGCAATATTTTGGCTAATTTTGTATTCTTTCTGCCTAACTTTACCTTTAAATGACATTTGGATAACAAATGCAAAAAAATAATAATTATGAAAAATAAATTCCTGGTCCTTTAAAACTCCCGCGGAGGTACGAAAATGAAGATGTTATCATTAAATAGACAATATATAAGGGGGTTCAAGTTTTAGATACAGAGCGTAGAAGAAGTTTGTCTGTTTAAGATGTCTATGTAAAACTAGAAATTTATGTTTTTTTTACATTTTTACCTAATTTATATTTGACTTTATTTAAATCAGAAGTTTAATTTTTATTGTTGACGAAAGCTTCGGCGGTAAGCGGTAAAAAACCTGCACTAAAAGTTGTTCAAATAGTCTAGCGAACAATTTTATTGGCAACAAACGCTTTTGTTAAGAAGGAACAAGGTTGCTTGCACATTAGAAGGATGTCAATACCAATATAAGCCAAAAACCTGCTTAAGGTCTACCCTACGCCTTTACTTAGTCACTTAAAAAAATTCAAATCTCTACTCCAAAACTGTCGAAGATGAGAAGAAAAAAGCCCAAGAGGTCTAACCTGACTTTTTGTTTTAAATCGTGCTACAGTTGGAAACAACATGCAGCAACTTTTTATTTGATCTTTATTTTTATCCTTCTGACTCGTAGGAAAGCAACGGAGGCGCTATATATAGGGCAAGCAATTATCCCGATCTGCTTCTGGAGATGCCAAGATATTACGGTCCGATTAATAATACTGGTCCGAAAATACTCAACTTGGCCACGTTGAAGTTTTGAAAAGATTTACATTTTAAATTATAGTTTGAAAAGGGGGCGTCAGTTAACTTAAAACTGCTCAAGAACTATCAAATGAATCAACAACCGCGCTTATGAGAAAGTAATTGTACTAGAACATTAATCAACTTTGCTTTGTGAAATAACTCCCTGGCAGTCTTTTCCCGCAACTGGTTCGAACGTTTATGTTTACATTACAATCTTAATTGTAGATAAAATGGGGATTTATTTATTATCGCTGTTTCTTCTATCTATAAAAAGGAATAATTAAGTGTGACAAATATTGGAGTATTTGCCACTTTATACAATCCTTGACTAATATTGCATCAACTTACTTTGAAATAGGAAATTGTTCGAGAACCCAAATAAGGGGACGTTAAAGCCTTGAAATCTCATTTGCTCTATCTCAATATTGGAATTTTGCCAATTTATATTATTTAATTACAAAAATTTTGTCCTAATTTACGCCCTCTAATACTCAAGGCAGCCCACCACACAATTATTTTTTAACAAGTCTTTTCTTTGCCGAGATATTTTAATTAAAAGATGTCTAAAAATAGTTACATTTCATTGGTAAAGCTTAGCTTGAATAAAAAAAAAAAAAAACAATAATCATCATTATTAATTATTTATTTTCCTGACTTGCAGGAAAAGGTCAAAGTTCTGTGTCATTGTTTACCGATTACACAGACCTACTTCAAACGATGCCAAGGTTTTCCTGTTCATTACTCATTTTTTATTTTTTGTCTTTAGTTTTTATTTAGTGATATCACTGAAATGTACAACTGCTTGTTAAAAACACCAAGAAGATCAACCCTAACCTAAACCTAACCCAAGAACACAACAGTATGATATAAGTAGGTTTGGAACCGAAGACATGCTCATTGTCTCCTATAAGTCTGAATGCCTGAGCTGTTTGCTGTAGCCGGCCGCAATACCAAATTAGTTTTAACTCACGACCACCAGCAAGTCTTGTTTTAATTAAATAAGCAGATTGTCGCTGTCATTGAAACAGCAATAAAAAAAAACTAATAAAGCCTTCTTGGAGCATATCGGCAGTAGATATTTGCGATTTCAAGCTCGGCACCACCTGCTGGTTTTTCAAAGCCATAAGATACTTTTGTGACGTAAGCCCTGGAATGGACCAGTACCAGGCTAGCTGTTTAGAGTTCAAAGTTTTGCAAAAGATTTAAAAACTTTGTTTTGAATTAAAAGTATTCCAATGAACTACGTCAACAGCGTGGCCGAGCGGTCAAGAGCGCCCTATCGATGGCAAACGTGATCAATACAGTTGCAGTTCAAAAACTACTCACGTCATTCTTCTATGTCCTTGGTAAATACATTTTATGGTACTTTACCTTGGTTGATGGTCTTAGCTAGCAGCTCCGAATTTCGGTCATATCTCTAAATATAAACTAAAAAACCTACAAATAAATTTTGACCGGACAGCAATATCTTGGTGTCTCCGCAAGCAGGTCGGGGTAATTGTTGGCCCTATGTATTAGCGTCTTCATCGCCTTTCTGCAAGTCAGGAAGATAAATGAGATGAGCTGCCTCTCCCTGAAACTTTACAAGTTACCATTAAACTAAGGAACGCAATTGTTGTTATTGGTGACGAACGATGTAGAATTAGCAATTTTTGAAACAAGGTAAGAGACGAATCTCAAACTTCGTCTAAATATCGACCTATAAACTTCCATTGTTGACATGGTTGCCGTAAAGCGCTTAAATATTCTTACGATGTAACCACGAGTAATCAAAATCCACCCAAAAACGGCAATCATAACATAAATTTCTCATTTTTAAAGGAAAATAGTAAATTGAGGCCTAAAAATAAAACGCAAATGCAAGAAAGAGAAACAATCTAAAAGTCCAATTTACGTGAAGAACAAAGATTTGCTGACGTAATGTACTGGATTTCCTTCTCTTGCAGACAGTTTGGGCAGAGCATTACTGCGTTACGCTTCATCGCATTTAATTACACAGCGTCATATTACGTCGCCGTTTTCATTTTGCTCTTTAACTACGTCATAATAAAAAAGTTATGAATTAAACAAGTTGTTTAAAATTTTATTAATAAAAACAATCTATAATCTAAAACTGTACATTTGACTTGATCAACCAATCAAATACCGGCAGTGATACAAGTTCAAAAATAAATTGCGCTTGAAGACCCATATCAACGCAATAAAGATTTAAAAAAAAACAGATTAACAAACACAATCAACAAGTTCTTTAAACAATTTCGTCCATGACTTTACAGAACTTTTTCACTTTTTCCGCTGTGGTGACTTTTTGACACTCTTTTGTTTTTTGGCTGCGGCTTTTTTGTGAGGAGATTTCGATTTTTTTGAAGGGGTTTTGTGAGAGGGTCGAGATTTTGACTTTGGCTTGCTTGCTTTCTTTTTCGGCGACTTTGCTTGTTTTTTAGGTTTTTGTGCTTTCTTCGTTGATGATGATTTGCTAGTTTTCTTGGTTGTTGATTTCTTTTTCGATGTTTTGACACCAACGCTTTTCTTTGCTGTTTGTTTGGATGATGTCGTTTTCGCTTTCTTGGTTTTTTTCTTTTTTGCTTGTTTCTCAGCTGAGACCTTTTGAGGGACTATCTTGAATCGGCCATTCAAACCAACCCCACCAACCGTTACATTCGTTATTGTTCCTTTTTTAACCAAACGAAGAATTGTCAGCTTAACTTGCACATTAACATTGCTTCCTACTTTGTAATTGCTTTGAACGTATTTGACAATTGCTTGCTTAGAAGAACCTTTCCTGTTTTTGAGGGCCTTGATAGAAGCCAAAACCATCACCGCGTAGGGAGGATGGTCTGGCGAGCTTTTCTTTTTCTCGGTTGCAACCATCTTAAGCGAAAAAATAGCTAGAAATAGAGATTCGAAGAGCAGTACACAATATGTCCACACACGACGTTACGCGAAGACTGTCTGAACAACGTTCATACGTCATTAAGCATACGCGCTGATTTCAGACGTTGGCGAAACGGTAAATAGTCTGAGCGCGCAAGGCACTGTTATTGTGTTCGACAGTAAATTGTGCTTCTATCCGTCTAATAAATCTTAAATAACGCCGGCGCTGCATGAAAATAAGACAAAAATTGAATTGTCACTGCAAGTACATGTTTAAAGTGTCCTGTTTATAGATGATTTATCCAGAAACTCGATGCATGTGAATATGCATTTTGACTTGAAAAAACATCACCTCAAAATCGTCACACATTGCAAAATACTCTTGAAAGTTTTATCAAATTTATCCACAAAACTCTTATAAAAGTTGATTGTGACAAAAAATGTTTAAAGTCGAACGTTTGATGGCAACGATTGCGAACCGAAACTGAGTGAATTGTTTGGGTCTTCCTGGAAACCGAGGATTGAAAATGGCGACAGAAGCACAGAAGTAGCACAAAAACAGTCGATCTGTAATCTTTGAAAGTTTGAAACAAAATCTTGCCAGATTGCATTAAAATATTTGCTTGTAGTTGAAATCAGGTTTTTGTTGTATTAATATTTGATAAAAGAAAAGTTTGATAGTTTTGCTTAAATCATGTGAGCATTGAATAAATTTTGATGGGCCAACAGCATCAGCAGAGCGGCAGTGATGTGACTTGTGGTTCGCCTCGCAGTTCTAATTAAAACCATGCAAAGAGAAAATACAATTTAGGGAGAGAATACATTGTTTTTTCAACCATACCACAATTATATACAGCGACAAAAATATATTCATACTAAAATAAAACAAAAAGAAACCATAATCATAAACGTTTTCGGCTTACATTAGATTAATAAAATAAAATGTTAAGAAGCTTTGCCTTGCAATTTAAAGATCGAGATCAAAGACTGATTACTTGGTTGTTCTTCATTGTTTATTTTTTCATTTAGTTTGTATTAAATTCGTGACATTTTTATCTAAATAAGCGGAAGTTTGTGCTTGTTTCGTGTTGACCGAGGGGTGCTTGGTAAGCGGGTGTGAAAGTTTCGCTGAACAGCTGGAGCTGCCCGTCAGTTTATTTTAGTGATAGAGAAGGTCACTGGGACTGACCATCGTCGGGGCCGGCAGTTGGGTGTTCGGGGAAATTTTATTAATTAAATTTTTTATTTTACTAAAGATCTTCAACTGAGGGAAATTTACGATTGAAGGTTTTTAGGTTTTACACATTTCCCACCGTCACCAAACGTACAACAATTTCCACTTTCGCTCATACCAAGCACTAATTCCTGGTGTGGGGCGAGCATCCTAGCGGTGAGCCAAGCAAAGGTAAGGCTAATTCTGAATTTATGATCTAATCTAGGAGTTTTTTGTTTAAGTTTATTTACCAAATCATAATTCTGGCGTTTTGTTTTATATCAAAAAATAAAAAATAAGCATTCAAAGAGTTTTTTCTTTGCAATTTCATGACTTTCACAGCCAACAAAAAGTGAGCTGGGTATAGGGGAAGCTCACAATCTTTGGCCTGAGCTTGGGCGAGGAGGTTATTTGGTCTTCTCTAAGCAAGCACTTGTTCCTCAAACTAACAAAATATTTAATGTGGAACCCCAAGAATTAGATTTTCCCAACAAAGCGAATCATAAGCGATGATCTTACACTTTCGATGGATGCGCCACTTCAAACACTCAAGCGGACGCACTAACGATTTGATAAATTACTTCACGAATGACGTAATTAAAAATCCGTGAAATGAACCCGAAATTACCAGTTGGCGCAGTGAATGATTTCTTCATAGATATTTTTGTTGGCTCCCACTCCGATAATTATTCTTAACTTTTATTCACTGCAACCTCGGGAGAAAGCAGGTATTATACTGGCCCAGACAATTATTGCTTTTTTCTCGAAAGCAAAGCGAACGCAAAAAAAGGTCTTTAGTTCAAATCAAAAGCAAAAGAATTTTTCGAATTAAGCTAAAATAAATAAAAAAATTAACGCTATATTAAAGTAGGCTATGTCGGCTAAAAATTATTTTTTAATTAGAATGTTAAGTAGGAAATTTTCTTAACCCTTTCACGCCTGAATTTTGAAAACGCTTATGAAAAATTTTTTTTTCGCTTTTTTCTTATTAGCACTTAGGTTTTAAATGACAAAACACCTTTCAAATTATTTTTTTTATAATTATTTTGTATAAAAAATACAAAATGTTGCCATATGGCTACATCAGGCAGATATTGATAAAAAATGCAGTAAAAATTCCTTTTTTATTAAATTTTACTAACACTCATTTTTGAATACATTCAAATAAAATTCCTTTAGAATTAAGACAGGCACCATATATCTGGATACAGCAAACTACTTCTCATTACATAAACGTATTAAAGTATATAGCAATGTCTATCATTTAGTAAATATAATTCAACATTGCATTTGGTGCATATAATCCTTGTAAATTTGTGCACACATTGCTTACACTTTTGTTTGGTCTTCACACAGCTTGGTTAGTGACCACTACCATCCCGTCTAACAGATTCTGCTGGATGGACAGACTTCCTTCTTTTTTTGGGAGGATTATCTTGTTGACTGGGTCTTCCTCTTTTTGGAGTATATTTGTTGCTAGACAAAAGCCGTGTAGCAATGTCAAGTTAGACATCACAAAGTGACATATGTTGTTTGCTTTTTTTTGTTTAGCGTACGACGATTTAGCAGCCAACCATTGACTGTCACAAGATCCAGTACATAAAAGAAAATTCTCGTATATCATTTCTTACTCTTAAAATCAATCCTATGCAGTTCTAAAGACATATCACAGAAGTCTACACCTCTCATAAACTTATTGTATTCAGCAATAGCATATGGCATTGGGACCTTTATATAGTCTTTTTTCTTACAATCCCATCTTTTTGCTTTTTTAAGTGGAAACAGCCCTATATATGTTGATAGAATATGATCTAATTTATTGTCAAACCACTTCAGAACCATAATGTTTTCTTTTGTTTCCACACTGCAATCATAACTCCCCGTGCCTTGATTTTTCAGTTGATTTTCTTCTTTCAATTTACAACATTTCAATCTGTTTGGTCTAACATATGATAAGCTATAAATTGCTGCATTTTTGAGCTTTTTTGCTTGACCAAATGAGGAAAATCAGTAGTCGTAAAAAAGTTTGTAATTTCGAAATTTGGGTATATCTTCTGCTAATCTCATTACAAAGCCTGATGATACACTCAAACCAAAGTTATCAGTTTCTGCTTCTGTTTTGCCAGTGTGTACTTTAAAATCATAAATATACCCACTTGACAATGCCCTTGAAATAACTTTATAGCCCCATCTGTGAGGTTTTTTGGGATTGTATTGCTTCAAAGCAATGCGAGCTTTCGTTGGCATGATTTGTTCATCAACATATTGGTGTTCTTCTTGAGGTGTCTTTTTGCAATTACATGTAGTTCGAATGGCATCTAAAACTGGTCTTACTTTGTGGAGTTTATCATGTTGTGGATGATCACTGGGTTTTTGAGAATTATTTTCATAAAAATATAGGTATCGTTTTATTTTATCAAAACGATCACGACTAATAGCACTAGCAATAGGTTCAATCCTGAGTGACGTCTACCAATAATGCCTACAGCTTGGAAGTTTTATGATACCAGTGCATAATAAAATCCCTAAAAATGACTTTATTTTATTTTCAGTACCTTTCAGCTCTTTTCCATCTTTCTGCATGGCAAAAGTAGAAGTTTGTTCAGTAATGTGCCTGATAATATCGATACCAAAAATTAGGCTGAAAAAATATGAAGGTGGTTGTTTATACCATGACTTATTTACTGACAAAATATCTTTCCAATCTGTTTCATTTGATGATTAAAATTTACCTCTGTGCCACTTATAATTTGATTTTATGGGAACAGGGTCAGAAGACCTATCAATTATCAGGCTACTTAGTGGAATGTCATCATCATCATCATCATCAGATAGATTTTCAATATCAACAGCTGTCATCTGCTGAATAGTTTTTACGATCTCTTCCTCACTCTCACAATGCAAAATTGATTCTTTAAGTTCAGTTTCCTCATCAGTAAATTCACTTTCAGTTCAGTTCAGTTTATTATTTGTCAAGTAATACTGGTACATCATTCAAAACTAAATTTAAGATACAAATAAATCCATATGAATGACAAGATAGTTTCATTCCCATTCCCATTTTCATTCCCTGACAAGCTTCCATTATCTGAACAAAGGATGAATTTCAATGCCTCTGAAACATCTATAGTCTTACGACGTTTCCTTATCTTTTGAATTATTTGCTAATATTCTGTAGAACCTGCTGAAGTTGAAGGTTGCACCTCGTCAGAATTTGCAGAACTAGCCATCATTTCTGTAAAAATGAAAAAAAAATTATCAATAATAACATAAAAATAACATCAAAAATTCATTCTTCACTTTTTTCCAGGTGCCTCAGACTTTTTTTTATTTGCAACAGACACTCACGCAGACATTTTCCTTTTACATATCAGGTATAAATATAGAAAGGAAATATTTCACTCAAACTCTCACAAATGAAACATTTTCGTGTTACTCCATTATATTTAACAAAGTTTTTAGAAATCTTTGCAGGGCAATTTGTAATTAGTGATTTGTACATTGCTTTTGAAAAAACCTAATCAGTAGATAAATTTAGCACAGATGTGATGCAAATTTCTGTGTTATGGCAAAGTTTGAAATAGTAAAGACCAATTAATAAAATAATAGAATTGAAATGATTGATCATACTCAAAACTAATTCTCTAAAAATACGACAAAAAGCATAGCTTTCTGCCTGATGTTGCCACTTGTATGCATAAAAGCTAGGCTTATTTCATGAATTTGTTATATTCATGAACAGACTAGAAACAAATTCCAAATACCTTTAGTCACTATATAACTACAGTATATAAAAGCAAAAATATTTGTATAAAAATATATACATTATCTTTTACTGAAGCAAACATACACATATGGGTCATGTGGATCATAAAAAATTTTACACAAGCTAATTTTTGCAGCCTTCTCCCTTCTCTACTGGAAACATACTGATGAAGCAGAGCCAATATAGACTCTTTTATGACAGTTGTGAAGCTACTAAAGAGGTCGAATGAAAAATACATCTTAATTCTTATATACATAAGGTTCAAAGGTGGCTGCAAAGTTAATGTAGACACTTGTATACATACGGCGTGAAAGGGTTAAGGTAAATTTAAAGAATGCAAAAATGTCGGCTATACAGAGTTAAAAGTCTTAAATTTTTGATATTTTATGCATTATCCTGTAAATCAAGAATCACATATCTAAAAATAGATGGGCGCAAGCTCTCACATGGAACTTTTGAAGCCTCTTATCAGGGCCGCGAACTCTAACTCGAAGAACTTGGTCTTTTTGCCAAACTCAAACTTAAACTTGAGCTCGAAAACTATGTGATCAAATTTAAGTTCACTAATTGAAGAATTTTAAAAAAAGAATAAATAATCTTTGGAGCATGATAGCTAGAATGTTTTAGTAATTTTAAAATAAAACACCGAGCCAATACGGTTCAAACATTTTATTTTAAATTATCCCACATATCTCCATGTCTAATCAAATAACCAAAGACATCAATTCCTTTTTCAAAAAAAAGCGATACCAAATTTTAAACTTATTTTTATTGAAAAAACATTTGACATTGGTAAATATTTCAATATAAAGACAAGCAAGAAACAATAATGTAATCTACAAAATCAAATGCAATTGTCGAAAAAGTTTTATTGGACAAACTAAAAGAAATCTGGCTACAAGACTCAAGGATCATAGTCCCCATTCACACAATCAATAAACAGACGTCACCAAACATACTTTGGATAATCTTGACCATTACTTTGACTTTACTAACGTAACTGGTTTATCAACTGCAAATCATTGGTGCAAATTATTAATTGAAAAAAGGTTACTTATTCAAAAATCTGACCCCGATCTCTTGGCCCAAAATTTAAAATGAATAAAGAACGCTTGTGCTTCAAATCTACAGAACAAAAGGTATATTTTATTTGAAAAATGTAAACTTATTTTCGGTTCAGTAACTATTCTTCAAACTTCCATTGAAGATAAACAAGTTACTTTTACATTAATTCGATGATAAGATAACCTTTAAATTAATGTGTAAACTTTTTCGTATATACTCGGTTTTTGGAGACAAAATGATCCACCTAGAACTTTTATCTGAGCAAACATAATAAGTTTTAGCTTGTACAGTATAAAAAGCTTCCACAGTTTAAGATATGCTTTCCCAATTAAGATGTATGATTAATTGGGTAAGTATTATCTTTTTATGGGTCGACTTTGAATGTGTAAATCTTTTTTGATTCAAACTGAAAGGCCGGTAAAATAAAAAAGGTCTTTAATATAAAATCCATAAGTTCTTCTGGTACAATCAGAGGCAAATTCACTTCACCAAAAACAACAAAAGGCGTAATATATAGCTTTTTAACAAAACTTGTGACAGAACGTTTCATCCGTTACATAGGGCGGACTTCTTCAGGTAAAAGCAACGCGCAATGCAAAACGTACAGTATTTCGAAGCAAAAATCAAAACTAATGATCGCAATGGCCGGAAGCAGTCTACACAACAACAATTCAACAACTTCATACAACGGAACTAAAATCAACAGGTTGAAAACCTACATTCATCATAAAATTTTTATATTATGCTATATTTAAAAAAAAGCACTCTATTCTTTACCATTCATCGAATTTTTTATATTATTAATATACAATTAATGATTTTTAAAATTTTCTTTTTTCAAAATCAATACGAAATTTAATATTCCAAAATTCACAAAATCAATTTTTTTTTTTTGAACAAGCTGCATAAAGACGAGAAACACCAGACTCGAGTTTCGCTTTCATTAGAGCTCATCTCACCGCGAATCGAACCTGGGATCTGTAGTCTTCCACGCAGGTTACTATACCACTATACTACAGATCCCGGACGAAGGACTCAAAGCAGCTGTTATAATTAACTCGAGTCTGGTGTTTCTCATCTTTATGCAGCTTGTTTAAAAATTAATTCCAAATCCTCTTAAATCTTCAAATATAAAATCAATTTTCTGTTCATTTTAAAGCAATGTTTAAGTAATGAAGTTTTTTTTATTCATTTTATCTTTCAATTTAGCCATATTAATTGATTTAATAACGTTTGTGTTCAGATAAGCGAGTATTAAGACATCTGCCGGTTTCAATGTTTTTCCTTAAATAAACCCAATTAATATAAGCTTTAAATATAAATCACATTGGTATATATTTTTCTGAAATATACCATGATATAGAAACTTTATGATAAATATGAGTTTTCAAGCTGTTGATTTGATTTGATTTGAGTTGATTTGATCAAGCTTTGATTTTAGTTCTCTTGCACGAAGTTGTTGAATTATTCAGTTCAGTTCAGTTCAGTTCATAGGCGTACGCAGTGGCGGCTCGTACATAGGGGCCACAGGGGCCGGGCCCCACTAAAAATTAAAAAAAAACCTATATTAAATATCAAAATGTTTACATGCATGCCAAGATAACAGTTAACAGAAAAACAACGAGAAATATTTTTAAATATTTCCTGAAGTCTCTTCAAAACGATCCAGAGGGGCCCACATATTTTGGCCCGTTTACTCCTATATATTTACACCTAAAGCCAACCAACTCACGCGCCGCGCTTTGTGAAGATTTTACTATGTTAGCAATAGCACAAAATTGGGGCCAGCGATGTCTGGCCCAAACAGCAATCGTAACTTATAAGCAGACGTTAGCTGCGCCTGCCTTTTTTGGCTTAAGCGTGATCAATTGTACAGTTTAATTTGCTTTAATTTTGTGAGTTTGAGTTCGTTTTCAATTCGACAGTTTAAATTTTTTTTCTATTTGAATAAGGTATTTTAACTTCAACTTAAAATAAAGAAATAATTTGTTAAAGAATAATTTTGGTAAAACAAATATTTTGGTTTTCTATTTGAATAAGGAAACAAATTGGTTAGTAAGAAATCTCTTCAAAACGATGCAGAGAGGCCCAGATATTTTGGCCCGTTTACTCCTATACATTTACACCTAAAGCCAACCAACTCACGCGCCGCGCTTTGTGAAGATTTTACTGTGCTGGCAATAGCACGAAATTGGGGCCAGCGATGTCTGGCCCAAACAGCAATCGTAACTAATAAACAGACGTTAGCTGCGCCAGCTCGTGTGCAGCCTTAGAAAATTAGTTGCTATTCAGTTGATATTGGGTGATGTGCTGCATTCTTTTGTGAGACAGCAGTTTCTGCTTCTCAGCACATGTTTTTTCACAGCTGTGGTTGTTTATCAGTTATTGGTAACGTGATTTATTGTTATTTTGCTGCGCTTACCTCTTTGGCGAAGGAAAAAAGGTTAAAAGGTTAAGACTATTAGCATTGTGATTCAATCACGTTACATGCGTTTGAATTTAGGTCGCTGCAACTCATAGAATTTAGGTCGCTGCAACTCTAGAAGAGCTGCAACTCATGCATCTGTTTCTCATTTGCAATTGCAATCATGTGTAACGGAAGCATGTGATACAATCACAGAGGAAGTTAAAGAAAACTTCGGATCTTCGGATAAATTTCGTTCATTTTCCGTAATGAATCCAGTTGAATTTGAGCTTTATAAAAACTCTTCCCGACAATTATGTTAAAGAAATTGCTTCGAATTACGCAATGCTTAATAAAGATAAACTGAAGTTTGAATTGTCCGTTTTGTATGCAAATGATAATTTTAGTGGAATTTCCAATATCAGCGAGCTATTAAAATTCATAAATGAAAATGGACTTGATGAAATATTTTTTGAAGTGTCTAAACTGCTTGAAATTGTTCTTGTGACACCAATTTCAACTGCTGACTCAGAGAGAAGCTTCAGCACAATGAAGCGAATAAAAACGTATCTTCAAAACACCATGTTGCAAGACAAACTGAACAGCCTCGCTTGCCTGTCGATACATAAGGAGTATATTAGCAAAATCAGAGATTACAACAACAAAGTCATCAACATTTTCGCGCAGATAAAGGACCGAAGAGCTGGCTACTTATACAAATAAAGGCTAGAGTTGAATATTGCATTTTTTGTTAAAAATTTATTTACCCCGCCTTTGAATTTAGATAGTCTATGAATGGAACTTTTTGACATTTCAAAAATTGTTTTGCTGGCCCCACCATTAATAAAAGCCACGAGCCGCCACTGGGCGTACGCAAGGGGGGGTTTCAGGGGTCAAACCCCCCCCTTGAAGAATGGTGTTTAGCCATATATACGTGGTAATAAATAGACTTCAATAATAAGATTTTGGTTTCTATTGTTTGCCGCACTTTGAAACTTAATTACTGCTTGCGCATCAATTTTTTCTATCGCCTAAATTGCGATTTTTTTCTTTTTGCAATTTTTTCTATCGCCTAAAGTTAGCTAATGTACAGTTGCCACTGTGAAAAAAACTTTCAAACTTGTAAAATATTGAAAGTTAAGTATGGGAATGGAAATTACTGCATGGAAACAATAGCTTTAGTTCACAAATTTTTTAATGCTTCATAACGTCAAAACATTTTTACGCAACTCCATCAACACGATTTCGTCAACAACAAAAGTTCAAAAACTTGTTCAAATTTGTGCCATCAGATGGGTCGATCGACACGAGAGTGTTAGTACTTTTTCAAATTTTCAATTTACCGTTGTAGAAGCTTTGGCAGAAATTTCAGCATGGCCAGACAGAGAGGAACTTCATTACGAGCTTTGCAGTTGCTTTCGACAATTACGCAAAGTGAATTTTGCATTGCTCTCTTAGTTTTAAAAAACGTTTTTGGATACAGTGTTGTTTTGTGCAAAGTTAAGCAAATAAAGTAGATAAACTCTTTTGCGGCTGTCAACATAGCACATGATATTGCAAATGAATTGAAGTGTCTTAGAGAAAAAAACAAATATGAATTTCACTAGTTCTATATTTTTGCGCAAAAAAACGGCCAAAGCCGAAGATTTTATTTTGGAAACACCACGCCTTACTTCAAGACAGACCAATCGATGCAATATTGCTGCTGAACAGACGAAGAATATTTTAGAGTAGGGATTTTTATTCCATTTCTTGATAACTTTATTGTCACTCTCGAAGGAAGATTTACAGCCCACAAATCGATTATTGATGAATTTCAGTGTTTAATTTCTTCTGATCCAACTAGTGGATCAACTCCTCAACAAATTAAAAGTATTCAAGTTTTGGGAAAATTTTACGAAAATGATTTAACAAAATTCTTGGGAGAACTAGTGCCTGAACTGATATTATGGTACAGGAAGCTTTTTCGGTTGAACGCAGCAGAAAGACCAACTAATGCGTTGAGCAGCATCAAGGAATGCAGTTCCGATGCTTTTCCGCACATATATTTACATTGATGACCATTTTGTTAACTCTTCCAGTGACAACATGCACTAGTGAACAATTGTTTTCCATATTACGCAGACGAAAAACGTGCTTACGAAACACAAGTGGTACCACTCGAATGAATGGACTTGCATCACTAAACATTTATAGGAGCCACACGCCTTGCCCTGGTGACGTAATTAACAAATTAAGTGAAAAAACAGGCGTTTGAATATAAGCCTTTAAAAAAACTTTAAATATTTGTTAAGTAATGAGGTTATTTTTTTGTTCGTTTGATTTTTCACCTATTGTTCTCATCATTTACACGAGTTGCTTTTATTTTGGAAAGTTTCTTATCATAATTGAATTACCTGCACATGCCTTTTCAATAGTTAGTTTTACGGTTCGGTAAAAAAAAATTCATGCTAATGCAAGACGGTCTTAAAAACAAAACACTTTATTTTTGAATGTAGGCTTATTTTGAAAGTTTTTGCCCATTACCAGGACCACTTAGAGCAGGGTTTCCCAAACTTTTAGTTGATCGGTACCCTTTGAACACTGTAGCAGGTTTGCATCTACCCCCAAAATGTTGTGACGTTTCTCTAAAACAGGGTGGTCCAACTTCTTCACTCTTGCGGGCCACTTTTCGAAATCGTTCGAGTTTGTGGGCCTCAGCTGGGTAGATATTGTTTCAAATCATGGTGTCCTCTAAAAAAAAAAGGTCTTCACTTTGAATCAGAAAATTTTCCCAATTCATGCCGAAAATCAAGGTGATCTCTAAAAAATGAAAACTCTTCCCTTTTCAGCAGCCACAAATTTTCCCCATTCAAACCCAAAATCACGGTGATCTGTAAAAAAGTCTTCCCTCTCAATTGTCCTGTTTGACGTAATTATAATCGACCGGATTCGAAAATTCTAGACATTTGAGTCCATTATTTCTTCCGGACACGGAATTCAACTTAAATATGGAAATTCTCTCTGATAATGTACCTTTTGAGAAACCTAAATGTGCCCCAGTTTGGGAACCCCTAACTTAGAGCAATCGTGTTTTCGGCTCCAAAAACCCCCCCTTCACAAATTTCTGCGTACGCCACTGGTTCAGTTCAGTCGTTTTTTATTTCCGCCACTTGTCGAACAAAATACTTACATCAACGTAATTACACTACGGAAAAAGGGACATGCAACAAAACGAAACAACGTTGTAACATGCAAAAACTCAATAAACTGCACTAGCAAAGGTAACGGCTTGCATGGTTGCATCACCTAGAGAAAAAATATATACAAGTATAAAAAATTTAAAAAAATAAAAAAAAATGCCTAAAACAAAACAAGACGATAAAAAAATGCATGAAAACAAAAAAAATTAAGACAGCCTTTTTTGTTATTATAACATTATTTGCTGGCATGTAACCCCAGCACAGGGAGGCTTTCAGGTACTACACCTTGCCCAAGGGTGACCTGGAGGAAGTTGTAATTGGGTATCCTCATTCATCCCGACTTATCAGTTGATAAGCTTACAATCGGATGCAGTTTACACTCATACCCAAGAGAAACATATTTATAGACAAGACTTGTTTTTGTAACACATTGTAGAATTTAGTAAATAGTTTTTGAAATTTTGTTCCGATGTTAAAAAGTTTTTTAAAATTTTGTTACTTCCACAAATTTAAGTTTTTTAAATTTTGTAGCAAATTTATTTGGTAACTTAGTACGTTGTTTAATCGTCTACCTTTTTTGGCGCCTGCTAAGAAGGCCTCGCCAATAACACAATCTCGGTGTCTACTAAACGATAATTCTTAATCTTCTTGCTGGATCTGACCTTCGAACCAGCGACAGCAAAAATATAGTCTAGCTAAATCACAGCTCAGACTACCACAATATCTTCTTTATTAAGAAATATGCTCCAATCCACTTAGGAGCCCGAATAGTATAAATCAAAGCAACAGGTTAAAGCTCAATAGCTTAATTCTTCACAATCACGTAGATCACCAAAGACTTGCGGCCAAAAAACTATGACTTCACACAGTTAACAATTTTCCAATTTTTAGTTACCACAACGAAACATCGAATTAATAATGCTGCTTTTCAGCGAACCGTATTTATACCAATCAGTAAGGTTACTCGAATGTTCTGAAATTATCTCAATCACCAACACTATTACGTCATAATCAAAACAGGTCAATCGGATAGTTCTGGAAATTACTTTAAAATTCGTGAAATTAAGCAGTGTTGCCATTTTCTTATAAATAAATGTAAAATATTTAAATTACTTATAAAACTGTTATTTCTTCGGCTATTTGAGCCGGACCAAAGCGAAATCAAAGATATTTTTTATGAGATTGTGAATCTACATAATTTGGGCGATTTTTAGGAACGGAACACACATTTATTTTCGTTTAAAATTCTTTAAATGCATTATTTAAAGTTCCAATATGAGTTTATTTTAAGACTCTGCTGGCATTAAACTTTTTTATCTGGTCAATTGTTAGGAAAAAAAAAAAAAAAAAAGTTTGTCGAGTTTCAAGACTAGTTTAATACAATTTGGATTAAGCGATTGTTCCAGGTTCATGTAAAGTTGAATTCTTGAATTGATGTCGACGATGACCTGAAATATAAAAAGAAAACAGCAGCAGGCAGAAAAAAAAGATTTTTTTTTTCAATTTTCAATGTTGCAGGTACGGCATTATGTTTACGTAGATTCGTGGGGTATTGCACCAGTTAGATAATAAATTTTTAGTTTGTTTTTGAAAGAAACTAATGTAGAGCAGTTTTTAATTTCTTGAGGCAAAGTATTCCAAATTTTCGGTCCAATAAATTTAATTGATTGTTGGCAGATTGCTGTTCTAAAACACGAAGAAATAATTTGACTATCACTTCTAGTTTTAATTTGACATGGTTTAAGCTGAAATAGTTGTTGAATTGGAATAGGAAGAGTGCGTTTTTGAAATTTATAGGCTACATTAAAATTGCAATTTCACTTTCATACAACTGCTGTATATTTAAAAGCTCGTTTTTGATCATAACATTTTTTACACAGCCTCTCCGTTTTATTCCATACATGGCTCGAATAAATTTATTACAAATACGTTGAAGTTGATTGATTTTTATGCGATTTCCAAAGCACCAGTTGGTGATACAATATCTTAGATGACTTAATAATAATGAATTGTACAAAATTAGCATTGCTTTAGTGGTAAGACACGGTTTTACACGCATAATACTTCCTAGAGAAGAACGAATTTTTTGTTTTATCATATTCATGTGCTCTTTTCAGCTTAAATTTTCATTAATTATTACACCCAAAAAGCGAATTGATGAAACTTTGTCAATAGTATTATTTCTAAAATATACTTCGAACGATGTATTTGAGATGGAACAATTACTTTTTCTAGGAGTAAAAAGTAGATATTTAGTTTTTGCAGAATTTACTGTTAGTTTATTCGCAGTCATCCATTCATCAATATTTTTAAGTTCAAGATTAGTTTTTGAATAGACTGATTGTATATTTATACCAGTAATAAAGATATCAGCAAACGATACATTTGTGCTGAAATCCAAGCAGTTTCTAAAATCGTTAACATAAAGTATAAATAAAAGAGGACCCAAAATTGAGCCTTGAGGTACCGAGCTGGTGATTGGCTTTATAGTTGAAGAAAGACAATTATTGAATTGCACTTGTTGCGTGCGTCCTGATAGATAGCTTTTAAACCATTCAAATGCAGTTCCTCGAATTCCAAAATAATTCAGTTTATAAAGTAGGATGTCATGGTCTATAGCGGAGGTTTTCAACCTATGGGCCATGGAGCATAAATCAAAATGAAAGCAATATGTATAATATATATGTGTAATTAGGCTTGCCATCCGTCCCATTTTTTAGGCATTTTTCTGGCGTCCTGTGCAGTCAACCACATGAAGACCTTTTTTTTTAGAGAACACTATGATTTTGGGACAAAAATAGGGAAAATTGACAGCAATTCCAAGTGAAGACCTTTTTTTTTTTTTTTTTTTTTAGAGAACACTATGATTTTGGGATGAGAATTTAATTTTGTTGACCAAAGTGGGTTGTGAAGTTAACTTGGGTTGAAAAATAGGCCACGGTACAGAAAAGGTTGAAAACCACTGGTCTATAGTGTCAAAGGCTTTGGAAAGATCCAAGAAAACACCAATTGTTAACAGTTTTTTTTCAAAAGCATCAGCTATGTTGCTAATAACTAGTGTGATAGCATGGCTTGTGGCATGACCTGGGCGAAATCCAAATTGTTCTGCATTAAGAATGTTGTAGCATTTCAAGAAGTTGTACAATCTTTTATACATAATTTTTTCCAGAAGTTTTGAAAACGATGAAAGTAAGCTAATAGGCCGATAGTTAGATAGATTTTTTGAATCGCCTTTTTTAAAAATAGGAACTATTTTTGTTTTTTTGAAAGCATCTGGAAATTTGCCTTGGAGGAGTGATAAATTGAAGATATAGCTAAGAGCATGCAATGCATCATCTGAAAGATACCTCAAGACAACGGGTGGTATTTGATCAAATCCAGTACTTAACTTTGGTTTAATTTCTGCTATTAGTCTTTTTAATTCAAGGAAACTTGTTGGAAAAAGATATATTGAAGATAGATTAGAAGATTTTAAATAATTAGAAAAGTGAGAATTAGAATTAGGTAAATTTTTAGCTAATTTAACTGCTGCATTTGAAAAATGTTCATTGAATGCATTAGCAATTTCAATGTTATCAGTAAGTGTTTTATTTTTATGTAAAAGAGAAGTAGTTTGTAGTTTGAAAAGATTTCTTCCCATTAAATTGTTTAAAACTTGCCAAGTTTTTTGATATTATTTGTGTGAGACTTGAGTTTGTTTTGAATAAATGTTTTCTTTTTGTTGTTTATTAAATGAAAGTAAAAGTTTCTTATTTTTTGATACTTTTTTTTAGCACAGTGGGTTTTTGTTTTCAGAAAATGTTTATATAATCTGTCTTTTTTTCTTGCTAAGTGAAGTAGCTCTCTGTCATACCATGCACATTTGAATTCAATATTTTTCATTTGTTTTTGTTTAAAGCTATGTTCTGCAAAATGATCAATTTTATTCTAAAAAAATTGAAAGCTCTTATCAGTGTCGGAAATAGTATACAAGTTGGACCAGTCAATTTTTGAGATAGACTCGGAGAACTTTTTCAAATTATTAACTGTATATGACCTCCCTGCATTAGATTTCATTTTCAGTAAAGGTTCACCAACTTTTGAAACTTGCATAATGGGTAGGTGGTCACTGATTTCATGGGTGATTATTGCACTATTTATGAATGCATTAGTCAAATTACACCATATGTGATCAATAGCAGTGTAGCTGGAGTTGGATACCCTTGTTGGTTTGTTTATCAATGGGTAAAAATTATACTCAAGCATCAACTCGAAGAATGATTCAACATGTTCATTATTGGAAGCAAGAAAATCTAAATTGAAGTCACCATGAAGATAGCGTTTTGATTTTGTTTTGTTGATTGTAATTAAAGTTTTTTCTAAATGATTTGTGAACTGGAGAAATGATTTATTGTTGTTTTGAGGAGATCTGTATATGTTCCCACATACAACTTGGTTATTTTGAAATTGTATAGCAATAAAGATAGATTCAAATATTTTTTCTTCCATTATCATTAGGTCAGTTAGAATTTGAAACTTTAAGTCCTGTTTAACATAAAAAGCTACACCTCCACCTTTATATTTTTTTCTGGGATTGGACACAAAAATGTAACCAGGAAGTATTTTAAAGTGATCTGATGAACTTGTGCTTTCCCAAGTTTCAGTTATACCAATTACATCTGGCATATAACCCAAAGTAGCTATCAGTCCTTCAAATTTAGTGTAATTTATGGGATTTACTAGAAATCTAACATTAACGCATATTGAAGAAAAAGGTTGTATTTGACAATTAGAACTATTTTCCATTAATAATTTTGCTTCTTCTGCACTTACATAAAGCTCGTTTTGAATATTAGCACTAATAAAATTGTCCATGTTGTTTTTTGGTTCAATTGTATCTGTGAATAACTGATTAAATATTGATGCATTCAGTGGTATTTTTGGTTTAAAGATTTCAAGTAATTCAGTGTCATCAATACTATGAAATGGAAATGTGAAGTGAGCACAAGGTTGACATAAATAATTGTTGTACAATAATTCTACTGGACCTGCAGATTTTATACAAGTTTTGTGATAATTATCTTTACAATGACTGCAAAATAAATAGCCTTGTCTTTTGTAAATGTTTTTAGAGCAAACTTTACAGTTAAGTTTAAATTGTTTAGGCATGTGAAGACACAAAAAGAGAAAAAAAAATACACACAAACACAAAAATTAATAAATAGAAAAAAAAAAATTAAATTTAAAAAGGAAAAATGCAAATAGATGTAACAAAAAATTTGTAAAAAAAAACCCAAGATAAACTGTTGTTCTATAATTTGCCTTATATGATTTTTTAAATTAACCCAATTAATGCAGCTTTATCAGTCAGCTTTGAAACTTAGCTATGAAAAGCAAAAAAAAAATCTCACTAAAGTTAATTAAAGAGATTGAGAAAATAAATTTGGTATATGTATCAGATTAGTACAATTTTGCAATCTATCTCTTCACAGCATCAGAGTAGCTGACTGATGCATGCTTTAGTTTAGCAATATCATTGATGTTTTTAACCACCTGTTTTTTTCCTCCAACAAATGCATATATGTCTCCCATCATGGACCAAACAGATTTCCATCCAAAGGCATCTCGGGCAGCTTCAAGAAGTTGCAAGCAACGCTTTGTCAGGGACTCTGTTATCACCATCCCTTTTCCTTTAAATGCTTTCTTTTTGGCATATATTTCATTTCTTTGGAATCGACGCAGAAACTTGATTATTATTGGAGTTCCCCTCACATTCTTTTTTGAAGGAAGTGGATGGGCTATGTCTATGTCATTTACCTGTAAAGGACTATAAAGAGGTAAACTGTTATTTAATTTATCACAAATATAATTTTCACATTCAAGGTACTTCCCTGTTTTGGGGACATCTTCACATTTATGTATAATAAGACAATTTGATCTGCTATGTTGTTCCAAGTCATCTTTTTTTTTCTCAACTTGTTCCAATTGCTTCTGCATGTTTTCGACCAACTTTTTAAGATTGCTAAATGAACCTTTTAAATTCTGCAGATCTTTTTCTTGGTTATTACCTGAAACAGAATCAACAACAGCAGCACCACAGGAACCAGAATCATTTAATATTTTTTCTAAGTATAAAGTTTCGTACTTACTTAACTTGTTTTCCATCAATTGTAATTCATTGGTCACTTTCTTCATGAAGTTCTCCATTGTTATATTTCATATTATATTCTGTTATATTCATATTATATATCATATTATATTTCATATTATATATATAATTCATATTATATTCATATTATATTTTGTTGTATAGGCTGCCACTCACCATCGGAATCATTAGTTTTGATTTTTGCTTTTAAATACATTGTGCATTGTGTGTTGTTTTTACCTGAAGAAGTCCGCCTGATGTAATGGAAGGAGCGTCCTGTCACAAGTTTTGTTCAAAAAACTATATTACGCCTTTTGCTGTTTTTGCTGAAGTTGAATTTGCCTTTGATTGTGCCAGAAAAACTTATGAATTTTAAATTAAGTACTATCCCTGGTAACAGTGTTTACATTAATTAAAAAAAGTCTTAATTTGCAACAAGAACGTTACACTTTATTGAGTATGCCAAATCAAAAATATTTGCCGGCCAAGTACAATAAAACACCGCGGCCGAAAAGCGAAGACCTTTACATTTATTTATTTTTGATTTTTAATAAGTTTTTTTATAGTAAAAATTTTTTAACACTAAAATTTGCGTTTGTTAAAAGTGTCTTTTCGACCAAAAAGAAGCCCTTTTTAAACTTTGCCATTTCCGCCAAATATTCTTCCTTGATTGCGACTTTTCTTCGGTTTCTACTAGCCAACTGCTGCTGCTGATGTGGGCGCATACTCCATTGAGTGTTGCTTTTTTTAAAATAATTTTTTGGTATAGTGATGACAGTAACGTCATGAACAATAAACTGGAACATTAAACTTGAACTCAAAAAATAAAAATTTCTGAACTGCAACTAAAAAAATTCATTATTATTTAGGCTAACTAATTTTTAAGAAAACTAAACCTAATAAATACTCAGAAGCGTCGGAAATCCATTTTGTCAGGGGCGAAATTCAAACAAAAAAGGACATTATTTTTTGAAAAGGTATACAATTTTTTTTAATTTTGCACTGAAAACAGTTGCGATGCCACTCCATTCGCGACCATTTCAACAAAACTTTGTGATTACTTACAAAAAAACAGTCATCATTTCCAATCGATTCCTACTTTCGTTCTAAATTCAAGGTGCAGATAAAAACCAAAATAAAAGCCTTCACCTTCAATCAATTTGAAATTCTGGTCGAATTTCCAAATGCTTTTGTATCTTCCCACCTGTAAAATCCCTTTTTGAAAAAATAGAGAAGGGCAATTTGAAAAAGTCAAAAGGTAGGAGGTTGCCCTGCCCTTTTTCACTCCTCCTCGCTTTCAGCGCCCTTGCACATACTAATAACGAGAATAAGAATTAAGACGAAAATTAACATGGCCCTTACTGTCGTCGACAGCACGGTCGAGTGGTGAGAGCGCCGTGCTTATGATCCACACGCTCTCAGTTTAAAACCAACTCACGTCTTTCTGTTGTGTCCTTTGGAAAGACACTTTACGACACGTTTCTTTGCTTGGTGGTCTTGGCAAGCAGTTCTAAATTACTGTCAAATCTTTATTACATTTTAAGCGAACAGCAATATCTTGGTATCTCCTGAAGCAGGTGGACTTAATTGCTAACCCTATGTATCAGCGCCTCCGTCGCTTTCCTGCGAGTTGGGAGGATGAATATAGAGATAAGATAAAATAAATAAATAAAATAAACTTGAAAAAGAAGAGATAAAAAACTTTAATTTGCAAAGTTTTTGTGAGTCCGAACGAGAAATTAAATTATAAAAATCTATCAAGTTTCCGGCACTGACACAAATATTAAAGCGCTTAGGCCCACTAAACAGAAGTGGAGTCAAGACAAGGTGCTTCGAAATCGAGACGAGAAGAGACTTTGAGGCAGTGAGACCGAGACGAGACTTTGGGGTATCGAGACCGAGACGAGACACGAGACTTTACTTAAGTTGTTTTGGTTTAAGCCAGGTTGTGGAGTCAGACTCAGAAGTCGGAGTCGCATGTTTTCGGTTGTAGTTGGAATCGAACTAGTTTTTTTAAATATACTGAAGCCGGAATCGCTTTTTTAGATGTGCTGGAATCGATTAGTTGGTACAGAATTTATATTTTTCTCTGGTCATTCCAACTCCAATTTCGGGTTAATTGTCTTAAGCTGTAGTCATATTTATCATCTGAACGATTCAAAAATAAGTAAGCAAAAAATACGACGAGTACTTGGATAGGTCATCTTTTAGACTTTAATTTGAAGTGCAAACTAAAAACGATTTTGGCTTCATACTGACGGCCAAATTTGGCATTTTATTTGCAAAATTAAACTTAATCTTCGGTTTGGGAGTTGTTTTAAAAAATTTAATTAAAGATTTAAAAAAATATTTATGAGAAAAAAATGCGTTAAAATGTGGTTAATTGTTTATCGAATTTGCAACTCAAGTGACAAATAAAATCGAAAGTCTTCGTTCGAATTTAGCTGAACTAAAATGTCGAGATTCTTTAAGGATTGTGAGCACTTGTCGAAAGCCACCACTTGTAATCTCTTATATTACTTATAATATGCATTAATTTAACAGAAAAAATGCTTTGGTCAGCGGTTGAGTGTAACCAGAGTAAGAATAAAAATTTTTTTAATCTACTCTTAATTGCAGCAAGAAAATATATTATGAAATGCTAATTCAGCAATTGCTAAAAGCTATTTTTATATAAGGGAATGTCGCTTCTTGTCTGCTGGATCCTCGCTAGTTGCTAAGTGCGACTTATACGGTTATGGAGTCAAAAAAGTCTTTCCGTTTTCCGTAAAGAGAAAAAAATTTCTTCTGACTCCGACTTGAGCTCTTTAAAATTTTACGATTCAAACTTTGAGTCCAAAACATCTGAAAAAAC
This sequence comes from Diplosoma virens, assembly GCA_963680785.1. Lineage (NCBI taxonomy): Eukaryota > Metazoa > Chordata > Ascidiacea > Aplousobranchia > Didemnidae > Diplosoma > Diplosoma virens. The sequence goes on from OY796893.1 coordinate 41,461,640, forward strand.
GACTCCTACTTCATCTCTAAACGTGGGAATCCAGCGATTCCGATTTCACAACCTTGAAGGCCTAATTATCGAGTGGCCAAAGCGCGTTACAGCGCCGTGATTGTGATCGACACCATCTCGGTTCAAAACTACTCGAGCTATTTTATTGCGTCCTTAGGAAAAACACTTTTATGGCCTTCCCTTGCTTGGTGGTCTTGGCAAGCAGTTCTCTGTAAATACAAAAAAAATAAAAAAATTTCTATCGGGCAGCAATATCTTGGCATCTCCGGTAGCAAGTCAAGTTTTGCTGTCCGATTGAAATCTTTTATTATTTTTTTAAAGATTTGTGGGTTTCTACCAGGTGCATTACTGCACTGATGGAAGTGGCATTGTAAATCACGCATGTCGATGACCAGATGCTAAAAATGTATCGAGTTGTGGACAGACAGTACTAAGAGTGCCATCTGTGGCATTGTGTATAATAATGCACGCCGAACCCGAGTTTACCGCCCAACTATGGTTTTAGTTTTAAAATTCTCGTCGGGAAAAGCTTTTGTCGCAGAGTAAGTAAAAGGTGAAAAATCAAAGATTTGTGGGCTTCTACCAGATGCATTGCAACACTGATAAAAGCGGCAAATTTTGGGTAAGCAGACTGTTCCTGATAAGAGTTAAAAACTCTAAACCATAGTCGGGCAGTGAGCTTGGGTTCGGCGTGTGATGCACAATGCCAGATATGATACTCTTTAATGTCATCTGTCCTATAACTCGATATATTTCAAGTATCTGATCATCGGCATGCGTGATGCACAATGCCGCTTTTATCAGTGTAGTAATGCATCTGGTGGAACCCCACAAGTCTTAGATTCTTTTTTATATGTATATATGACCAGCTCTGCGAAAAAACCTGATTAACCAGATTGTCCCTTACAAGAGTTTAAAACTCGAAACCATGGTCAGGCAGTGAGCTTGGGTTCAACATTTGTGATGCATTGTGAAACAGATGGTAGTTTTTAGTGCCATCTGTCCAATAGCTAGATATATGTTTTTTTAATTTTTATTTTGTACTATGAAAAAATTTAAAGCAAAAAACTCTGTGGGTAAAGATCTTTTTACAGAGACACAACAGAACCAAGCTAGCAGGTGTCTAGGCATTTTGATTGCCATGCACAAAGATTGCAATAGTTCAATTCGACTGTAAATAATGGCAAATTTAAAAAGGACCATGACGCTCGAATGGTTAAAAAACGTCTAAATAATCTATTTTTACTAAAAATCATGACATATTTACAACACCTTGAACTTTGCAGGCATTGCTGCATTGTCTCGACCTGGATTCGAGACACAGTGGTCCGAGAACGAGACGAGACTTTGGGGCTACGAGTTCGAGACAAGACCGAGACTATAAAAAACGTGTCTCGAAACACTATTTTATCAAAATGAGAAAAACAGAACATTGTGCACTGAAGTTGACTATTTTTATTATTGAGCACAAGCTTTCGTGGGCTACTGCCCACTTCGTCAGGTGCAATGGAATGAAAATGCAATCAAAACAAGTTTTACACAACGGCATTAAACGTAACAAACAGACATATGTGACGTAATGAAATATGAAAATATCGGTAAAAAAGACTAAGTTTGAGAGAATATGGCAGTACGGTAAATTACAGCAATTTAAGCAAAAAACAAATGCGAGAAAATGGCATGCAAGTATAAAACGATGCGAAATGGAGAAAGAAGTGAAAAACATAAATGATCCTCAAGTATACAAAAATAAAAATAAATATTACACGTAGTTAGACATAAATGAATAATCTTTATTTAAACCAGGGTGTCGAACCGGACCCGAACCGGATCCGTAAACCCGTATTAACCGTTATTATTTTTTGAACCCGAACCGGAACTGAACCCGAAAAAATAAAATTTGCTGAACCTGAACTGGAACTGAACCCCTAAAAATAAAATTTGCTGAACCTGAACCGGAGCTGAACCCGTAGAAAAAAAAATTGCTGAACCCGAACCTGAACCGGAACTTTATTTTAAATGGATCCGGTTCGACCGTTTGATGCTCTAATTTTAATTTTAAAGTTATTTATAGAAGAATCAGAATTACAATTTTGTTTTTGAAGTTGGCGCAATTTTTCTGGTCACGATACTTGTTGTGTGGCAATACAGAAACGTTATAAACGACTTTTTAGGCGAGAAGTTAAAGCAAAAACATGTCACTTGCTAGATAAAGAAAGCGAAATCTTAAGTATATGCTAAAGCAGTTGTTCTTAAGCTTTTTACAGTGCCATACTATTAAAAAAAATACATATTAATATAGAGACGTAGCAAACATAGTGAAACCATCGTTGGTGAAGCAAAATTATTTGACGCCATTAAAAAATTAAAGCTGCACAGTGCAGGCTGTTTGGGAGCCACTCGACTGAAATTTAGTTGCGTGGAGAAGTTTAATAAAAAAAGCAGTGTAAACTTATCGAATGATTCGAATTCAGTATAACTTATAGTTGCCTCAAATGGTTTTCACTAGCATGATAGTATCCCTAACAGTCGAGATTAAGTAAAAAATATTGTTGAGCAAGCAATGCAATAAAGTTAATTAATTTTTGATTTTTCAAAAAAACAAAATTTTTTCAAAAAAAAAAAACAAAAACGTTTATCTAGCGTGCTTTTTCATTTATCAAATATTACGTTAAAATTAAATTTTTGTTAACTTTCAGGCTTACCAAAATTGTAGCAACAGGACAAATAACTTTTAATACAAGAACCACGTATTTGCTGGTTCATTACAAAAGTTTTGCGTCAGTTATCTTTATGTAGAATGCAACCGAAAAACCATAAGCAAATTACATTGTTGTATAAGTTACCCCTGCAAACAAAATTTAGTAGCACAATCTGACTTTGAGTTAAAACTAAATAGTTTTGGTCGCCAATAGTTAGCTTGGCAAACAAAACATTATGGAGGAGTCAGAGTATTTTTCTGCCAATATCAAGCTAGTGTTTATCAAAAAAGTTTTTAATCAAATGCTGAAAAACCATTTTGCTGGTTTTACGAATTGAGAAATGATTGTCTCCCGTAAATTTGAATTTGCTTGAATTTAAGACTTTTTTTAAACAATTGGACCCATACCTAATTTTTACCCTTTCATCGCTATACACTTATAAAAATAAAAAGCAGCAAGTTTTTAGTACTAGTTTGTAAGCAAGCAGTGATCAATATACAAAATTGCAAAGTTTGATTTCAGTTATCTTAAGAAAAAAAAAATCTTATATAACAAACTGATTTAATTTTTGATTTATTACTAGTTGTAATTGTTAAATCAAATGTTACCGTTTGAAGTTGCCACAATTTGTTTTAGCACTTGTGTGCCAATAAAGAAACGTCATAAACGACTTTATCAGCTAAGAAATGAAGAAAAAATATGTGCACTAGATACATGAACGTGCGCCAGGAGAACCAAAAGGGGGACTCGCTTTTTCAAATTTTTAATTTTACAAAATAATACATAAATATGCATTAAAAACTTCTAAAAGTTAAGGCTCGTTTCCACTACGAGCGTGGAATAGAGCATTCTTTGTTTCTTTTGACCATCTTTCCGCTCTTAAAATCTAAGTGAGCACATAAAGTCAATAAATCAAGTAAAGAGTACAGTGGCAAACAAAAAAAGTAAGACTTTTTTATTTTTTAAGATTTTTTAAAAATATCATTGTTAAAATTGAAATATATTAATATATATCAAGTAATATATCATTAAAAGAGCACAAAAAATTATATTAAATCCAATATTAATTTATTTTTTTTTAGAAATATAATTCAATTGCAACTATAGTGGAACCTTGGTTGGCGACCACCTCGATAACACGACCACCCCGTTATCAGGACCACTTCAGTGCGGTCCCAAATAATTTACTATGGTAATGCATTGCATTCTGTTTCAATAACGCGACCACCCCGGTTTCCAGACCAGGACCGCCATATTTTGGTCCAAAACTGCAAATTTAACTCCGCTAAAGCGACCACACGTGCTCAATAATTTGCTTTTGTGACCAAAATAATAAGGTTAAATTTCTTTTGTGATCAAAACAATAAGATTAGATGAGCGCGTGCACACACACAAAGAAAATGCAATTGCGCAATGAATGATTAGTGTGGCAAACAGAACTGAATTTTATAAGATAAACTTCAGTACTAACAGTTGTTTAAATTCATTCTGCAGTATCTGATAAAAATAATAGCACTTAGTAAAAAGAAACCGAGAGAACTTTCAATCAAAGAAAAGGTTATGGTAATACAACAAAAAGAAAGTGAGGGAAAATCTCAGAGGAACTTGCTAAGATTTTCGGCGTTAGCAAGACTCAAATAAAGAACACACTTAAAAGAAAGGCAGACGTTTTGGCTGCATATGACGACAACTTATCGAATGACCGGAAGAGGGTTAGAATCTTTCAATTTGAAGGAAATATCGATTCACTAACTTTCCGATGGTTTCAAAGAGCTCGGTCTTTAAACCTACCGATAAGTGGGCCTCTGATTCAAGAAAAAGCTCTAACTTTGCTAAATCTCTGAAGAAAAATGGCTTTAAAGCCTCAAACGATTGGTTAAACAGGTTTAAGACACGACATAGCATTTCTCAGGCTGTTATTTGCAGAGAGAGTGGCTGTGTTGACGAAAAAGTCGTGCAGAGTTCGAAATCACGCCTACCAGATATTACTGCGGGTTACGCCACTTGTGACATTTACAACAAACAATTGCTACAAACAGGATGCTCCAAAGCAAAATTCGCTAACACGACCACCCCGCTAACGCGACCGCTTGATGACGGTCCCGTAGGTGGTCAGGTAAGCGGGGTTCCACTGTAACTTATTTTTAAAAAATTTAATTTAATTTAAAATAAAAAATCTTACTTTTTTGCTCGCCACTGTACTCCATTCCACGCTCATAGTGGGAAAAGAGTCTTTATGCGTCAATTTTTTATTATTATAAACTTGAATGACTAAATGTTTAATTTGTTTAAAACTTTAAATTTAGATTACGTAAGATAAAGGCCCGTTTCCACTACCGGCGGCTTGAAACGAAGTATTTTTTGTTTTATTAATTTTTTTACTTCTTTCCGCGCTTAAAGGCAAAACGAAGCAAAAAAATCATTAAAAGAAACAAAGAATACTCCAATCTACGTTCGAAGTAAAAATGAACCTTAATGACGTTTCATAACTAGTAAACCTTCTGCGTGAGGGCCGCCACTAAAAAATTATCAAAAAATTCTTAGACAGGTGTATCAGTGGCTAGTCGAAGAAAGATCTATATAAACTCATGTAAACGCAATCTATAAGAAAGTTTTGAGATCACAAAACAACAAAAAACTTCCGTTTCCGCTTTTGGCGCTCGCATTGATAAATAAATTTATTGGTAAGACTTGGTTTTTACAACCAAGACCCATGCCGGTGAATTAGTTTAATTTAATTTTTTTAAAACTTGTACCAGAATTTTTTAAAAAACCCTTTTTAAGAATATTTTTTGTGTTTCCGACTGTTTGCCATCACTCCTCCAGGAAGCGCGTCTACGGACGCCCATGATAACATGAGGTAAGAAATTGTGTTTACAGTCCTAACGCTTGTAAGAAATAGATAAAAAATATATATTCCGAACCCGAACCGGAGCTGAACCGGAACTGAACCCCTAAAAAAAAAAATTGTTGAACCTGAACCGGAACTAAACCCGAAAAAAAAATTTTTGCTGAACCCGAACCGGAACTGAACCCAAAAAAAAATTTTTTGCTGAACCTGAACTGGATCTGAACCTTTAAAAATAAAATTTGCCGAACCTGAACCTGAACCGGAACGTTATTTTAAACGGTTCGATTCCCTGATTTAAACCTTGGTTAACACAATCGAGTTTGAAAATAATTTTTTGTTCTTCCACTTCCCGTGGTTGCTTTGTTTTGCCTTTAACTTTCTTGATTACTGCTAATTTGAGATTGTTGTTAATTGCTAATTGAGATTGTTTTGCCTTTAACTTTCTTGATTACTGCTAATTTGATCTTGATCAACATAGATCAACATAGACTGAAAATTTTCCTGATCAACATAGACTGAAAATAACCAGACAAGGTCTCCACAAAGATGAAAATAATGTCAAAAATTTACTGGATCCCTTTCATGAAATGTCTGTTGCTGATAAATTTAACCCACCCATTTTTGCTACAGCAGATTCTCATTTCCCTTCTATGGATATCACCAATATTGATGCTTTAGCTCTTCAAAATGAAGTTAATCTTTTAAGAAAAAAAATTAATACAATTAAAGACAGCCGAAACGCTGACAATGATACTCTGGTTGAAATCAAAAAAAATGCTAATGGAAATGAAAAATGCCAATGTTAAATCTTCCACTATAAGTGATACAACTAATAAAAGCTTTTTCAAAGAAAAGAAATCTTTCTCTAAAGTATTAAAAGAAAATTTAGTCACAAATTCAACTCATTCATCTTCTACAAATAGAAATTCTAATATTGAATCAAGTGCATTTAATGGCATAAAAAAATGGAAAATAACTAAAAAAAGAAGGAAACCAGTCACTACAGTAGGAAAAAAGGTGACAATGTACAAATGCTTGATAGTTCGTACTATTACGTAACAATGGGGTTTGTTGTACAGTTGTGTTTTGCCTTGTCATTTGCCTGTACAGTTGTGTTCAGACTTAGTAAGTTTAGTAGTGTTTAGCTTTGAGTCGTGTTATTATTTATTTCTTTTATTTGCAGACGAACGATTTCGTCATTTTCGTTTTGTTATTAAATTTTATATCATTTCGAAAATGAGTCACGTTCTTTTATGAAGAAATCGTTAAGGCTAGTTAATTTTTGTTAAAATGGTTGTTATAGATTGTGCGTACCCGGGTTGCGCTTTTCAATCCGAAGACGCACCAGAAGCTGTAGCTTGCGCTATTTTACAGAGCCACGCATTTAGTCATGCTACTCCTGGGCCTAATTCCATTCGCGCTCCCTCAGAGGGACCAAAACTAACAAGACCCAGCATTGACGTAGGCGTGTCTTTAGAAGCGTGGAACGTATTCACTCGCCGCTGGCAAATGTTTAGGCAAGGATCAGGCATCAACGAAGCTTCAGCCACCGCGCAACTCTTTCAGTGTGCCAGTCAGAGCTTAGGAGATAGTTTGTTAAAATCAGATGCAGAGATTGTCTCTAAGCCTTTGCAGGAGTTACTATCCGCCATGCGTCGACTTGCAGTTATCCCAGTAGCTACTGGCGTCTTGCGATCCGATCTCATGCAGATGCGCCAACTGAGAGACAAACCTTTTCGCGCATTTGCAGCGAGAGAGCGCGGCAAAGCAGACACATGTGCATTCACAATTGATTGTACTTGTGGTTTAAAAATCAATTATACGGACCACATGATTCGGGATACTTTGCTGAATGGCATTGCTGACGATGAGATTCGCCGGGAAATTCTTGGCGGCGCGGATATACTCACACGCGCCGTCAACGAGATCGTTGCCCTTGTTGAAAGCAAAGAAATGGCTTGCAACGCCGTCCCCCCGACCGAGGTCACATCTGTGTCAGCCGTTCGCCGCCTACATGACGCAGACCACAGAGCATGTCGTAATGCAACCCCATGCAGGGAATCCCACAATTTACCTGATCGGTCAAAACAGTCGCGTTGTCCTCTCTGCCAGCAACTTTTTCAGCTCTACAAAAAAGGACCTCGTGGTTGGAATACCAAACCTTATACCTTGTGTATTGAATGCTACCGGTCACAGAAACGCCGAAGACGCCAACTCACTCATAAAGTGGGTCCTTCACCACCGGAACCAGGTCTACAAACTCTTGAAGTCACGTCGCCTGCTGACCCTCAGTTGAGTTCGATAAGAACAAATCACAGGCCAGTCTCGAGGCACAGGCCAAACAAGTGCAACACGCCTCTGTCTGCAGTACATAGAAATGCCACCATGCAAGGCCCCCATTATATATTTAAAGATGGACAGTGGGCAACAGCACGTATGAGAGAGCACCCCAAGGTCCACGTAACGATTTCAGTCGATCGCGCTCAGGCTCATGGCGAATCTACATCAGTCCGTGCTACTAATGTTACCGCCATCGCTGACACCGGCGCCCAAGTGAATGTATGGTCTCTGGACGAATTTGTAAAGTATGGCTTCCCGTCCGACATCCTGACCCCTGCATCCAACCTGGTGGCCGCCAATCATTCCTCCATATCAATTGTGGGAGCGTTCTTCGCCATCATTGAAGGACTGTCGTGTCACGGTTATGTTGTGCAATGCCGGGCCATGGTCTACATTAGCGCCGACATTCAGACCCTCTTTTTATCGCACGGAACACTGTCGACTCTGGGGGTCCTATCACCCAGTTTTCCATCATTGGGAGAACATGCTTATGCTGAGACGCAGGAATGCGCTGGTGAACCTGCTGCCATCACTAATGCGCACCTCACGCGCACTGTTACTGGTGGCTGCGCCTCACCGGGCGATCAAAATCATTCTTGAACCTGCCCTCAACGTACTGCCGTGCCACCACCCCCACGTTCGCTACCATTTCGCTGTACTCCCGAAAATAATGATCGAATGAAAACTTGGCTACTGGAGCGATACGCTTCCTCCACATTTAACACATGCCCGCATCGCCCTCTTCATTGCATGGCGGGACTACCCATCGAAATCCATGTCAGCCCCTCAGCGAAACCAAGAGCGTTCCATACCCCGGCTTCTATTCCTCTACATTGGCAACAACAGGTCCATGCAGACCTCCTTCGGGATGAAGCCCTAGGATGAAAAAGTCCCGCACGGAGAGCCTACTCAATGGTGCCATCGCATGGTGATTACCAGAAAACATGACGGTACACCCCGACGGACTGTAGACTTATCGCCGCTGAACAAATTCTGTCGTCGGGAAACATTCGCGTCGGAAACACCCTTCAAGCTAGCCCGTCGTGTACCAAGTAATACTTGGAAAAGTGTGACCGACGCTTGGAATGGATACCATAGCGTTCCACTACGCGAGTCAGACCGTCATCTTACCACCTTCATTACACCATTTGGACGCTGGCGATATACAAGGGCACCACAAGGTTTCCTTTCTTCGGGAGATGGCTACAATCGTCGCTTCGCCGCTATTTTGTCTGATTTTATGCGAAAGGAGCGATGTGTGGATGACACCGTGTTTTTTGACGAGAACCTAGAGGAACATTGGTGGCGCACCATCCAATTTCTTACTCTCGTGGGCCGCTCTGGTATCGTTCTCAACCCCAGCAAATTTCAATTTGCCCAACGGTCAGTTGACTTTGCAGGATTCCGCATTTCTGAATCATGTGTAGAACCCCTGCCCAAGTACTTGAATGCGATTCAACAGTTTCCTACGCCTAAGAACATCAAGGATATAAGAAGTTGGTTTGGTCTCATTAATCAAGTGGCCAATTACGCCAAAATTCGAAACTTGATGGCTCCATTCAAGCCGTTTCTCAGTCCAAAACGTAAGTTCGAGTGGAATGACAATCTTGATAAAGCATTTGCGCGTTCGAAAGATGCTATCATTGACGCCATACGTCACGGCGTAGAAATTTTCGATCCGACTCGACGTACTTGCCTAAGGCCGGACTGGTCAAATCGGGGCATCGGATACTTCCTGCTTCAAAAACACTGTGCATGCCCGTCCACTCTTCCAGATTGCTGTGCCAATGGATGGCGAGTAACTCTCGCAGGCTCTCGCTTTCTCTCGTCGGCTGAACAACGTTACGCCCCTATTGAAGGAGAAGCCCTAGCTGTAGCTTGGGGACTTGAGCAGACTAAATACTTTACGCAGGGCTGCGATAATTTAGTAGTTGTTACCGACCACAAGCCGCTAACGAAAATTTTTGGGGATCGAACTCTAGATGAAATCAGCAATACCCGGCTCTTCCGATTAAAGCAGCGCACTCTAATGTGGCGTTTTGACATTGCACACTTGCCGGGGTCGACTAATATTGCTGCGGACGCTGCATCGCGACACCCAGCCACATCAGAATTTTTTGCTACCATTTCGGGTGCCGAGCGTGATTCTATAGACTCTCTCGAAGAAGCCCTTCTTGCTTCGGTGCGGCAAAATACGCGTGATCAGTTGACTTTAAACTGGGAGGAAATTGCCCGGCACACTGCCAGTGACGCTGCACTCAATGACCTACTGTCTGCCATACAATCAAACTTTGATGTAAACTTACCGCCGGAAGGAGGTATTCGTCAATACCTCCCATATCGCGATGGGTTTTATATATCTGACGGCGTTATTTTATACAATGATCGTGTTGTGATTCCGCCGCAACTCCGCTATCAAGTATTACGCACATTGCACGCCGCCCATCAAGGGGGTGTCGGCCATGGAACGGCGTGCGCGAGCAAACGTTTTCTGGCCGGGGATGACTCAAGATATTCACAATATTCGCGATTCTTGTGCTCATTGCAACCGAAATGCGCCGTCGCAAGCCGCAACCCCCCCGTTGCCCTCCCACCCACCTACCACGCCCTTCGAAAAAATTTTTGCGGATTATTTTGATTACGCTTCTTGATCGTTGGAGACAGATTGTCCGGTTGGTCAGATGTGTTTGGTACACCAGCTGGGACCACCGTCACTGGCGCAAATGCACTTGTTCGCCTCCTTCGATCATACTTTGCCACTTTTGGAGTGCCTGAAGAAATTTCCTCAGATGGTGGCCCAGAGTTTACTGCCTTTGTCACACAGGATTTTATGCGCAAGTGGGACATTAAACACCGTGTTTCTTCCGCCTACTTCCCCCAATCTAACGGCCGCGCGGAGGTTGCAGTCAAAGCCGCTAAAAGACTTCTCATGTCCAATATTAGCCCTAATGGGGATTTGAACAATGATTCGTTTCTGCGCGCCCTGTTGCAACTGCGTAATACCCCGGATCCTGACTGCGATTTATCCCCAGCTGAAATCGTCTTTGGTCACCCTTTGCGAGACGCTTTTTCGTTCGTTAATCGGCTTGCTACTTTTTCTAATCGCTTTATTCGTCGTACTTGGCGCGAAGCATGGCGAGCTAAAGAAGATGCCCTTCGAGTTCGAGCCAAACGGACCAATGAAGCATTGAGCGCGCGTACACGCTCATTGCGCCCGCTGCGGTCCACCCACGTTGCTGATGCAACTTCATCTGAGGCCATAGATCATGGGCAACCACAAGGCGTCCATGATGTCGTACCTACAACCACACACTCCACATTTGTGACGGACACTAATTCGCAGGAGACTGACCCTGACACCCACGAAAACAACAAATCAATGATCCCTAGACGGTCCTCTCGCCTACGACGACCTGCTGTCGAATTGGATCCGACCTCTGGTCAATGGGTGATCAAGGGATCAACTACATAACTATACCTGGCCGGAATAGTACGAACTTGGGGGGGATGTACAAATGCTTGATAGTTCGTACTATCACGTAACAATGGGGTTTGTTGTACAGTTGTGTTTTGCCTTGTCATTTGCCTGTACAGTTGTGTTCAGACTTAGTAAGCTTAGTAGTGTTTAGCTTTGAGTCGTGTTATTATTTATTTCTTTTATTTGCAGACGAACGATTTCGTCGTTTTCGTTTTGTTATTAAATTTTATATCATTTCGAAAATGAGTCACGTTCTTTTAGACAACTATCTCCAAATCTGTAAAGCCTCTTTCTAGGCCTTCTGAAATTTTTGTGTCAAGGTTTCAATTTCATACTACAATTGATTCAGTGGAAAATTATGTAAAAATTCAATTCTCTGATTGTAAATCTGTGACTTGTTCACAACTATCCTCAAGATACCCATCATATACTTCCTTCAAAATTGTTATGTATGGTATTTCTCTACAAGATGCATTAAATCTTGATAACTGGCCTGAAGGAATATTAGTTAAAAAGTTTTACTCAGTTTCACATCATACCAACACTGAAAATGCAGTATGAAATTATGACAATGACAACGAATAATCATAAAATGAAAAGCACTATTTCTGATCTTCTTATAGTCTCTTTTAATTGTAGAGGTTTGTCGTCCTCCTTATTTGAAATTCAAGAATTATACAAATCACATGATGTTAGTCTGCTACAAGAAACATGGCTTGCTAAGCAGCAACTTCACTCTTTAAGTTCTGTTCATGATGATTTTCTTTTTGTTGGTACTTCTTGCATGGATCTGGAAGATGGAGTGATGACTAGTCGACCACATGGTGGCACTGCTGTTCTGTGGAGAAAATCACTCACTGCTTTCCCTGTAAGTAATGTTGATAAAAGCATTGTTGGGATAAATATTAAATGTCAAAACAATTCTATAGTTATTATTCATGTTTATCTTCCGAAATGGCCTACTTAAAATATTTGGGTGCTCTTCAAATTTTGTGTGAAGTTCAGCAAAGCTCGAATTTATGTATTGTTGGAGATTTTAATGCCAATAAAGAAAGTACTTGTGGACAGTTCTTCAATAATTTTTGTAAGGAACAAGGTTATATCATCTCTGACAGATCTATTTTACCTTCTAACACTTTTACTTACTTAAGTGACTCTCATCATACAACCAGCTGGCTTGATCATTGCATATCTTCTTCATCTGCTCATAAATCAATAAAAAACATTTCAGTATTATATGATTATATTACATCAGACCATCGTCCACTATCTATTACTTTTTGCTGTAACTTATTACCTCTCTTGCTGTCAAGCGATGAGGCTACTAATCAATACACTAAATCTTGGAACTGTGCTAGTCCTGAACAGAAAAAAAAAAATAATATGATCTCATCTGAACTCTTAAAAGATGTATCTTTTCCAGCTGCTGCAATGCAGTGTAGAAATGCCACCTGTGATGATCACTCTCATCTTAATGAGATAATACTTCTTTACTCAGAAATTATCTCTGCTTTGACTAAAGCATCCAAAGCAGCATTAAGCTATCATCAGAATACTCCTCAATATTCTCAGGTTCCAGGGTGGAACAAAAAAATAAAATCTTTACACTCAGCTGCTCGTTATGCTTTTTTAACTTGGGTGCATAATGGCCGTCCTAAACATGAAGTTTACTTTGAAAAAATGAAAGTTACTCGTAAAAAATTTAAGCTATCTTAAGATACTGTAGAAGACTCAAGAAACAGCAGAAATCAGATGCCTTAGCTACTGCTCTTCAATCAAGTTCTTCAAGAACAGCATTTTGGAAAAAAGTACGTGCAGTGTACAGAAAAGATAATAACAGCATTCCACTCTCTGTTGGCAATGCCACTGGTCAGTCTGATGTTGCAAATATGTGGAAAAGCCACTACAGTGGACTTCTAAATAGTGCATCTGGTAAAAGTTGTGACAAAATTTTTATAGATAAATTTCTAACCCGCCGATCCAGTTTTTGCAATATAACCAACTTTCAGTGCACAGCTCCTATGATGTGTAATTTAATTAAAAAATTACCTTTGTAGAAATCTGCTGGTGCTGATGGTATTACGGCAGAACATTTACGGTATGCTCACTATTGTGTTTGTATTTACTTAAGCGTTTTGTTTAATTTATGTGTGAGTCATGGCTTTATCCCTGAATATTGTCTTATTACTGATATAGTTCCTATTCTCAAGTGTAAAAATAAAGATGCTACTAATGTAGGTAATTACAGACCTATAGCTATAGCTGTGGCTACTACTATTTCTAAGCTTTTTGAATATTTTATATTATTTCACATAAAGCCTTTTTTGTCAACTAGTGATCACCGATTCGGGTTTAAGCGTGGTACTGCCACTGATATGTGTATCTTCTTGCTCAAGCAAATCATTTCTTCTTACCTTCAACAGGGTAGCCCTATTTTTTCAGTATTTTTAGATGCCTCTAAAGCGTTTGACCGAGTATCTCATGAACTCTTGTTTAAAAAGCTGTTATTGCGTGATGTTCCGCCGTGTTTTATAAGATTGCTGCGATATTGGTATTGTCAACAGCAAATGCGAGTGAGATGAGGATCTCAACTGTCTCAATCTTTTGGAGTCTCTAACGGTGTGCGACAGGGGGGAATACTTAGTCCTTACTTATTTGCTGTCTATATCGACCAACTGTCAAAAGATCTCAATCGCGTTCCTGCTGGTTGTTATATTGGAAACACTTTGGTTAACCATATCATATATGCAGATGATATATGCTGTTTCAGTCCTAGCGTGCAGGACTTCAAGATTTACTCGCTGTGTGTGATAGCTTTTCTTATAAAAATGGTATTGTTTTTAATAAATCCCAGTGTATGCAGTTTCTTCCAAAATCATTTCAGCTCACGAATGTCCCTGTAGTCGGCTTGTGTAACGAAACGCTGAATTTTAGTAAAAAAGTTAAATATCTTGGTGTATATTTAACCAATGCATTAACAGACAATGATGATATAAATAGACAAGTAAGATCTTTATATTGTTCCGCAAATCAATTAAAATCTGCTTTTTCACACTGTTCATTTATGTTAAAAACCTATTGTTTAAATCGTATTGTACAAATTTTTATGGTTCACATCTGTGGAGTAATTACCTAAAATCAAGTTTTCACAGTATTCGTGTAGCCTACAATGACTGCTATAAGATGTTGCATAACCTACCTAGATACACAAGCGCGCGTGAATTTCAAGTTATAAATCATATACCTACTTATGAAGCTCTCTTGAGAAAAACTTTGTACAATTTTATTAATCGCTGCCTTAACTCCTCTAACTTACTTGTCACCAACATGATGAACACTTATTGCTTTTTTGATAGTCAATATGCTTTATTTTTTTTAATAATGATATTTTTTCTAACGTGTACATTTGTTTTGTCGATAATTTTATATGGATAGTACTGTTTGAAATTAGTTTTTAAATTCTTAAATTTGAATCATTTTGTGCAGTTTTTGCTGTTTTATTTTGTTTTGTTTTTTTGTTGTTGTGTTTTTTTTCTCTGTTATGAACTGGGAGTCTGAATTAAATAAATAAATAAATAAATATGATTTATCAAATCAAGATAATGAACATGTGTGCAATTTTATTGAAATGATGCTTGAAGGTCATTACTTCCCAGTTATTAACAAACCAACTCGCATCACAGATACAAGTGCAACAGTATTAGACCACATCTGGACAAATTTACACCATCAGCACATAAAATCAGGAGTCATTTTAAATCCACTTTCTGACCATCTACCAGTATATATGTGTTTTAATATTAATAAACAAAATTTGTATAGATCTCAACAAAAAAGATCTTTTACCCCCCAAAATATAACCAAGTTTAATAAAATGTTAAAAAATATTGATACGCGTATTAATGCAATACTGAATGAAACTAATACTAATTTAGCATTTAAATTATTAATGGACAGTTATAAATCTACTTTTAACTACTGCTTCCCTTTTATCAAGCAAAATATTGAAAACAAAAATAAACAGCCATGGTTTGATAATAATCTTTATTTACTAATGCTTAAAAAAAACAAGTGTTTTAAAAAGTTCTCGAAAAATAGGAGTGTTTTAAATAAAGCAAACTTCAATAAAGAAAGAAATACATACAATCGCGCCTTACAAGAAAAAAAACAGAGTTATTTTAGATAAACATTTAAGAAATTAAGTAATAATTTAAAAGAGACCTGGAAAAATATAAACAAACAATTAGGAAAAGTTAAATCATCAGTATGTTCTTCCATATCCATAAACAATAATTTGGTGAATGACTCTCCAGATTACTAATTATTTTAATGGCTACTTTGTCAATGTTGCAAATAATTTAGTATCAGATTTACCCGAAACATCTCATAGTTTTCAAACATTTATGCAATCTCCCACATTGAGCACACTTTATCTCTATCCAACTAGTTTAACTGAAATAAAAAAACTAATCAGTGACCTTCAGCCTAAAAAAAGTACTGGCATTGATGAAACTCCCCCAACTATTTTAAAAAGCACACCAGACAATATATTAATAGCTCTAACACATGTGTTTAATCTTTCGTTAGCTTGTGGTAAATTTATCTCTGACTTTAAAACTGCAAAAGTAGCACCAATTCATAAAAAGGGTAGTGTAACTAATGTATGCAATTATCGTCCAATCAGCTTGCTTTGCTCCATGTCAAAAATATTGGAAAAGTTAATAGGGGAGACCGGGGAGTGTTGTTACAATTTTCAGTTAAATTAATATAGCTCTTTTCCTATTGCAGCTATGGTGCTCATTTTTTTATGCAAAGTAGCCTAAGATCTCACTATTACAATGGTACCTTTAAATCAGTTTTACTTAATATCTATGACGCAATAATTTTACTTTTATGACTACCTGTCTGTTGTAACAACTAGCCCCACAACTGGGGTAAGTTGTTATAGGCATGGGGTAAGTTGTTACACCAGTTTAACTGTTTAGTTTTATGATTAATTTAATTGTTTTTTTGTCTTAGCTTTATAATCATAGTGATTTAAAGTATAAAGGTGGTTTCATGATGTAATAATGAAACAAATCAATGCAGTTTAATAGAAAATAATTGCACAAACTGAATGTTGCAAACTATATATACAATACAGGCAACAAAAGAACACAAAGAAATTCACTCATCACACTTTTCACAAATATAATTGCTGCCCTCAGCATCGGTACAAGCTTCATGAGCCCAACCTTTGCAACTGTAACACTGTAGCCAAATTTCTCTAGGAGCAGAGTTAGAGTAAGAGTCGGAGCAAATAATGCAAAACCATTCTTGTTTTTTTGACTTTTTCAGTTGACTTGGTTTGAAAATATTTCTCTTGGGTTTTTTTTTCTTGACAGACTTTGCTTGTTTTTCTTCTAATCTTTGTTTCTCTGGGGTGGAAGTAACAACAGCTGAACGGCGCTTGCGAAAGTTTCTCTTTTTTAATTGCGGTTGGGCTTTTGGAAAAGGAAGAATTGCTTGAGGAGAACTTGTCACTCCACAAGGTAGTTTTTCTTTTTCCGTTGAAGAAGAAACTTTGTTGGGCAAAGGATGAATTGGTGGGGTTATTACCGCAGAGGAAATAGAGGCAACATCTTCTGATGAAGGAATTTGTGAGATTGCTAGAGCTGATGAAGTGAATGGATATGGATTGCTACAAAAAGAAGATGGATGATGAGTTTGTGAAGCATCAGCTGTAGACAAAACTTGAGGACACTCTCGGTTTGTGACATAACTTGCCATGAAGTCATTGTTAGTGAAAATGTGGTTATTAAATGGTGAAATGCCACATACTGAAAAACCATTTTGAATGTTGACAGGCGTTGCTGCCAAGGGTAAAGCCAGATTCACAATATGAGGTATGTCATATATAGTCATGTGCTTTCCTGGATGATTTTTCATCCAATTATCACAAGCCGAGTTTACATACTTTTTGAAAGGTCCAAAGACACTTCTATCAAGAGGCTGCATTTTGTGTGAACAATGTGGTGGTAAAGTCAAAAGAACAACCCCTTTTTGACGACAGTATTCTATTAGCTCAATAGAAAGATGCGATGGGTGATTGTCCAAAATAAGCAAAACAGGGGAGATTTTTGAACACTTTGTAACAGCTACAAAATGCTTCATAAATTTTAAGAAGTCCTCTGATTGCATCCAGCCATTGGGGTTTGCAGAACCTTCAGCACCAGCAGGACCCTTAGCTAAAAAATAGTCATGAAACCGAGCCCTAGGAAAAACAAAAAAAGGAGGAATCATATTTCCACTTGCATTAACTGCAACAGTGATAGTTACCAATTTTCCTCTTTCTCCAGATGTGATTGCCCCTACTTGTTTCAGCCCTTTTTCTGCAATAATGCGATCTGGTTTCTGAACTGTAGTAACTCCAGTTTCATCTACATTATATATATTATACGGTTGAAAATGGTATTGGTCTAAAACACTCCCCAAGTTATCAAAAAACTGATTGACATTGACTCGATTAAAGCTAGTTGCTCTAGAAAGGCTGGTTGCTTCTGGTTTTCGAATAGATAAGTTTTTATTTCTTTTGATAAAAGCACCAAACCAGTCAGCTCCAGCAGATTTATTTACATTCCAAGAAGTTGGATGTTTAATGTTGTTTGCAACTGCAAACTCATAGGCCAGTTTTCGAAATAGCTGAGGAGACAGTCCAAAGTAAATTTTTGATGCATGCACAACATAATGATTAAGTAAATTTTCTTGTTCCAAGGTGAAAATTGAACCTGGAGCTTTATATCCCACTTCCAACTTTTCACCCTTTATTATTTTTTTACAGAACCGTTGAAGTGTCATGAAGTTTATCTAAACATAAATAACAAAGTTTAAGTAAACCTATTTTTCAAACACCACATTCATAAAACTATACAAGCATTTTAATTCATTTGTGCTATACAAAAGATAATAGTTATAAAAAAATTAATATACTTAAATTTTTGCACAAATGTTTCTACATTATCATTTGGAGTCACAAAAAACAGCACAACAATATGATTATGGGTTTATAACAAATTATAATAAGTGGTGGTTAGTTTGTACTTAGTCAATATAAAATTAATCATTATAAATAATTTAAAAACTAATTGCAGATGACTAGAAGATTTACACAATTGAACTATTAAAAGAATCAAAAATGATGTTATCTGTCCATGGGGTTCATTGCAAAAAAAGTTATAAGGAAAAGCAAATAGATAACACAAATAAGAAAAATATGCAATTACTCTCTGGCAGTCATATAATTATAACAATGTTAATAAAAATAAAAATTTAAGGAAAAGCAAATAGATAACACAAATAAGAAAAATATCCAATTACTCTCTGGCAGTCATATAATTATAACAATCTTAATAAAAATAAAAATTTACAATTATTAAGTAATGTATTTTTATTTTATAAACCAATAGACCTTGATAAATAATAGTTTAAGTAAGCTAATTTTAATGCATAAGCTAATTTTAATTTTACTTACATCAAAATCTGCAGCAACTTTTCGCAGCAATTCCCCATGGTCTATTACTCTTTTTGCTGCTTCTTGTTAAGTTGAGAAAGGCATATTAGCTTTATTTGTTTTTCTTTTATAATTTCGAGGCATATTTAAAAACACAACTATCAAACCAGTTAAATAAACAGCACTAAAAAAAAAATACTTGCAGTTTATCTGACAGAGCATGTTGGGGTGAGTTGTTACAAGCTGTAACAACCCACCCCGTATTAGGTTTGACTACATTTACAGCTAAAGCAACAAATTCAAAGTAGTTATCAGTAAAAGACTTTTTATATAAAAAACTAGCATCATTAGGCATACTGAAAACACTCACGTCCTTAAAAAAAATTCTCACTCAAATCGTGCAGTCAATTTTTAAAAAAGCTCAAAAATTTTTTCAGTGTACCTAAAATCACTTTTTCATATCTCATAGCTTTAAAAAAAAAAGAAGGGTCCTGATTTTCTTAAAATTAAAAGATTATGACCTAAGTAATACTTTGACTTATATCAAGCCGTTTAAAATATTTTGTTTTAATTTTAATAAAGGTTGTAACAACTTGCCCGTGTAACAACTCGCCCCGGTCTCCCCTATACAATCGTTTAGTATTATTCTTAAAAAAACAAAACTTTTTTTTTATAAATATCAATTTGGCTTCAGAAAAAATCACTCAACTAGCCACGCAACTTCATTATTAATTGAAAATATTGCTGAAGCTTTTGAAAACAAAGAACATGTACTTGGCATATTTCTTGATCTATCTAAAGCATTCGATACCATTGATCATAAAATTTTATTATCCAAATTATGGCATTGTAAAATTCGTGGTGTAGCGCATGATTGGTTTTGTAGCTACCTTAGTAAGAGAAAACAATTAGTTGAAATAAATAATATCTGCTCCAATACTACGTCAATAAAATATGGTGTCCCTCAGGGTTCAATTTTAGGTCCTTTACTATTCTCAATTTATGTAAATGATTTAAATAATTGCTTGACCTTAGGAAAATGCATCATGTACGCAGACAACACTTAACATATTTTTAAAAAGTAATTGCTAAGAAACCTTATATGAAGCTGCCAACAAGGAGTTAGTGAACATAGATAAGTAGCTTTTAGTAAATCGACTATTTCTAAACACTGACAAAACACATTATGTGATCTTTCGCACACCCAAAACAAAGCCTCCAACTGACAATTTCAATCAGAAATAAATTTATTTCTCAGCAACCGAAAACCAAATTTTTGGGAATAATATTTCATGAACATTTAAGTTGAAAATTGCATATGAACTTTGTTCTACAAAAAATCTGTGTAAGTTATGGTACTATCAAAAAATTTCAAAACACTTTGACAAAAAAACTCTGCTTGTATTATACAACTCCCTGATAATCAGTCATATAAGATATTGTAGCGTTTACTTACTAAACACACTGTCTGACTTCGCGATACATGACCCGTTTCTAACAATGCACTTTTAATAATGAACGCTCGAACAAAGACCGCGCGTACATTAGCGAAAATCATTGTAAGCGTTTTCACCATGCTTGCGCACCGACGTCTCTCGTCACATGAGTCTTTCGCGCGCGCCAGCTGATTGGTCGCCACAATATTACATTACAACTTGGCATATTGGTAATAAAACCACAGCCTCAAAAATTCAAGGAATCGCTCATGAATTTATACGATTGACATTTGGATTACATCACAGAGCTAACGTTACTGACATCTTGCAAAACAACAACATAATGACAATTGATCAAATAATTGAATTAGAAATAGCTTGTTTTATGTATAAATATATAAAAGGCATGTTACCACCATGCTTTGATCATTTTTTTCAGAATAACCTGGTAAGCAACAATTTCACCAAATGTACAAGAAGCCAGTCCAAATTCAATCCCTCATTTTGTAAATTAAATATAACTAAACAATCTTTAAGATTCAAAGGTCCTCTTGCTTGGAATAAAGTCCCATCAAACATTAAACAGATAAAATCATATAGTAAATTTCGAACACAATTTCAAAACCACCTTATAGCAATGTAATTTTTAATGGTAATAGACTTCACAAATTTTAAAACATCTGCTGCTGGTTTTTATTATTACAGGTAACTCCACCTAATTGGAAAAAGAAATTGAAAGTGATAAAAGCCCGATGCGACTTCAAAGGCAACATCCAGATCATTACGACCCGTCCAGTTGCATAAAAGTTCACATAATTTACTTCTTTTGCACCTATTCTTGTTTTCAATTTGTATGTTTTATTTTACATATATAAATTTTTGTCCAGCCATATGCTTTTGAAATGGTCCTTTTAAACCGTGGCAGGATTTCTTTTGGTGGGTTTCTTTGCCTGCCTGACCCTTTTTGGTCCAGACTTTTTTGGTCTTTGAGTTAGTTGTTTCTCCCATCCATGATTACACAACATTCTCTGACTATGGCTCGGATGTGTGTATTAATTACTTCTTTTCGCTTTCCTTTTCTTATTAACATCACATCGCTTTGTTCAAAGGTACGGCGACCATGATGATGTTGTTGTGCATGTAATAATGTACTTCGTTTAGTCGCTGCTTCCTTATTCACAATCTTTATTTCTACATGCAAGGTGATTAATTTAAAGTTGATTGTGAGTAAAAATAAAAATAAATAATAAAAAAAAAAAAAAAACAATACACACTATTTATTTTGTTCAAACCCATATAAAACAATAACAAAAAAAATACAATGCAAGAAAAAAGCAACGAAGTATTGAACAACCCTAAGGTTTACTAGCCAACTCGTTTTTTGTTTTGTTTTTTAATCAAATTAGTTACTTTATTTTAATAATAGCCTACAGCAAACACGCACAGTTAACGTTTCATTTGCAATCAACTTTACGTAATGAACACTTTCGCCTTCAACTCATGAAAAAATCTGAATTCGTTTGTGTCAATCCATAAACAGTTCAGTTCAGTTCAGTCGTTTTTTATTTCCACCACTTGTCGAACAAAATACTTACATTAACGTAATTACACTACGGAAAAAGGGACATGCAACAAAACGAAACAACGTTGTAACATGCAAAAACTCAATAAACTGCACTAGCAAAGGTAACGGCTTGCATGGTTGCATCACCTAGAGAAAAAATATATATACCTCGTACAAGTATAAAAAATTAAAAAAAAAAAAATGCCTAAAACAAGACGATAAAAAAAATGCATGAAAACAAAAAAAATTAAGACAGCCTTTTTTGTTATTATAATATTATTTGCTGGCATGTAACCCCAGCACAGGGAGGCTTTCAGGTACTACACCTTGCCCAAGGGTGACCTGGAGGAAGTTGTAATTGGGTATCCTCATTCATCCCGACTTATCAGTTGATAAGCTTACAACCGGATGCAGTTTACACTCATACCCAAGAGAAACATATTTATAGACAAGACTTGTTTTTGTAACACATTTATTTTTGTTTAAAATTCTTTAAATGCATTATTTAAAGTTCCAATATGAGTTTATTTTAAGACTCTGCTGGCATTAAATTTTTTTATCTGGTCAATTGTTAGAAAAAAAAAAAAAAAAAAAAAAAAAAACTCTCTTACTCAAAATGGAAGTCTGGGTTTTTGGTCTGGTCACTTAACTTGAATTCAAACTTATTTTGAGATCTACTTGATTTCTCCTCGGAAATGTCGTTAATTTTATTTTATGAAAGTTGATCGGAAATTGACAAGTAATCCGCTTTAATTTCTTGTCCTTTTTTCTCCAATGAAATTATTATTTTGCTTTGTCAATCTAGGCGCATTCAAGCAGAACTAAAAAATGCAGAGTTACCAGATTGGGCGAAAAGTAGCAAATTGGGCTAATTTTCTGATGTTCTTGCTAACAAAATTTGTAACTTGCTACCTTGCTACTTTTTGGGCTACTTTTGGGCTACTTTTGGGCTACTTTTGGGCTACTTTTTGGGCTACTTTTAAAATTGAAAAGGCAATTTTGTTGTATTTGGATTAAAAAGGTTTTTCGTTGTCCTGTGCTACTTTTTTCACTTAAAAATTTGACAAAACAACTTCTGCTTTTATGCTTTAAAAGGTGATAATTGGACCACTAGTTGGCAACCAATTCTGTATTATCCTTTTTTAACTATTAACCTTTTTATGACATCATAATTTTTTTATGATTATATAGGGACGTGTTAGTAGGTTTGAGTTGCTTAACGACGGCAGTTGAGATACAATGGATCATATTATAGAATATTATGAACATTGGAATTAAAGTCGCCATAAACTGTATAAGAAATTTAGTTCAGATCTGAAAAACAGGAAATGTTTTATAGGCTTTTATGTAGGCCTCATTAACTACCAAATTGGGCCCTAGATTTTATGGTTAATATTTTCAGTGTATGTTGGAATAAATATATTGTGTAGTTTAAGTTATTGTAGACGTTTCGTTTGAACCAACGTGAAAATTATGAATCAGAAAACACTTGTTTTATGTTAGTTTGGTAGTACCGGTATCTGTGTGGAAGAGGTCCGGTCTAAAAATAAAATCTTTAAATTGAATTTACAGATTAGGTTATTCAGTTATTTGTTTACACAAGAAATTTGAAAATTTATTGATGCTTTATCCTTATCTTTTTTTTTTTAAATATAAATTTAACAAAAAAAGTATTTGAAAAGCTATTTTTTATTAAACTATGCTTTATAAAAAAACTTGTAGACTTTTAGAAAGTAGATAAAAGCAATAATTCTAAGAAAACATGCAGTTATTATTGTTTTCCTAACAGATGATATTAAAAAATTTATTGATTATCAAAAAATTACCATTGGGTAATATAGCATTAATCTACCAGTATCTTTTTTTATAACTGTAGTTAAATAAAAAAATTGTTTAAATAGATAATTGTAGATAATAGCTTAATTTATTTTATATTTTAGATAGATAATTAAGTAAAATGGCCACAATATATCAAATGATTTCAGGAATTATAGATGATGGAACCACTTTTTAAAATTTATTGTAAGAGGTTATTTGTGATTAAAGGTTATTGTAGAATAGGTCATATACAATTACGAGCACCTTGATGAAAGTAGCTTCTAAAATAGATAAATGAAAAAAACTGCAAATAACACGTTTTATATTTAAAAAACTACTAACTATAGATTTTTCAAAAATCATGATATTATCATCCTCTGGATTGTCTTGCAAGTCATTGGATTCCAAAGTTACTTTGTGCTATCAACTAGGGTTTATTTTAAAGGTAGGGCTTATATTAAAATTATTTTTAAAATTCAGGTTAGGTGATATTTTTAGGTTAGGTCTTATTTTCGAAGAAACACAGTAGCAAATAAAATTCATTTATGACATAAGACTTTTTAGCTCTTAAATATGGACCAATAAAATCCAATCTTTCTTTTTTTCTCACTACATTATGCAATTGGTTTCGTTTCATTGCGATATTTTTCTTTTAATAAATATTAGTTAAAAAGTTTTGTCATATGACTTCCTTTCAAACAATAATTTTTTTATGTAGTTGTTAGTGTGACCTGTAAAAAGTAGTGGTTGAATATTTAGCAAGAAGTTTTGTGGCAGTGTGGCCAGGTAGTTAAGAGGTTTTTTAATGGCAACTGGACTTGACATGATATTGGTTTAAATCCAACTCTTGTTTTGTGTCCATGAAAAGACATTTTATGACAATTACATTGTTAATAAACTTAAACTAGTAAAAATTTTTTATAAGTTGGAGATTTTAAAATCTTTGTTCATGATCTTCTGGTAAAATTAGAATCTAAACTATTTTAGTTTGTTAACATAATTTTGGTATTATATCAGATTAATTTAGTAAGCCTAGTACTTGTAAAAACATTTGTGAGCATGATATTGTAGTGAAGTGTATTGATTTTGTAATCCGGCGCTCTCTTGGTCCCAAAGTTGCCAGATAAGTGATAGTCGACCTATACATAGGGCAATCTATTACCTCAACCTACTTCCTGAGATGCCAAGATATTGCTGTCCACTTGAAATTAAGTAAAGATATGCCTAAAATTTAGAACTAATTGCCAAACTAACAAGTAAGAGGAAAGTGTTCTAAAGCGTCTTTCCCAAGGACGCAATAGAATGGTGCAAGTAAGTTTTGAACCAAGACCATCTCAATCACAATCACGGTGCTCTAACCATTTGACCACACCACCAACATTTTATATCTACTTCATTTTTTAATTTGTGAAGCATTATATTATTTAACATTATTATATGTATGTTTAGTATGGAATTTTTGACATCATTGTTTATGGTTTTTCAAATCTTTTTTTCTTGCATAATATTGGGGTCTTGCTGTATAAGTTATTAATTAAATTAAACCTATTGTAATAATGTGTAATGTTGTATATTGTTTAGCTGTTGTTTCCTATTTTTCAATCACTTTGTCAGTAACAACTTTGAAAGCATAGTACCTTGATTTCAATTGATTTCAAATAACATTGAATTGAATTTAATAACATTGAATTGATCTGTTATCTTAATAGGCCTGGATATATTCATTACATTTCAATGTGAATAGATGCCAATTTAGGTTTTCAAGATAATTATCAGTCTTTTTTATTTGTCTCAGATTTTTTATGTTTTGAGCATATTAACACATTTGGCAACATGGTCAAGTGGTTAAGAGCATCATGGTTATAATCAATTATGTCTCAGTTAAAACGTACTTGTGTCATTCTGCTGTGTCCTTGGGGAAAAACGTTTTGTGCACTTTCCCTTGTTTGGTGGCTTGACAAGCAGTTCTGAATTTTACTCATAACTTTTTTAAAACTAAAAAAAAAAATTTTTTTTACCAGACTGCAATATCTTTGGATCTTCAGAAGCAGGTTGAGGTCTTATGTATAGCACCTCTGATGTTTTTCTGCAAGTCAGGAAGATATATCTAGAGATGAAAAATAAAAATATCATTTCAATTTTCAAAGTAATGGAAAAGAATGGTTTATTTACATTGCAGCATATTAATGAAGTAAAAAGTTAGATTACCCAGGAGTAGTTCTGAAATAGTTTTGTGGGTCTCGTTCACTGTTTACTGTTAAACCTTGCAGGTCTTGAAAATTTTCCCAAATTTAAAAGCTTTTTATGTATGCTTGCCAAATAATAAACAAGATTTTTTTTTATTGTCAAATAGGCTTAATGATAAACTGTTTTAAAATTTCAAACATGCAATAAACAATCTTGTCGGCAGTGTAGTCGAGTGGTTAAAGCGCCGGGCTTGTGACCAACATGGCCTCAGCTCAAAACCCACTAGCGCCATTCTGTTGTGTCCTTGAGAAAGACACTTTATGGCACATTCTCCTGCTTGGTGGTTCTGGAAAGCAGTTCTAAATTACAGTCATATCTCTATTAAATTACAAGCAGACAGCAATATCTTGGTATCTCCAGAAACAGGTCGGGGTAATTGCCCACCATATGTATTAGCACCTCAATTGCTTTCCTGCAAATCAGAAAGATAAATATAGAGATAAAATAAAATAAATAAATAAAATCTTGATTGTCCACTTATATTACTTAACACAGTTTAAGCAATATGATCCATTTCATAAAACTACTAATGTTTGATTGTTCATTAATAAAAAAAGATTGTTGTGTCAGAAAACTATAGGCTTTAATTGTTTGGCAATGTCAGACTAAATGCAAATATATATATATACATATTTTTTATTCAATTTGGTATTTTTTGGAAATTGTATATATAAATATATATTTGTGTAAAAACTACACACAATTACGAATATACAATATAAGTCACTGTAGCATATGTTTATCTTATTTAATCCATTGGATTTTGTGTAAAACCAACTTAAGTACCAATTATAAAAAAACTGTTTCTATGTCCAGATTTATTTTAATAAAGAAAAAATGTTATGTCACTATTAAAATTTCACTTCTGGTGCTTAAAGTGTTTTTTCATTTTAAATTATGTAATTTTTTATTATGCTTTTTTGCTTTTTTTTTTTTTGGCATTTCAATAATTAATTTATCTAAATAATTTAACCATCAATGAATACCAATTTCAATAGGAATATGTTAAAAGTAAAGTATTAAATTAAATTTAAGAAATAAAGTTTTTATTTGTTTTGGTTAATTTTTAGACAGTTAATTTTTTGCAAGAACAAAAAAGTAAAAAACAACGTACAAAGATTAAACAGTTTGACAATATGTGCAGATGTTAACATTAAGTTCTTATTTTAATATTGATCTATTTACATGCCAATTTATTTTGATTACAATTTTGTCTAAAGC
Source organism: Diplosoma virens (assembly GCA_963680785.1). Lineage (NCBI taxonomy): Eukaryota > Metazoa > Chordata > Ascidiacea > Aplousobranchia > Didemnidae > Diplosoma > Diplosoma virens. The sequence goes on from OY796893.1 coordinate 41,488,786, forward strand.
ATTTTGATATCAATGTTTTAATCTGCTGTGAATTAATATTTAATTTATTAATATCAACCAAAACAACATTTAGATTTTAATTAAATTCAGTTCTCAATACACATGGACACATTCTCAATACACATGATTTTAATTTCAAATTTATTGAAACGATTATGCTTGTATGAATTAAAGCTGTAAATCAGGGATGGAAATTTTTTGCCAGCTGAGAGCCAAAAGCAAACTGCGCAAGGTCTTTTTAATGTTTTTTGGTTTGAAAATTCCTAAAAATTCAGGTAGTTTGTTGGGATAGGTGAGACAAGAAGCGTAATATTCTTTCTTCAAGTGGCATCAGTATGTTGTGTTTTCCACTTAATCTTGGTGACTTTTTATTTATGAAATAGTTAAATGCATTTATAAGTACAGTCAAACAAGCATATCATCTTTTTGGCATAATTAAATAAGTTGGAATATTTTTTCATAAAAGTCAAGCAGTAATTTACCCTAGATGTAGTATTTTTATTATAATTTATTGCTACATTGCAGTGCAACTAGTTCTGTTTAATACTTTTCTTGTACTGCTTCCACCTGCACATCAAACAAAGCAATCCTCTTTAATCTTTTTTGTGGTACATCTATTATTATGTTTCAAAGACTTTTTCTATAATAATTATAAATATAAGCTCATCCACTGCTGTAGCACAACAGCAGAAAAAAACAAAAAAAAGAAAGATTTTTTATAACAACACATTAATACATCATTGGTTAGTAGTTGAAATAATGTAAAGAAAACGTATAATAAGTAAACAGTCATGTAGTAAAAAGAAAAAAAGAGAGATCACTAAAAAAATTTTAAAAGCACAGTAAAAAATATTCAAAAAAAATTTTAATCTACTGTTAAGATTGAGAGCAAAGATATGTAGGTATTTTGGTACATGAATACAGATAACAAAGTCACGATAAGAATGTGCAATAGTATTATAAAAGATGCACTTAAAACAAAAGAAACAAAAAAAAGCAATGGTATTGATGCAGCAACTTCAAATCATACAAATTAGAAAGACTAATCAATGTTTGTGACGCAAACATCAGGATTATCAAAATGTAAATTGAAAAAGAGAGATAATACTTAAATTTTTGTAGAGACAAACTATATGCAATATCAGAGAGTAGTTTGTACTACATGTTTATAATTCTGTTATCCAATGAAAGGGATGTTTGATCAATTTAAAGGCATGACCACACATAGTACTGTTGACATTAAAATTAAAACATTTTTTTACAACATATTGATGACATATTATAAAAAATTTCATTTACTTCACATGAATCAATCACAGTTTTTTGTTTTTCTAGAGAATCAATCTGTAAAATTTGCAAGTGTTGGTGGTAACTTTTATTTTTCAAACCTTGAATACATTTTGTAGCCCAGCATTGAGCATTGTACTCTTTCAATTAAGGCAATTTCATCTTTTAAATGTGGGTTGCAAATAATTACTGCATATTCAAGATCTGGTTAAACTAGCTGTTTGTAAACACTGTTTATCTTTACTGATGATTGCTCTTTTTAAGATTGATGAAGCCATCTCAGCATGTTCAACAATTTTTGAGGCATGCATTGCCTATTTTAGATTGGACGACACTATGACAGCTAGATCTTTTTCATTTTCTTTTATTGTGAGTGGTTAAAGTAAATAATTACATCAGTTTGGTGCTAAGCTTTGACAATAAAATCTACAACTGCAAAAAAATGTGTAAAAATAAATTTGATTAAGTGGCTTGCTAGTTCATAGTTTTGACTATTTGGACTAAACATGGCATTGAAACCTAAGTCAAAGTAAAAGGAACATGTTAATTGTAATAAACAATACTGTCACCCATTAGACTTCTACAAACACTGACCAAAGTTGTACTGTATACCCTTTGTAAAACCTTTCTCGGTTATATCCCCTAGTTTTTATTTGGTATATTCTTGGGTATACAGTATACTTGATTAAATAGTATTGAAATGGAGTATTCAACAATTTGATGTCATTTTGAAAAAATAAATGTCCTCAAAGCCCAAGAAAAATCAGTTTTTTAATGTATTACTGTTTTAAATATTGGGGTTCTCTTGCAATAAACCTAATTTGCATTTTCCAACTGAATATTCCAGAGTAGTTTTGTTTCAAATGAGCACCTCCTTTCCTTATCTATTGGAACTTTCTTTAAAGCTGTAAATTCAAGTATGCAACCATCAAATTTGAAACAATAAATTACAGCTTTCCAGTTCATAAAGTACAATTTCTTATAAGGTGGTTTCTAACAAGTATTTTATTATGCCAATTTATGAGTAAAAGATTAATAAAAGCTAAGAACCTTTGTTAAGAAGCTTTGATTAAACTGGCAATATTTTTATGTCACTTTTCTTATTATACCACATAATAGTGTATGTAATTCATGTCTTCAATCTTTTAAAACAGCATTTCTTAAACAGTAAAAGCTTGTTTCCACTATGAGTGTAAAATGAAGCATTCTTTGTTTGTTTTACTGATCTTTCCACCCTTAAAATCGAAGCAAAGTAAAAAAATCAATCAGACAAAGAATGCTCCATTCCATGCTTGTAGTGGAAATAAGCCTTCACCTTTACCATTGTCAACTGAATAATTTTTAATTTTTTCACTATGCTATTTCTCTTTATCTATCTTGAATTTAATTTAACTTGTGCTGATTTACTCATGTATATACGAGGGCTGTTTGAAAAGTAATGGGACTGTGTAAATAATTATTTTATTTGAAATGCCATGTAAAAATTACAACTTGTCCCCTTCAAAGTAATCTCCTTGAGCTCAAATGCACTTTTCTAATCTCTGCCGCCATGCTTCTATGCACTTCTGGAAAGATTCCATTGGGATCGCTCATAGTTCCTTCGTTACGGCTGTTGTTATGGCTTTTGAGTCTTGAAAACGGGTTCCTTTAATGACTCCCTTGAGCTTAGGGAGCCAGATCTGGTGAGTAGGGTGGTTGCTCCAGCACGGCAATGTTATTTTCTGCCAGAAATTGTCGTATGCTTAAGGCATTGTGAGCAGGAGCATTGTCATGATGAAGCAGCCATGACTTTGTCTCCCACAATTCTCTTCTTTTCTCCCTTACCGAACGCATCAAACGTCGCAAGATGTCTTTGTAAACATTCTGGTTAATGGTTTGGCCCTGTGGCAAGAATTCTAGATGAACAATTCCATGAACATCAAAGAAAACAATCAGCATCACCTTAATTTTGAACTTGAACAGCCTTGCTTTCTTGGGTCTTGGTGAGGATGCACTCTTCCATTCAAGGCTCTGCCGTTTGGTGAGTGGATCGTACTCGAAGATCCATGACTCATCACCGGTAACAACTCTACTCAGCAGATCTGGTGTAATTTCAAGTTGTTTCAGGATGTCTTGACACACTTGCACACAATTTTCCTTTTGCCCATCATTCAGCAACCTTGGTACCATTTTCGCACAAACCTTCCTCATCCCCAGATCTTCTGTAATGATCCTCCACACCCTCTCACTATTCATGCTCAACTCATCTGCTATCATTCTAACAGTAAGGCGGCGGTCACTGCGCACTTTTTCTCTCACACGCTCAACATTTTCGTTTGTTCTGCTTGTTGTTGGCCTTCCACTCTTAGGATCATCTTCCACATCCTCTCTTCCCTCTCTGAACCTCTTGTGCCACTCAAAAATCCGAGTTCTTGACATCGTAGCATCTCCGTAAACTTCTTGGAGCAAATTGAATGTTTCAGTTGGAGTTTTTCCAAGTCGAATGAGAAACTTCAAGTTGATTCTTTGTTCAATGCTCATTATTTGTTAACAAAAGAAGAAAAAAAAAGAAAAAAATATTTACTAAATAAATTATCCCAAAACGAACTACAGTAAAGCACCTTTCAAGAAAAGCCTGTAAAAAAGCATATGGTTGTCACAGAATGCTGAAACTACATTTTTACAACCACAAGACATTGTGCCATCTTAAAAAACAAAGCTTTTATCACTGTTGCAAGTGTTGTTTGTGCAAAGCATACAGTCCCGATACTTTTCAAACACACCTCGTATGCTGAGGAAAGATTTAACTAACTTGTAAAAACAAAACTAAAAAATTTAATAATTCAAAAATAGTTTTTAATATTTTTCCATTCTGTTTGACATTTAACTGTAGATTTGAGCAACATGAATTTGCAGTTTTATGAAAAACTTGGATTGATTAAGAAGATTATGCAACATTTTTATTATTGGTTTGTTGACATTCATTTTTAAAAAAGATATAAAAATGTTTAAAACTCTGTTAGATGTACAGATAAACATGGTGAAAGAAAAATTTTAAGAAGTGGTCAAGATGCAGTGCAGTAATGAGTTAAGAATTTAAGCCAAAAGTTAACTTTATCAAATAATGCTTAACTGCATTAAGGTGAGTGGTAACTTTTTTTCCAATGAAACTTGTTAAGAGCATTTTAAGAATTTCACTTACTGAAGTACTTGCAAGATTTTTTGCTTCTCCATCCCTCATTCTTAAACCAAAATAGTATTAAATTCCACCTTATTGCTGTGTGTTCAACAAATGTTCCTTGTGTTTTGTATTTTATAACTACTAAATCAGCAGATAATGATCTGATTAAAATTCTTTTAAGTTTGGAAACGTATAAACAGCAGGTAAAACTAAATAGTTAGAAGAAAATTGGAACAGCCTAGTAAGATGTGTTAAAATTTGATTTTGGCTCCCAGCTTGAAACAATTTTCTGATCCCAGTTTTAGAAATGCTTTCTTTCCAACTGTTATATACTGTACTTTCTCTTTAATTCAGAATATTTGATGCTATCCATCTTTTATGATCTTTATACCCAAGCAGCCAAAACACAGTTTGCCATGTAGTTTTTTGCACATTTCAGAATAATTTTAATCATTCTAAATTTTCTTGAGAACAACTTTTCATTACCGTGTCCTATACCCTTCAACTTTATTGCTTTAACAGTTACAAAGCAAACTTAAAAAGCTTTAAAGTAAAGCTTTGTAAATTTGAAGGAATGTCAAAATGCAATTAATAATTCCAGACTTTAATTTTTTTAGTTTTCAGTTGTCAAAGTCTGTTTACTGTTAAGTTGCCAAAATTATTTTGAATTGTACTTTTTAATTCTTTTTTTTCAGAATGCACAAAATTAATTTCAAATCTTTTGTTTTAGGGATTATTTTACAGCTGAACTTTTTGTCAATTGAAATTGTTAAAGCAAAGTCGTAGGATTCCGGCACACAAGTGACAAGTAAGAAAGCTAGAGTGGCAAAAAACAAATATTATTTAGTTTGTCGTGACTTTCAGGTTTTATTGCATGAAATGTAGTTGTTTAAGTTCTCTAATTCTGAACTATTTGTGGTATATGACAAGCTAATAATTGTTATTGTGCAACGTATAGTTCTTTGTATTTGGCGCCTTCGACTATTCCCATTGTTGGTTTCCTCAGTTGGATCTGTGATCGTTATTAGTTTAAACCGGATTAAGTTTCAAGTTTACTTGCTTCTGTTAAGCAGCTCGTTCATAGGTGCTTTTGTGTTGATTTATGTCGTGCTGGTGAAATGCGCGCATAGAAATCGGTTTTGAACAGTACAAAGAGTAATCCTTTCGTGGTATTTCAACCGTAGCGTTGGTCAGATGGTTTCTGTGTAGTAACTGGAAAAACAAACCAACTAAAGAGTATATCAACTGTTCAATTAACTAATCTTTCAATCATTTGTTAATTACTTGCATCAGCAGGGGCTGGACAGTGTTTTAAGCGAATCCGTTTATTTAGGAAATAGTTTTTGCCGAATTAACTTGCTTTTATTTTGAGCTCTATGAAGGAAGTTGTTCGCATTTCCTATTACGTTGCGCTGTCTCACTTTGGAGTTCTAGATGTATTTCTTGGTGTGCTTGACATTTTAAAGTCGTTTAATTTAGTGTAAAACTGTCTTCAACAACAAGTATACGTATATTTTATTATATCAAAAATCTTGTTGTTTAGTTTCTTATTATTAATTAACCATTGCTGTTTTGGTCTCAATTGGAAATACTTGTTTTCGCGACGATCGATAATTTGTCGGTTTTTGGATGATCGTTTTTGTTATGACAAACTTATATCTTCTGTTTTTCTGCCGCTATATTTTATTGGGAATAATATTGAAGAATACTTTGGCAAATTTGTTTGTTGGTTGGTTTCCAGACTTTCCTGTGAATCCGCCGTTTAATCGAGATGAAAAGTAGCGAACTCCAAATGTAGCTTAAAGGCTCGTTTCCACTACGAGCGTGAAATAGAGTATTCTTTTTAAGTTTTTTTGTGCTTCGCTTAGCGCTCGCTTAGATTTTAAGCGCGGAAAGATTAATAAAATAAACAAAGAATGCTTCATTCCACGTTCGTAGTGAAAAAGAGCCTTAATTTCTCATAACTCAGCAGCAGATAAGCTGAATAAATGCTGGGGATGGACGCTGCCGATTGATGTGCTGCTTTGCACTTTCTACAGTAATTTCTTCCCTTGTCTTGCTTGGTGAAAATGGAACAGCCCTTGTTCTTCTGTTCAAACACTTTACACTTGTTTGTTGATAAATTTTCTCTACAAAAATTAACACACCATCAACCCTTGTTGTAAACAGATTAAGATCGATTTCTCAATCATCGACATGTTATTCTATTTACAAAAATCGATTTCGATATTGCTAATTTCGTGTTTTCACTGAACAGCTTTCTGTGGCTCCATCGAGATTTTTGTTGTTGTTTTCAGGCGTTAGTTTAAAAGCAGGATTCAATACGGTACAGTAAGATTTTTCAAAGCGTGTTTTTATTAACTTTTGCAATAATGATAGTTGGTATCTGTTCGGAACTTGAGATGTAGTGGCATTGAGTTGTGGACTTTTTGTCAATCGCTTAGTAACGTCTGTGCCTGGTGTGCGAAACACCAGCTCAAATATTTGTCGAATCGATGCTGGAAGCCTGGTCGTGTTTTTATAAACCATCAATGTCCAATTAATTATTGGTTGCCGTCTGTTCATGCGACACTTTCTTATTAATTTTGTTGTTGCTCTCTTTTCATTTGTCTGGACACAAGCTTCGCCTGAGGCACCCGTACTCCAATCTCGCAATACTGCCGATTTTGTTAAATCACGTGTTTGTTAATTAATAATACCCCTTCAGGCGTTGTCCGAGCTGCTTAGTTCGAATCACCTTTGAGGTGGCGGCCGCTGTCTCAAAAAAGCTTTCACGAAGAATTTTGTTTTGTAAAAATAAAGTCACGCATGGCTGCGCATTCGGCGCGTCATCGACTTGTTTGTGCAAATCATTGGCTTGAAGCGGTCGAGTAGGTAGCTGAACGATGTTGCCATTTGTTTATGATTTTTCGCTTAGCTTGTTTTAAATCCCAAGCGTAACTGTTTTCGATTTGCTAAGCAAAAATATTTTCAATTTCATTGTAAAGCTTGTAAAACTTAATTTATTATTTAATAACTTATTAAATTCTTAACCTGTTTTATTGTGGAGTAGCTCGTGAGGTTCTGACCGAATTCGTGGTGCGACCTAGTGCTGATATTAGTTTGCAGTGCGACCGCATGTTATGTGTAGCGCTGTACCTAAAAGTTGAGCTTCTTGATTGCGTTTATCACGATCGAACTTGTTTTTTTCCTTTTCTTTTTTTTCGATTCATTTTGTTATTGAGTCGATTGTTATTTTTATTTCATATCTAAACAAATTTGTGATTTGCTCAAGTCGTGACCTTACCAAATCGCGCTCGCTCACTACTGTAAATGGATTTTCAAGGACTTTCTGTAGAATGTTTTGATTTGTTGTTTGCTGACGTCATGCCGCCACCTACCGCTTGGCTTAGTTTGTGTTGTTTTAACTCGGATTTTATTATTACTTTAGTCACCTGGCTAACGCACATGGACATCGATCTTCGCGCGTTTCACTCCTTGTTTTTAACTTCAGAGCAAAGATTTTGTCGTAAATTTATTTCGAGTTTTCATTATCACCCAATGCAAACTTATTAAGTTAAAATCTACTTTGAATTGATAAAAAAATAAATAAACTTTCACCCACGAAAGTGAATTAACACTGCTTATTTCGAACCGTCGAAGCCTTTTTTGTCAAGATTGCAGCTTGTATAAACTATTATTACACACTTTTGCGTCTGCGTGATTACACCCAGCTGTCGCAATAAACTAATATATTACAGTTTAAAGATCTTATTTTTAGTTTTATTCTGCTAGGTTTTTTTTTAAAGCATCTTCTGCGTTTGTAACGGCGCACGACGTTTCGGCGCGTGACAACCCGGCGGCAGGGGCAGAGATAATGCTTACAATTATAGCCAACTTGCAACATTTAAGTAACATTGGATTGTAGCCCGGAGTAAAGATGTGCTTGGGCCTGATTTGTTTTTGTTTTTTTGTTAGAAATTCAAGATTTTTTCGGCAAAAAATTGCGACCTTTCAAGATTTTTTTGGGCAACTTGAAGTCGCCGAAAAATTTAGTTTGCATAATATAAACAATAAATTCAAGCAGATTTTTTTGGTTTAATGGTTTTTGTACGTTTAATAGGGTTAAACGTATTTGACCAAAACACCGTAATAATTTTTCTGTTTTTTTCCTGACTAAATCGTAAAATCTCTGTTTTATATTATAAAGTTATCAAAGTTTGCCAGAATGTACTAGCCTGATTATTACGTCATACAGAAAAATGCTCACAATTATAAAAAAGGAAAACTACGTTTCTAAGTTCCAAACTATTAAGCGAGGTCACAATTATTAAACGAGTTATGTCGACAGCATGGTCGAGTGGTTAAAGCGTGGCTCGTGACCAACACGATCTCGTTTCAAAACCCACTCGCGCCATTCTGTTGTGTCCTTGGGAAAGACACTTTACGGCACATTCCCTGCTTGTTGGTTCTGGAAAGCAGTTCTAAATTATAATCATATCTCTATTAAATTACAAGCGGACAGCAATATCTTGGTATCTCCGGAAGCAGGTTGGGGTAATTGCCTACCCTATGTATTAGCGCCTCCGTCGCTTTCCTGCGAGTCAGGAGGATAAATATAGAGATAAAATAAATAAATAAATTAATAATTTTCCATCATAAAATTTGATCTACGGTACTTTAACATGCAAAGCGATTAAGTTTAGACAAAACTGGAATGTTCTTCGTAACTTGCTGAAAGCAAACTGTGTCACAAAAGTCATAAAAACAAGTCGGATATTTCGTGGCCGTCTCGGAGTAGCTGTAATCGGATAAGAAGGTTCATAAAACGACTTCACACCACTAAAATGGCTCGCCGAATTGTTTTTCGTCGAGAGGTATTGTTTTAGTTTGTAGAATGAACAGGAGACATAAGAAAATAATTAAATAGAATTGAATGGCTACAGCTTGATTCCAAAGGCAGGCTATCGGCTATCCAGCTTCTTGCTTGCTATCACTAAATGCCGCGAGTGGTGCGTTGCCATTGCTGTATTTAATATTAGTTTTTTTGTCGTTTAAATCAGTAGTTTCCAAATTTCCAAAGTTTAAATCAGTCGCCCCTCAGGGGGCGTTTGCAAAAATTAAAGAAAGGCTGACTACAAATTGGGTAATTGAAAGTGTTGAGAGTAAATCAAAGCAGTTACAAGGACAGTGTCACAATAGTAATATTATTTGCGCTGTTAATATACTTTAGTTTTATTCTTTGAGTTGACTCAATTTGCTTTTCCAGTTTGCCTGTTGCGTAGTGTGGGAATTTTCCTATTTGAATTATAAATTTTTTCCATTTGTAGTCTGTCCTATCTGCTCTCCTTTTTGTGATTTTTTGTATTGCTACATTAACTGGTATTTTGATTTTTTTCAAAGGTTTCATGATATTGTATTGTTACTGTAATAGAAGGCAGTTTTAAAAATTAGTTTGAAAGCTGATGTGAAAATGTTTGTTGAATATGCTTGTTGCTGGTGTTGGTGTTGTTCTTGTTGTTGTTGCTGAAGTGTTTGAGTATTGGTCAGTTGGATTTATGGAGACTAGATTGCTGAAAAGATACGTTTTGATTTTTAGGTCTTGGGAAGTAGCTTTCTTGCAACATTTACTGTCATCTGGATATTAGAGTAAACCCATTTAATAACCTAAGTAGCAGAGTGCCATTATGAGTTCAGTGAAATAAAATGAGGCAATACAGTACAGGTAATCTCAAATATGAATTTTTTCCAACCCCAAATTCTGATTTGCAGCTGATGTGTTTGCTATGTAATAAAGTTTTTTTTTTTTTTTTTTTGTGAAGCAATGAAACTATCCAGATTTTTCCAGCATTCAACAAAAATCCAGCAATTTTCCAATCACTTTAAGACTATTTCAAAAAACAAACATCATTGGTACAATGTTTTCAAACTTATCTCAGAAAAGCAATGGTAGATAACTTGTGTCCAAAGATTTGTATTTGATATGGAAAAAAAATGAAGGCCATATATGATCAGCAAAGAATTATTTTTACCATCAGTAAAGGAAATTTCGGACGCTGTTTTGCATCACAAGGCCTCTTCTACAGATCAAGTCTATTTTTTGAATAATAAGACAATGTAGAAACGGATTAATGACATGGCTACTGATAAGAGATTAGTTAAGCAGCATAATTAGGAATACAGAATTCGGTCTCTAACTGGATGGGTCAACTTTGCCAGGAAATAAATCAGTACGTCTTGGATGTATTGGTTTTGCGTTTGATGGAATCTTATATGAAGAGCTGACAATGGCTTTATTGCTAGATACAGATACAATATGGGTAAACAGTAATTCAGGAAGTCAAAACATATTTTTAAAAAATCAAATTTCACTGACTGATGTCCAGTGAGGGTGCCCCATCTTTGACGAACAGTTGCTTCATTGCACTCATAAAAGCAGCAAATCTCCATGTGCTAACGATTTATTGTGTAATTCATCAGCAGCATTTGTTGGTGAAGTATATGAGCAGTAGTATTGACTTTCCTTGAAGACGCTCATCAATACAGTGAATAAAATTAAAGTCCATGTGCTGAACACATGCTTATGAAATCCTTAGTAGGAATGTGAGAAACCTTCAACACTGTGGATAACATGAGGTGTAGGTCCACCCCACATTATTAACAGTGACAAAACAAACGTAAGCAACATTTCTGCGACCAAATAATGGATTTTTGTTTTATCTGTCCAGAGAATTCTACAGAAAAATGAAGAAAGAACATCTAAATGGGTTTTAGCATATGCTAGACCAGTGGTTTTCAACCTTTTTGGTGGAGCGGAACCCCAATGAAACATTTCAAAGGCTCGAGGAACCCTTGTGCAATAATTTGATCTTTTATGCAAAAAACATCATTTGATTATGCAAAACTTTGGCCTAGGCTATCTTATTTTTAGTCTTCTTGTTAAATACACCATAATACCATGTTCTTTCATTGGATCCATATTAATCTTTTTGCAGTTTAACAAGACTAGCTATAACATCACCTCAAAAATGAAAAATAGCATTGTTTTGAATTTTTTGAAAGCTAGACACATTTTACAATGGAACAATTGTAAACGGTACAAAACTTAGGTTATCAAAAGGTTAACTTTTATTATTAAAAACAATTTTGCGTTATCAAGAAAGGCGAGATACGCCAATTTACTGCAGTGAATCGGTCAAGCGTGAAATAAGTTTTACAGAAAGTAACAACTTTGCAATGCTTACGATTTCATATTAAATTAACCTAGCAGAAAGGAAAATACTTTGCCGACCGGAAAAAAATTACGCGGATCGTTGCTGGTCCGCAAACCGGCGGTAAGAACCTTTGTTACAGACGACCTAAGATGAAACACACAGCATGTCATAATGCGAGTTGATTATTATCAATTATGCAACATCACAATGCCAACTAACTAATACTCTAATGATACTGTAATGAACAGAGAATTATAGTACAGTACAATACAGTACAGTAGCCTACTGTCCTGTAATTCATCCCTGTTCATTACCACTTAGTTCTTGTAATTTTGGAACATTAACATCTGAAACACTTCCCTGTAGAAAATATTCTTGCAAATTAATATTTGTTGATAAATCTGGAGATAAAGGATGGTAAGTAGCTTGTGCCATAATTATAACAAACTATTTAAAAACAAAATTATTTGTTAGTTAGTATCTTATTCAAATAGAAGGTGCTTTCACGCAGCCTGGGCCGTGAGTAAGTCTGCTCATTGATTTTAAAAATGACAGACCGAAACCGAACCTACCAAAACGGAAGGGTATCCACCCATTCCGATGTTCAGTGTGGGTCTGTTAATCGGCAAACGTCCTTTTCAGGACGGGGCAATGTCAGGATAAAACTGCCCTTTTCAGGGCACATTGCCAACAAGTTCCGAAGACCCACTATTCTTCAGCTGAACATCGAAGGCCTCACTGCAAGCAAGATGAATGTTCTTCATCACCTCGCTATGCAGTCTGAGGCACTCGTCATCCTATTGCAGGAGACCCACTGCACTGATGCAGAGAAGTTGGTGCTACCACACTACCAACTAGCTGGGTCTTCTTTAAGCAGGAAGCATGGCCTTGCCACGTTTGTTCACGAGCGACTGAGATACACGCTTTTGGACCAATCTCCACCGACATCGGAGATCGAGTGGCTGTGTGTGGACGTTGATGGCTATAAAATAGTCAACGTCTACAAACCACCGCCAACGCGATTGCGAACCCTAGATCTCCCAGTGTTTCCTCACCCCTGTCTGTACGCTGGCGATTTTAACTGTCGTCATGCTGACTGGGGTTATGATGACAACAGTCCGGATGGTGAGTGCTTGGCTGGATGGGCAAGTATTAATTGTCTTGCCCTCCTATATAATGCCAAGGACGCTGCCAGTTTTTATTCCGGCCGCTGGAACACTGGCACCAATCCAGACCTAGCTTTCGCTAGCGTAGGTCCAAACAGTCGCTTACCGGATAGACGTGTCCTTGAGAAGTTTCCCAGGTCACAACATCGACCCTCGCTTATTACACCACCAAGGTTTGCTATGGCAGTGCCAAGCATGCCTGTTAAGCGATGGAACTTCCGCAAGGCCAATTGGAGTCACTACATTGCTTTAACGAATAAATTCGCAAAGACTTTGTTGCCGCCTGATTCACTTGATGTGGATGCGGCTTACCAGGACTTCTGTAACATCATTAAGAAAGCAGCCAAGAAGACTATCCCACGCGGGTATCGAAACAACTATATTCCGTGTTGGGATGCAGAGTGTGAATCCCTCTATAAAACCTTTCTGCAGTCTCCTCAGGGAGACGACTCAAGTTTGGCTGCTACAGCTCTGCTTGCCAAGCTTGACAGAAAACGGAGGGATCGATGGTCCGAGGCAGTTCGGAGCATTGACTTCTCACACTCTAGTCGAAAAGCGTGGAGTATCTTGAACAACCTTACTGGTAGGTCACGACACTCTCCTCGTCATTGTCCCGTTTCAGCCGATGCTATTGCATCTCAGCTGGTTAGAAATGGGAAATACGAGGCTGTTGACCGCAAGTCATCTCGACTTGTCTTTCAAGAAGTGTCTGACCTTTGGAGGGCCACAACACCAGATGCAGTAAATATCTCTGACAATTTTTCACAGAGAGAATTTGCTGCTGCCCTTCAACATTTAAAACCAGGTAAAGCTCCGGGTCCTGATTCCATCTGCCCCGAGCTTATACTCCATGCTGGAGCTGCTTTGAAGTCCTGGTTACGTGACTTCCTTTCTTCCTGTTTGCGCCGACTCAAAATTCCCAAGATCTGGAGAAGAGCGCTTGTGGTCGCGATCCCAAAACCAGCAAAGCCCGTGGGGGACCCAAAGAGTTATCGACCGATATCTCTGCTCTGTGTCCCCTACAAGATCCTCGAGAGGCTTATCTACGCCCGCGTTGAACCATTAATCGATCCACTGCTCCCTAAAGAGCAGGCTGGGTTCCGACGCGGGAAGTCAACCGTAGATCAAGTTGTTCTGCTAACCCAGAACATCGAGGATTCTTTCGAGGCTAAAAAGAAGGCCGGTGCCGTATTTATCGATCTGACAGCTGCTTATGACACTGTCTGGCACCGTGGCCTTACCTGCAAGCTGCTGAGACTACTTCCGGATAAGCACATGGTCAAAATGATCATGGAGCTTGTCCGAAATCGAAGTTTCACCCTTACCACCGGTGACAGCAAGCAAAGCAGGCTACGCCGTCTTAAAAACGGCGTTCCTCAGGGATCGGTCTTGGCTCCCCTCCTATTTAACATCTATACGTACGATCTTCCTTCCATGATTTCCAGCAAGTTTGCTTATGCTGATGATTTAGCATTGTTGCACTCTTCTGGAAACTGGAAGGACTTGGAGGGGACATTAAGCCAAGACATGTCCACACTGTCAGCGTATCTCCAGACTTGGAGGTTGAAGCTCAGTCACACTAAGACGGTGACGACAGCCTTTCACTTAAACAACCGAGAGGCCAAACGTGAGCTAAAGGTCTACAACAATAGTAGACTTTTACCGTTCTGTCCAACCCCTACATACCTTGGGGTAAAACTGGACAGATCGCTCACGTTTCGTCACCATTTAGTGGCATTGCGCAAAAAACTATCATCGCGCGTCACACTGTTGAGGCGACTCGTGGGCTCGGGATGGGGTGCTGGTGCTAAAACACTACGCATAGCCACCTTGTCTCTAGTCTACTCAACAGCTGAGTACTGTGCGCCAGTCTGGTGTCGCAGTGCTCACACTCGCCTCATTGACAGTGTCTTGAATGACGCCTTGCGCATAGTTACTGGATGCCTGCGTCCCACTCCAACGGACCACCTACCTGTACTTTCAGGCATCCAGCCAGCTGAGCTTCGCCGACTGGGAGCGACACTCTCCTTGGCTTACCGTGGATCTCTGGACCCCGATCATATTTTGCATGGTCTTTTAAGTGGGTCCTCAGATACTGGCCAAGTGAGACTAAGATCCAGACGCCCGTTTGTGCCAGGTGCGCGGAATCTCTTGGACAATCTTGCCAGACTTGGCATCCGCGCCTCTGAATGGACAAATCATAAATGGAACGCGGAGTACTGTGAAAGTGCTTCCAGGCTCCGTGCTTTTGTGCCCGGGACCAGTGTCAGGCCTGTTGGGATGGGCTTACCCCGAGCAGCTTGGGTTAAGCTCAACCGCCTGCGGACTGGTGTTGGGCGATTCCATTCGTCCATGCACAAATGGGGTCTCGCTCCTTCACCGAATTGCGAGTGTGGCGCCTCAGAGCAAACCGCAGACCATGTACTAACAATGTGCCCCATACATCGGGCACCACATGGAGCACGCGGTCTGACGGTTTTGGATGACGAAACTCGATGCTGGCTTAATAACATCACTGCCAGCATCTGATCCAGGCAGTGCAGCAGTCTGGGGTAGTAAAAGGATAAACCCTCGGCCCCAGTTCTGTTTGTGTCTGGCCTGGAGTGGATGCCCTTCAAACGATGACGACGACGACGACGACGACGACGACCACGACCACTTAGTTTGCATTGTGATGTAGCATAATTGATAATTTTCAATTGGCATTATGACGTGCTGTGTGTTTTAGCCAAAGTCGTCTATGCTATTAAAAATATAATACTATTAAAAACTACCACAGACTTAATTGAACTTATATGATTGCAATAGGACTTAATAGATCAAAAATCACTGTATATTTAAACAATATGCATACAATACAATAATAAAATACACTCTCAGATTTGAATGTGCACTTGCAGAACCCCTGAACTGTTCTGGAAGAACCCTGGTTGAAAACCACTGCGCTAGACATTTTATGTGCTTTGGTGTGAGTAAAGGTGATGTTCTAGGCCTGTAACCTTTGAGTTCAATTTCATGAAAAGTTTTTTGTAATGTTTGTCTAGAAACATGTATGCCAGACAAGGCTGGGGAGTAGTAGTAAGGAGTAAGAGGAGTCAGAGTTTTTCCAAGGAATAGGAGTAGGAGTAACATAAAGTATTTATTATTCCTTAATCCTTCTATTATATTTCATGTACAAACATAAAAATTATTATACTGCACTATTTATAAATTGTTATATTGCACTATCTAATTTATATCATAGTTGTAACAAAGTTGCCTGATGAGTCATGTGGCAATGGCAAAATAAATTTATGGAGAAGTAGGATAGGAGAAGGAGTAACATTAAGAAAAAAATCTTACTGTGAAGTAGCAATAGAAATAACTCCAAAATCACCACTATTCCTTAGCCCTGATACCAGAGTCATCCAAATGTTGTAGAACAACCTTAGTACAAGTCCTCACAGTCGTCTTTATTAATCATACTATATTTCTAGGTGCTTTTGGTCAATAATTTTGTTTCCTTACTCGCCTGACCAAATTTTTTAATAATGCTCTGTATTGTTGAAACAGGAACATGAAACTTTGATATTGACTTTTATCCCATGCCATTCTTATGAGATTTACTATGCGACTGTTAGATCCTCACCAAGTTTTTTCTTCTTTGCCATTACTATGATTTTAAAACTATTGCTCTTATATTTATTTTGATACTATTATTTAGTAATTTTCATTAACACAACAATTTTTTTCTGAAAAATAGTAAGTATTATATCCATTTCACTACTTACATATTGTCAAGAATCAACACTCACAAGATTATCCACAATTTATATTAAATTATCTAAATTAATATTTTAATGGAAAGGCTATGAATAGCATTCCAAATTAATTAATATAACTAAATCCAAGTAAACATTCCAAAATTAATAAAACTAAAATTTTTGTCTCTAGAACTGTAGTATTAAGTCATATGATAGTGAAAATACTTTTATTAGGTTAATATTATTTCCGCGCAAAGTGATAAAATGTTATGTTTTTCCAGTAAAATTAACAAAATACATACAGCATATCGCTTTGTTCAAAGGTACGGCGACCATGCACAACTGACGTTGTGCATGTAATAACGTACTTCGTTTAGTCGCTGCTTCCTTATTCACAATCTTTATTTCTACATGCACTATGATTAATTTCATGTTGATTGTGAGTAAAAATGAAAATAAAAAAATAAATAAAAAATAAAAAAAAATAAAAAAATAAAAAATATGAATTATTGACAGAGGTATGAATAATTTCGAGCACAAGTGTGTATATTGTAAATATATAGTTGTGACGGGAAGACTTACGACTATTTTTACCCAAAATTGAGCCGGGTATAAACAAGCGTATGACGTCGCACCAAGCTCATCTAGTTTTTTTTTGCATCTGGTGTGGCACACAACTATTCAAAAATGTCAATACGATATGTTTGAAGATAGATTTGCACCCCTAAAACTCAGCTTATGCACGGCCTTGTTGTGTTCACTGCAGCAACATGCGGCGTCCCGCAAGGTTCGTGCACGAGCACCAAGCTTGCAATGAAGGAAATTAAAGGTCATTGATACTGATAAAACCGAACATGCAAATAACGTACATTTGGGTGATTTTAGCATTACATCAAGTTTGATTGAGCATGGTTGCTGGAAACTTGCCAGCTTATCAATTGTTTCGCGTAATGATTATTTACCGTCTAATGGCAACGTTACTTACGTTACAGATTTTTGATTTTCTGCGCCACTTTTGCGAACTCATTCAGCCGTCTTTGCCTGATCAGCGCCGTTTTCTGAAAGATATTAATGGCTTGACCGGTTGCGCGATGTACAGTATTCTTCCATGTTGATGTCTTCCTTTGGTCGGTTGAAAAATTGGTTGTGCTTGCAATAACCTGTTTTTTGCGTTAAAATTCATCGATCGAATTTTGTAAAGCGGGGTTTTTTTATTTGAGTTTTCCCTGAACGTAGTGTGACATGAAGTGGTTTGTTGTTTTGTGACCTTATTCGTTTTTTCGTCGTGGTCCTGAGTTAGACATCTTCTAGCTACGTGGCTTGTTAGAATGCTTGTTTGTTGGTCGATGGGTTTTCACTTTAAATCAAGACAAAACGCGACCGTGACAAACTGAGAGCCGCACACCCGGGAAATGCGCCCGTGTTCAGCAGTTAAGCTGCCCTCATTAAAGGTCTTGTTTTTCGAGATGTCCATTGTATATAGCGCGCAGAACTTTTGTGGACTTTGGTATGTTAACATATGTCCCACTTGCTATTTTGTAAAAGAACGAGACTCAATTTGTTCTAGGACGATATTGAAATTTGAAATAAAAAAAGAGAACGTAATTTGTAAAATAAATCCTTCTCCATTTTTGTAAGTATTGCCTCAAACGTGAAGAAAAATGATTGTTGTTAGGTTGATTCGGGCAATTTTTCAAAACATAAATAGTGAAACTTTTTCGGCATTTTTACTTACGATGTTCAACTAAAAAACCGTGGTTTGACGAGTCGGGTTGCTTCCCTTTTTTAACCCTTTAAGACACAGATCTTTATGAGCTTTTTTATTTCAATAATTTTATTATAAATGTTTTTTTAAAGTCCATGTACAGTAAAATATTTCATTCAGTTCAGTTCAGTTCAGTTTTCTTTTATTTCTGCACCGCCACATGAACAAAATAACAAAATGTTGAGAAGTTTGTGTGTTGTTAAAGACGGGTTAGAAAAAGGAAGAAGCAACAAAACGAGTTGACGTTGTGTCTTGCTAATTAGCGATGAAAGGTGTGACTTGTTGTTTAATATAGAAGCAAGGTTGCTTCACCTCATTATAAAGTTTGAACATTACTTTCCTAATTACAGACATTTGTAGCTATGAAGCAGGAGCTGCAGCTCTTTGTGAACAAACAAATTTTTTCTACTCATAGAGTATCTAAAGTAATCAAAGTTTTTCATTAGATGCTATAGCATACAAAGATGTAATTTTAAAATGGTTTGGCTAAGGCATAGTGGTATAAAAATATACCACCAAAATTTTGGAATTAAAATATATTCATAAATTCACATGACTAATTTATTTATATAATTCAAAAGCGTTATCAGAGTGCCATAATGATGACTGAAAGATATTATTGCTTTACAATACATATTCGATACTAATAATCAAATTTAAATGTACTGTTAAAATTTACCGTTTTTTCTACCCAAATTATAGCTGAAAAATAATAGAACTAAAGCCAAATATAAGCAATATGGTGCCATGCTGCAATGAATATATTGATATAAAATTATGCTAAAATTATAACTTTTTCACTTAAAAAAGAAGCCACGTGACACTTTTTAAATTTGGTGGTACATTTTTATACCATCAAGCCTCAAAGGGTTAATGAAAAGAACGTTTTCCAATAAAGTAAGCCCTGCCTAAGCAACAAAATGGGGAATACCCGTCCGTATTGGTGGAATCGCAATCGTTCTAAGATGTGCACATAAATTTTTTCGCAAATGAGATGACCGAAAAGAGCATGCCGTTCGCGCCTCTATTTCATCAGGACATCAATAAAACGCTCGGCTCTTGCCAGCCCGCATCAGACAAACTGTCTTGGATGCAGTTTTCGATCTATTCGACAGAGGCGATAATTGTTCAGAGTATCGTCGTCAAACACAGTTATTTATATCTATCAAACCAATCAATACAAATCCAAGTCTATCTTGATCATTCCACTTCAGATGGTACCTTAAAGTTGAAACTGTCTGCTTTCAAAACACTTTTCACTGGTCAGCAATGTCATCTCGAGATGACCGCGTGACTCTTGGATCACGACAAGCGAGAAGGATAAATAGTTGACCAAGTTTTAAATTTAGCGGTCAGTGCACGCCCCCCCACCATCCTGGTTTGTTGAACACGAAGCTTGCCGCGGTGAATACTGTATTCTTGTGACGTTGTGGTTCAACCGCTTTGACGTTTCCGCACAGCGACGTGTGTGGCCGCGCGAGTCGATTAGCTTCTTTGAAACATCAACAACCACAAGCGTGGGAGCGTATGTCGTGACTCAGTCTGGCTTTTCAAACCAAACTCATTAACTACTTACAGCTGCGCTTCTTGCAGGGGAGCATTGCAAAAGTTTTTCAGGTAGTTTGTAATAAAGGTTTCTCAACACGAAAAAGAGCGAGGACGGTTCAGAAGCTCTCTGGAAATTTTTTAATGGTAGAATTTCTGGATTTGTTTTCTTTGAGCCGTACCCCAGGCTGGACCACGATTTGGAAATACAGTTCTGACTTGACTTGAGTAATTCGCAAAACCGTTCAATTACTGGATAACACATTTTTAGTTTATATTAAAGTAATTTGTTGTGGCGCCCGTTTTTTGCATGTAAAGTGACTTAATGTAATGCTTCACTTTATTTTTTAAAAATGTTGCATTTCGGATTTCTTATTTAAAAAAAGAATTTTGTTTGTCTTCACTATATATTTAAATACAAAATAGGTCGAGCTTGTATTTTAGTCGCTAAAAAAACTGGAGAAACACTGTTTTTAAACTGCAGAGTTGCGCCAAGATTGCTTCAAGTTGGTATTTATAGAAAAATTCCTTTCGTTTGATGCGTTGCTTGGTCGAGTGCTGTTGAGACAGTGAATGAACGAATCAGGACGTAATCGAAAGCTACGAGTGGTGCTTGTTGAGGGGCTGGTTGATCCGAACCTCGCCGGGCGTCTTTTGTGTGATGCTTGTCGCTCTCTTCAATTCTTTACTTGCATTCGTCATTCGTTCTATTCCGTCACGCCCTGGTGGTAGAACGCCCGATGGTGACACGAACCGGATTGAAGAAGTTTGTTCGCGCATTCTATAAACCGGCTGTTAATTTCGAGCTCCAGCACGGTTGTAAATTGACGTAAAAATCAAGCGCTCCCATCTTGCGAAGCCGCATTTATTTATCATTAGCCTTTGACAATATACGCACCTTTGTTGTTTACAAATACACGAACTTCTTCCAGAACATCAATTTTATTCAGCAAGAAAATTATTTTTTGTAAACTTTAGTAGTTTATTGAATTAAATTTTTCAGATTAAAACAAGTTGTTGCAGTAAACCACGACAAGCCACCTGCTCTACTGCAGTTTCAATATTCGTTTTTTGTATTCAACAGAGCAACACTGGTTGTTGTGGTTAAAAGCGCCGTGATTGATGGCGAACGTGACCGACATGGTGCCGGTTCAAAACCCATTCACGTCAATCAATCTGTTGTGTCCTCGGAAAAGACGCTTTACTTTCCTCTGCTTGGTCGTTTTGACAAGCATCTCTAAATTTCAGTCATTTTCAACCGGACAGCAATATCTTGGCATCTCCGGAAGCAAGTCGGGTAATCGCTTTACGTTGGCCCTATGTGTAGTGACTCGGTCGCTTTTCTGCGAGTCATGAGGATAAATATGAGGTGAAAAAATTTATAGGATTAGTTATATATATATATACATATATACATATATATACTCGTATATACGTATATGAGAGAGAGAAAGAGAGAGATGGCCCTGTCTTGATACTATTTGTTTAATAGAATTGTGTACAGTGAAAGGAATTGAAGCGTGCCGCGAAATTTTTATACTTTGACAGAAAGCAGTAACAATTTTGTGCTTCATGTAGTTTTAGTAAATTGCTAAAAATCTTAAATACCTGCTTCAGTAAAATGCAATAGAAGAGAGAGAGGCTTTATTTACACAAATTGTTTGTTGGACGTAAACAAACTAGCTTCTTCTGTATAAATTACCGGTAAGTCTTCCTTCTGTTTCATTCATGCTGAAACAGCCTATAATTTTAATTGATAATTTATGCCGTATTGTGATATCTCGTTTTTTATCAAATAGTGATGTCAAATTACATTATTATTATTATTTTATATTGATGTTCTCAAAACTCTTAGTAACAAAACTGAATGATGATACAATCAACAAATAGGCCTTAGTGTTTTTCGGTGCAGTATTCCGTATTTTTTTTTACTTTTTTGTTTTTGGTTTTTGGTAGGTTTTAATGAGTAATAGTTTTCGTCACTAATCTGTAGAATAATCATGAAAGTTGAAAGTACAATGCATTGCTGATAACCTTCCATTTGCTTATTTTAATTATCCTCGGTTGGCACTGTGGCCAAGTAATTAAGAACGTGACGCGTCCTACACAATGTTGGTCGGAAACCTACTCGCACCATTCTGTTGCGCCCTTGGAATAGACATTTTACGGCACTTCCCTTTGTTTGTCGGTTGCAGCAAGCTACTTTAAATTTTAGTCATACATTTTAATGAACAAATTTTCCTTTGATGTCCTCAGAAGCAGGCCTGGTGATAATCATTTGGCTACTGTTGAGAAACAACGCCTGCAACGTTTTGCTTTAAGTCAAAAAGATAAATATAAAGATGAAACAATATGATTTTATAAATAAATTTTGTCTGGTGCTTCTCATTTTTAAGCAGTTTGGTTTCTAGTATGAAAAAATATGAAATTTTAGGTGATCTAATCTTATTAGCAATCCTAATTATTATTATTATTATTAGTGTCACAATTAAGATTAATTGATAAATATTATTATTTCGTTTCTAAAACAAAGTGGAAAGTACTTCGACTTCATAAGTAAAGGAAACAACGCAAGTGTAAATAGTCAAGGGTTGCCAGTATATAGACTTATTAAACAAAACTATCAGATTTATCACCTGTTAAAAGTTATTGCAAAATATAAAATCTGAATCACAAACCACAATCGGACAATCTGTCGTTTTTTTGTTTTCTATTCGATTATGTTAACTTTGCAGCTTGTGTTGCCAATATCTACCCGTGGCTCGCGGGCCACATTTTGCGCTTATGGTTCTGAGAAACCGCCCCGTGCTTTTTGAAATAAGGTAAACTGAAGAAGTAATATTGTTTTAAAAAAAATTGTAAAGAGAAGTTAGCACCAAAAAAACGTCTTAACCCACAAATATTTTTAGTAGGGCAAAATCGCTCTTGGCTCAAGAAGGTTCGACCTTCTGATCTTGAAGCAAAAGATTATTTACAGAGAGGACACAACTACAAGTATTTTGGCATTATTGCAATTGATTTACCTCAGAAAAAATTTCTGCTAGGTTAAAAAATTATTGTGTACAGTATGTACTAAATTCTGCCAACTTATCATGCCTAGTTTTCTATGTTTACCGAGATTTCGCAATTATTCATTTGTTGTTTGTGATCAGGCAAAATTTTGTTGGTGAAATGAAGAGTTAAAGCGTAGAAGTACAATCATGAAGTAATTGAAAGTTGTTAAGTTGCCAGCAAAGGAACTTTGGTGCGCCCTCCTGCGGGTGCTCATAACGCACGGAGATACTTGGTTTTAACTAGGGATGTGTCGAAGTTTCGGCACATCCCTAGTTTTAACTTGAAGATTCTTGCTGCAAGTGTTTGTGCGTTTGTGTTTGATAGAAGTTTTTGTTAAATTCTCACTGTGGCCATCGGTGCTTTGTAGAATTTTTAAGACAAGGAAACAGCAAAGCTCGCTCGACTCTTTGCAACTGACAGGCTTGGTTGTGAATCTAAATGTATAGTGCTAATTGTCAAAGGCGGACATCAACGTTCACGTTTACCGTAGATGGTTTCGTTTTGGTAAATTTTAATGCTACTCACCAACTCTGTGTGTTTTACTACCGCGAAGTCCTACTGCACATTTTGAACAGAATTGCGCAGTAAACTGAGGCAATTGCGTAATTACAAGTTGAGCCGCAGCTGCTTCGACAGGATATTTACATTTTTTGCAATGAATTCGATCTTGTGGCCAAATGCAAGACACCTGAAAACCTTTAAATATGTTCTAAACAATGTTGTCTGATTTCATTGAAACAAAGCTCTGAAATAAAATGTGGAAAAATTGTTTGACAAACAATGTGGATATCAAGCAATGTGCGCCTACTTCTTCCAAGTGACCACTCTTCGATATTTCGATGTTTGCAACTTTTGTCAACCAATTGTTTTTTCCACAGAAACCATGTTGTGTTTGGAAGACTTGTGTTTTTGTTATTTTTTTAATCAACAGATTAAGAAATAAAAACCATTTCAGTCTAATTGCGACTATTTTCAGCATTAACGTCAGATTTAACTTTCCTAAAAATCTTTAAATCCCAACTCAGGGTTAACCAGGAGAATTTGACGCCAAGTATTCGGCGATTTACAGAACTCGGCGCTTGACTTTGATTATTACTCAGGTAAATATAAAATTTGTATTGTTTTTCAAGAATGACTGATGACCAAACAATAGCGAGAATTTTGCGCCTGTTTTTTAATCGCTTCTTTTTTCTAATTGAGTTGGAATAGCGCAATTTTCCACTTATTTTTCATTTTACTTTCATCTCTTTATTTTTATCCTTTTTGAGTCGCAGAAAAGCGACGAAGGCGCTATACGTAGGACAAGCAATTACCCAACCTGCTTCCGGAGATGCCAAGATATTGCTGTCCGGTTGAAATTTTTTAGTTTTATAGAGATATTACTGGAATTTAGGACTGCTTGCCACGACAGCTGAGCAAGGAAAAGTACCGTAAAGTGTCTTTCCAAAAGACACAATAGAAAGGCGCGAGTAGGTTTTGAACCGAGACTATCTCGATCGTAATCGCGGCGCTCTCAACCACTTGACCACGCTGCCGACATTCAGCCGAGGACAGTCAAAATCTACTAAACCTCAGCAACTTTATTATAGTTTCACTGCTCAATTCTTGGCCTTAGAAAAATCATCTTAAAGCAGTGAGATTGTCAGAAGTTACTAAAAGCAAAATATTTGTTCTTATTGTGATTTAAGTGTAGTTATATGGGCAATTCCAAAAAGAATTTTTTTTTGTAATTGAGAGAAATATGCGATAACTTTCAACAAGGAAATCGTGAAATAATCGCTTGTTAATTCAGATATGCATCCCTAAGTTAACTCTTAATTTTAAGATATTAGTGAGTCATCAGTCAATCTCCAGAATCCGAAAAAAAGAACAAGTTTTTATACTTGCCAAAAAAAATTAAAGTCAAGTCGGAATTGTCGTGGACCGATCCTGGGGGTGGGGGGCCGAGAAGGTGGAGTGAAGATTGAAAAAGATTTTTATTTTAAAAAACCAAAAGTGACTTTTTTTTAGGAAAAATCAGGATATACTTTAAAAAAACATCATTGCGGCCGTATCTACAGTATGCCTTCAGTTAAGGTATCCCTTAAAAAAATGTGTGTGAAATTACGCCCGTTGTAAAACAGCGCTATAGAGTTTTGACTTCAATTGACGTTGACTTGATTTTCTGCAGAACATTTTATCATTACGTAGGTCGTGGGATTAATTATTTCTAATGTAAAAGAACAAATTTGCCGGCAATGGGATGCAAGTTGAGTAGCCCCGACCGCACTCAGCCTCATGTGTTCAAAGCGAAGAATCTGAATGAAAACGATAAATCGATTCGTTCGGTTTACATCGTTGGTGAGTTGTATGTGGTCTTGATGCTTTCGATGCCGCCTTTCTTCCGTAGTTTCGCGATGTAGTCTTTTGTGGCCAATGTATGAACGGATCCGATCGGGTCTTTGTGTTTTTGCAGTGTTCGTGTAATGTATTTCATTCAATGTTTTTCATGCTACGATCATGTGACCTTATCTGTTGTTTATGTCGTCACAGTTCAACGAACAAGCATTATCGTTCAAACCCGCAGTGGCAAGCTGATGGCGAGCTGGCCGATGTCCTGCATCCGGAGGTATGGTTGCAACGAGGAGGGAATCTTGTTTGTTGAAGCGGGCAGTGGCTGTGACACAGGGCAAGGTACGACCTGCATCGGTCACTGTGGACCTTTCACTGACCAGTGCGCTTCAGGGATGTACTTGTTCAAATGCGACCAGAACGAGCGAATCTTCGAGCTATTGAAGAAGTTTTGGACGGAACTCCAAAGTGACGCTCATATTCACCACCCTGGATTGATACATGCTCCCGTACCAGGTGTGTTGCCCGGGGACTCCCATAGTCTTGATTGTATCAAGTTATAAACAGATTTTCAAAATATTTCAATTCTTTGTTTTATTCATTTTCAGCCAATTTGCCTTCGTCCTCTCAAACCTATGTGAACGGATTTACTGACAGCACAATGTCTCCCGAAACTAATTACATAAACGGAGAAGTTCAACCTCAGTCCTCCCCTCTTGATTCCTCCCCGCCCGCCAGAGTGATCAGCGCATCGCGTCACAATTGTGAGTTGTTTCCTTGTTCGTCAGCTGGTTCTTGCTTGACGTTCTTGTTTCTAGCCAACCTGCCCTCCCTCCCTGAAGAACCTGCACCGAACCTTGGTGATCGCCCCTTCCCCCTCCAGCCCGCCCCTGCTTCTAGAAAGGTAAGCTGCTTAGATCGATCTTGATTCTCCTCATGACTCTGTTGCTCTGCAGGAGATGATGATCCGACGACGGATCAACAGCGAGCGACCAGTCGCGTATCACGCAGCCAGTGATCACGTTGCAGTTGCTATGCGACCCAGCAGCGTCACCTACGAGAATAACGACGTCAGCGAAGCGATGAGTCAGCGTGTGCTCTACACAAAGCAAAGTGACCAAGTCACCATCGCGCCCGCGCCTAGACCCGAACCAAGTCTAGCATCCCCAGCTTCTGTCAGTACCGGGGTTAGCTTTGTCTCCCTGCGTTCTGACTGCGACGCTCTGCTGACCCCTAACAGCAAGTCTTCTGGGGTGGGAAGCCTGAGTGGAAACGCTCCTGCGCCGCCAAGCGGTAATCCTCCGCCCATTCCTCCTTCGCTTTGTGATCCATGGAAGCGTCACCCTGGAAAATGCGGCAAGTCATTATTCTTTTCCCCTTCGGCTC
Organism: Diplosoma virens; assembly: GCA_963680785.1. NCBI lineage: Eukaryota > Metazoa > Chordata > Ascidiacea > Aplousobranchia > Didemnidae > Diplosoma > Diplosoma virens. The sequence goes on from OY796893.1 coordinate 41,515,416, forward strand.
CTCATTCTGCAAGAGATTACGTCAACACCACAAATGCGAGCTTGGATGTGTCCGGCACCCCCCTCCCTGCCACCGCTGTTGGTGCTGTGCACTTCAACTTTGATTTCGACCCTCTGGGATTTCCCCGTCGCCCCGGGTCTGCCGGGGCTGAAAGATCTAGACTCAACTACGTCCCGGTAGAGGTCGACTTCAGTTGTGGGGGATCTTCAGCGTCGTCCGGAATCCCAGGCACTCCAAGAACTCCAAAAACTCCGAAGACTCCTTCAATAGGGGCCACAGAGTACGCGGTCATCGACCACAACAAAACACGAGCGCTCTCTCACGCCCTCTCCCACCGCGCGCGACAGCGCGAGCGCAAGTCACGTCACACCAGCACCGAGCTGGCTGTCAACGGTCTCTGACGTCACTATGCTTTTATATTTTTGCTGCTTTAAAGTTTTATTTTAAATTTACCTTTTCGCAAGTTGGTCACGGTCCGCTTGCTTGCTTTTTGTTACTTTTGTTTTTATTATGACGTCACTATGACGTTTCAATCCTCGTGCAGTTTATCGTCCTGCCTCGAAATAAATCGTTTGCTGAGAAAAACCACTGCTTCGTTGTCACACTCTATAATCTGCTGTTTATTTCGGTTGTCTTCTTTTATCCGGGTTTCTCACCAAGACTCATCACTGTAAGAATCACCGCCTGATCTACGACGTTTTGGTCGTGCGCCCTCTAAGTCATCAAATCGGTGCAATCTAAGCATTTTTCATCAAATTACAGCATTGTCTATATCTAATAAGCAAGCAATGGCTGTCAAAGTCGGTGCTCAAGATTGCAGCTCTTATCAACTATCATATGTATCATAAACCCACCATCTTTGCGTTCCATTCAGCATTAAACCTTTTACTTTTCAAATTTCTGTTATTTCTCTTTGCCAATTGCGTTCACCTATCCACTGAATGTTTACTCGCCTCAATAAGTTTGAAACGTCATTAACCTGCTGTTTCCCATTTTGGAATAGGGCCGGGTGGCAATGGTCTGGCGCATCCATCCCGTGGGGTAGAATTTCATAGCCTGGTTCGGCATGGAGTTTACCTGGAACCGAAGGGACTAATCGGTTTATTCCTTAAAAAATATAAAAAATTGGGAGGTTGCGTTTTTTGAGAACAACAACTCAACAAATTTACTATAAATCGGAGTTTAAATACAAAAAAACTGTTATATCCACTCATCAGAGCGGATCAGTTCTTCGGCTTACGTCTAGATAACAAATTGGTCCTATCCAGTGGTTGGCACGGTACTTCTTAAAAATACCGCGGTACCGGTAGTCGGTACTTTTTATACGAATTGATGGTAATGACTAAAACTCTGTCATACATTGGATTTCATTTGACATTTAAAAATTCTATTTAACAAAACGAAAACAATATCGTAGGTATCCAACTGTTCACTTTCAAAAATTAATTATGCTTTGGATGTAAAAAACATGCAATGAATATGTTTTTAATTTGATTTTTCGGATAAATTATGCCTTGGATATATGAAAGGCCTAATAAATTCGTTGTCTTCTGCTTTGTTTTCTATGTTAAAAAAACTTGTTAGGAATCGTACTAATTTTCATATAACCCATTACATTACAGTGCTTTAGGTCAGAGTTATTCCCAAACTTTTTGGGTCACGGATCTCTATTAGCAAATCTTTTTATCATGGACCCCAATCTTATGTCACATCAATTTTCTGCCCAACCAACGAGGAAAGATAAAACAAACCCAAAAATAAATAACACAAAATCCGTTAAAAAATAAATGCTTATAAACAGGCATACCATGTTTCCGTAGGGCCAAACCGGGACCCTCGTTTATAGACAAAAATTCGTCTCTAAAAAAAAATTTCTTCACTTCGAATCTGTGTTGGATTTCATGGTATGAATTACTTTACCAGGTATATATGTTGACAACTTTTGTCATATCGTCGCGAACCCCTTGTGCGCTCATCACGGACCTCATTTTTGGGAAATTCTGGTTTTGGTGATTTAGTAAAATTACTCAACCTTCGGTAGCCTTTAAATGTCGTATTTTTGCTTGCAAAGCAACGAAATCCGGATTTCATTAAGTCCTTTTTCAATTGGTAAGAATATGAAATCTAATGTTTAGTGAATTTTTGATTTTATGCAAAATATTTCCATTTTTATAATTAGGCAATTAGAATGTTCCTTGCAAATGCAATACCTTCAGAAAATATTTACTGCACTATGATTAAGTCCTATAATTTCTAATATACCATATTTAGCCCCGAAAGCGCTAAAGATTTGACATAATTGCACGCAAAAATACCGCTTTTTCCAAAGCTACATTATCTTTTTTGCACAATAATTGCTATATGCACATTAAACACGATAATCACTCTTTTTGCAAAGGCGGTACGGTGACCATGCACAATTTTTTTGTACCTTATCTTACTACTACTACTGCCACTGCTACTGCTACTGCTACTGCTACTGCTACTGCTACTGCTACTGCTACTGCTACTGCTACTGCTACTGCTACTGCTACTGCTACTGCTACTGCTACTGCTACTGCTACTATTACTGCTACTACTACTACTACTACTACTACTGCTACTACTGCTACTACTGCTATTACTGCTATTACTACTACTTTTTTAATAACCTAAATTTTTTAATAACCTAAAACGTCTAGGCCTTTTTATAAAACAATTTCTTGTTCTATTGAAAAAGCTGTGGATAGTAGACTGGCGTTTTTGTGCCATTATCTTAGTTTTTAACTTGCAAATAACGTCGACTTGAACACTGAAAGCAGCCTGCTGTATGTTGAAGTAAAAATTTCAAGTTTTATTTATTGTACCAAAATGATCTTAACATATCAATTATTTTCTTTTGATCATCTTAAAGAAATAGCTAAACTTATTTCTGTTTTTGCTGCGTTCTAGATATGCAGACGTATGTCAGAAAACAGAATTGGGAAAAATTTCTGGCGATAGATTTTCATATTTTAGTAACACAATGCGAAAGAAAATATAGGCCTACTGCTTTTGCTAGTAAGCTATAGCAAACCCAAACGAAATCAATAATTTTAACTAACTGTAACTTACAACAGAAAGCACTTTATTTAAGATTATGGCTGTTTGATTGGTATTACAAAATACGCTTTTAACGGCTTTTCGAGATAGCCGCCAAAAAAAATGCAAAATACGCGATTTTATGACAAAAAGGGTTAGCATATAAAATGTTCCAGTCATAAAATGCTTCCGCAGTGAGCATTATTTAACTTAATTCTATTCCGACTAGGCTTTTTAGAAAACTTGAACGACTGGAAGGGTAGGCGAGGCGGAAAGTGCCCGCGCTCTTTGTTTGTTTATATTTCAAAAATAGTAGCCCTAAAAGTGTCATTCAAGTTTGCATAGAAAAAGAATTTCATACTCTTTTGATAGAGATACGTAAATGTTGTAATAAAATATTATTTCGGATTGAAAAAGCGAGTTTTCGAAAGGTAGTCAACTTTCGTAAATTGGCCGAAAAGCAGAGATTGGTTTCAGAAAGTTAACGACTTCGGCGGTTTGATTGATCGTGTAATTAAAAGTAAAATTCTTTCACAGTTGTAATCCCTTTAGGAAGGTTACTGCAGTTCACAGAAGAAGAAACTCTATTTCACCAACTTCTGATTTCATTACTAAAATGCTTCGATCTTAGCAACAACGAATGTTTTCAAAATTCATCGGACTTTTTAAACAATTTTGGAAATGAAGTTTTCAAACAATAAAAAAATACAATTCATTCCAAGAAAAAGTTGAAATTTTAAGTGCACATCGTACTTTTTTATAATTATTTTAAAATGTTATAATAAGCCTAGTTTAAAAAATTTAACTAGGATTGATTACTTTGATAAAATTAATTTTTTTGGATTTTTGTAAGCTTTTTTCTTGTTTAGTAGGTTAGTCTAGCCTGCATTGTAGAATATTTTATAGTCAAACTTGACTAATGCTCTGGCGTATATTTTTTGATTTTAAATTTACCGTTCATTGAATTATTTACATTTTGTCAGAGTAGGGCTGCCCAACCCGAGACCCGCAAAGTCTATTGTTAAAGCCCACCAAAGAATTTGTAATTACATAATCGATCAAACTATATTGTAATGCTTTGAATCAATTTAATGACGCGCAGAAAAATTAGAATACATAGGCTAATTTTTGTCTCAGTAGAGATTTTTCGTTTTATATGAGAATAAAACACGTAGTTATATCAAACTGGTGACCTTCTTTATTTGGTCTTTAACTAAATTTTTGGTCCGAATTCCTGTTATCAAGGAGGTTCATTCAAAAATAACACATTAAAATTAAGTAAAGACAAAAAAGAAGATACTTTGATTTCTACACCGATTGCGACCCGCAATAAGCTTTTCGACAAAAGTTGAACCATAATGTTTAAAAAATTGGGCATCCCTGCGTTAGAGTATAAAATAACCGAACATTTTCCAAAACAGTCATTATCATCGAAATGAATTTCTACCAAGAGTAATTTTGGATTTTAATATTAATTTGGTCATAACTTACGACACCTTTTTCTTTCAGAATTTTTTAATTTATAGCACGAATTTTGACATTAGAATAAAAAAATAAAGCATCGGTACAACCAATTAATGATGTTGCACTCAAGCATAGCACAATATATATTCTATTGTCTTTTGACTGTTGTATTGAATGTCTTTTGACCTTGTTTACGTAAATATTCGATACAGTCCGCAGCATAATTCAAAAGTAGGACAAAAGTTCTTTGATAATTTTTAGATTTGATAATTAGATAATTAGACGAAAATGTGACTTAGGTACTTTTAAAAATAGGGCTTTCAATTTAACAATAGCAAAAACACGGGAATAAAAACAAGGTTAAAAGCCCTACAGACTGTTTCACCCATAAAAGGGATCATCAGGGGTATCTAAAAAGTAAAATAAAATAAAATAAAATAAAACTGCCAGAAAGAATAGAAAACAATAGAAAAAAACAAACAATAGAAAAAACTGAAAAAACTTTAAAAATTTTAAAAATTATAAAAAAATTATAGAAAAAAATTTAAAAGATTTTAAACACTGTAAACGCTTATTAGGTCGGAACATCCCAACACGGACTCTGCTAAACTAAACTGGTAAAGATCGGCAAGAAAACACAAAAAAAGGAAAAGCGCGCGAAAGAAAAATACAAATATTATTTCAAAAATTAAAGATTTAAAAAGGGGGTTCAAGTATCGGCTAAGGTAGAACGTTGTACGCGGCGAAAAAAAAAAAGGAGAATGAAAGAAAATCACAGTTTAAGTTTGGCGTTAATCAATTTATATTTATTTTTATGCCGACACTTATTGATCAATTCGGTTCGTTTGTTCAGCAGAGCGTCATCATTTGCAGTTAAGATTTCGTATTTTTCTGCCAGGCAGAGGTTGCATACTTTGCCCCCGTGTTGGTAAGGTGTTGCGTGGCAAATAATTTTCCAAGAGATAGTAGGATTTATACCAGAATCTTTGCAGGACCAAATGAATTTCGAAAGTTCTGTTGCGTTTCTTTTGGAATTCGAATTGAAGGAATGGTTGTGGTTATAGAATCTTGCTTTAAATTCGGTTTCGCACAGTCCGATATAGTTCTTGGATTGGTCTTTAGCTTGTACAGTTGCTTGGTAAACGATTGCTTTGTCTCGGCAGTTGCCATTCAATGGGCATGACGGTTTATACCTGCAGTTACAGGATTTAAATTCTGGTTTGCCGTTGTGAGACTTAAGGAGCTTCTTGTTGTGAGCTGAGAGGATGTCTGCCATATTGGGGGTACAGCTGTAGCTGAGTTTAACCACATTCTTGTTGCAAATTTTATGCAGCCTGTTTGAAGGAGGAAAGTGTTTCCGCAGGAGGTGGAAGAAGGCTTTCCCGATGTTGGTGGAAACCCGGTTATTATATTGGAAATTAAACCATATAACTTTTCTTCTTCTCTGTCGACGTTTGTTCTTTTCTACTGCACGCTCAAAAGGGAGCGGCTGGATCTTATGTCCGCTTTGTTTGAGCGCCTCCTCATACGCAGGTAACGAACTGCTAAAAGCGTCGACGTCGGAAGAAATCTCGGAAATGCGTTTCACGATCATATAAAGCAGCTTTTTAGTAATCGATGGTGGATGATTGGACTGCACATTGATGTAAAAGGGCTGGTCGTTTGGTTTTCGATACGGCCATTACGGCCATTACGGCCGATACGGTCGTATACCGATTCGATAAAATAAATATTAATTGATTAACGCCAAACTTAAACTGTGATTTTCTTTCATTCTTCTTTTTTTCTTTTTTCGCCGCGTACAACGTTCTACCTTAGCCGATACTTGAACCCTTTTTAAATCTTTAATTTTTGAAATAATATTTGTATTTGTAATTCTTTCGCGCGCTTTTCCTTTTTTTCGTGTTTTCTCGCCGATCTTAATCAGTTTAGTTTAGCAGAGTCCGTGTTGGGATGTTCCGACCTAATAAGCGTTTACAGTGTTTAAAATCTTTAAAAATTTTTTATAATTTTTATAATTTTTTTTTATATTTTTTTCTATAATTTTTTATAATTTTTAAAATTTTAAAAGTTTTTTCAGTTTTTTTCTATTGTTTTTTTTTCTATTGTTTTCTATTCTTTCTGGCAGTTTTATTTTATTTATTTTATTTTATTTTACTTTTTAGATACCCCTGATGACCCCTTTTATGGGTGAAACAGTCTGTAGGGCTTTTAACTTTGTTTTTATTCCCGTGTTTTTGCTATATATATATATATATGTATATATATAGTATATTTTATATTAAGGATATATATTATATATACAAAATAAAATAATACAATATAAAAAAAAAAGTTTATTAAGAACGTTTCGAAAGCATTACTCATTTCATTGTCAACTGCGTAAAATTCTTTATGATTTTACGTGGTCGTGCTTCTTTATAATTTTTTATGGCGTGATCGTAGGTCCTTAATAAACTATGTTTTAGAATATATTGGCTATACTTTTTATTCTAAAATTTATTCAAAACTTAACTCTCTATCTTATAATTTAATCTATAAAATTTGTTATTTTTCAAAAATAGCTACATCAACAATCTGATCAATTTTTGTTCACGCTTTTGCAAAAACAAAACAAACTTTTATGTAGTTCAATTTCACCGACTTAGAATAACTATTAATTTAGTAAGCTAAAATTTAATGAAAACTTACACTCTATCACGCCTTATAATTTAATTTAAAAAGTTTGTTATTTTTCAAAAATAGCATCATTTAACAAAATCTGACCAATTTTTGTTCACGCTTTTGCAAAAACAAACCAAACTTTTATGTAGTTCAATATATAAATCAATGCTTTTTTTGACGACTCATTTGTCCAAAGGAGCATGCAGTCAACCGTAGCCTACGAGTGCCGACGCTCTTGTCGGCGTTTTCTTAATAAAGAAACAAACTGAGAAAAAATAATTTCCTATCATGGAGTGTATATTGTTGATCAATCTATTCAATACAAAGCTAAAAGATTTTCTATTGACAACTTAAAAGCAGAGGTAATAAAAAGTCCATCGCAATACTTCAAACCAGGGCGTCGAACTGGACCCAAACCGGACCGGAACCGGATCCGTAAACCCGTATAAACCGTTATTATTTTTTGTACCCGAACCGGAACTGAACCAGAAAAAATAAAATTTGCTAAACTTGAACCGGAACTGAACCTCAAAAAATAAAATTTGCCAAACCTAAACCTGAACCTGAACATTATTTTAAACGGTTCGACGCCCTGGCTAAAACTGACATTTAAAAAGCTTTTATTGGCCTACTTAAAATTTAAAAAATGTGTATCAACCAGGGCGTCAAACCGTCATATCTCTATTAAATTAAAAGCAGACAGCAATATCTTGGCATCTCCGGAAGCAGGTCGGGTTAATTGCCTACCCTATGTATAGCGCCTCCGTCGCTTTCCTGCGAGTCAGGAGGATAAATATAGAGATAAAATAAAATAAAAAAAATAAAAATTAGGGTCGAGTCTAATTCGAAGAAAAACCGATTGGAGTGAGACAGACACACAAAACTTATTTTGCTCAAAACCATATAAAACAATAACAAAGAAATATAATGCAAGAAAAAAAGGCAAGGAAACATCGAACAACTCTAAAGTTTACTAGTCAAGATGCTTCCCGATTAAATTAATCATTAAAACTTTTTTAATTGTTTTTTAAATGCATTTCAATGTAAATTTTTTAACTCTGGTTTTAGTTTTGACCAAATCTTTGTACCTTTGCTTTTATTTACATTTTTAAAAATTTGTTTACTAATCAGTTCAATTTTTTTAGAAAATTGTTTGATAATTAAGGTACGGCGACCACGCACAATTGACGTTGTGCGTGTAATAACGTATATCGTTTAGCCGCTGTTTCTATTTCGCAATCACTTTTTCAATAAAAACTTTAAAACGTAATACCTTGATTGCAAATAAAAATGAATTGAATTGAATTGAATTGAATTAATTTCTGATATGCACTGTTTAACTATCTCTTCGTTTTCAGTAATTGAAATATTGTAATTCTTGTTTGCTTTTTTATCAGGCATAGCAATTTTTTCGAATTTAAACAACTAATTCAAATTTAAAAAACTTAGTAGTTTTTCTGAAATTTATTCAAATAGAAGTTTGTTTTAGAGAGATACAGGGTTAGTTTTTGCGAAAAAGTAGTTGGTTCAAAAGAAACTAAGTTCTTTTTGAGCATCTTGACAAATTTTTAAAAAATTCCAAAAATTTTGGGCCCACTTTGGGTCTGCAAGAACAATTTGCACGGCGTTTTTTTTCTCTTTTTAACTCTTAAAGCAACTAGTTTTGTTTTTTTTACTCTCACTCCAATCAGTTTTTCTTCGAATTAGACTTGACCACAAATTAGTTATTTTTAATTGTTTTGGGTTATGTTTGTGTAAATTGTCCAGTTTTAGGAATATTGACTGAATGATTTCTGGCAATTTGTTTGTGTTTGATTGGTACATAAATTTTTCAAGTTCAAACCAGTAAATATTATGCAGTTTAGGTAATTTTAGTTGATTATATAGTGGGGTAACATGTTTATATTTGTGAATGTTAGTTATACTTTAAATAATATTGTTCTGTCTGACTATAAATTATTGTAAAATTGAATCATAAGTTGACCCCTAGAATTATATTACATTGAGAAAGAGAGAGACATTTAAACATTGACTATTTCACAAAGAAAAGCAAAGCACCAAACAAAAACATGGCAATTAGAAATAAGCAAGATCATTTGTGAAAAGCAAGAAACAATTTCTTCTAAGCTTAAACTTGTAGATTCAGTAAACATTTTTTATAATTTTTAATGAAACCCACTGTATACCCTTAAATTCAGCATCTATTTGACCCCATACTATGGAACCTCTATAGGAAAATAGATTTTTACTAAAATTTTTGTTAATATGAGGTTTAAAATATGTAAGAAGTTTTGTATTTCTTGTATTGTGATTATGAATTTCAGTCAATTTACTAATGAAGCATAAAATTTTTGATGTAATTTACGATGATACAGTTGATACATACATTTAGCTAATTCTAAAAAGTATATGTCTTCCAGTTTTAAAAATAAGTGTTTTGTAAAAAGTCGATATTAGGATGAATTTACTGCAAGATAAAATAATTCTTAAAATTTAATTTAATTTAACTTTAACAACTCCAAGAGATGTTTTATTAGCTGTTACCCAAACAATAATTCCATATTGTATCTTGCTGTAAACCAAGGTGTAATATAGCATACAGAGGGTTTCACAAGCAACATAACTATGCAATCTGTAAAAAAAGCCAGCATATTTGTAGAGCTATAGGGTCAATTGTATATAGTGGGAGGTCCATGTTAAACTTTCATTAATTGATATTTTGTGGTATTTAATACTTCAACTCATTTGATAGCTATATCATTTAAATTTAAATTAAAGCTTCCATGAACAGATTTGTGAGGATATTTGTTCATAACTATAGAATTTATTTTAGGGTAATTCAATGATAATTTATTTCAACAAAACCATGCATTTATTTTCTAAGTTCTAAGTTAAATTTTGTTTGCAGAGACTTAATGCTTCTATTAAACTTCATTAGAAGAATATCATCTGCAAATAATATGGTATCAAAACTAGAGGCTGTAAGCAAATTGTTAATATAAGACCAAAACAAAAGAGGACCCAAACAAGACCCTTGAAGAACACCACATGTAACTTTTAGGCCAGTGGTTTTCAACCTTTTTCATACTGTGGCCCACTTTCCAACCCAAGGTAACGTAACGACCCACTTCGGTACAGAGTTGTAAACGGGCTGAACTAGTCGGCCCGTTTACAGATTTGACATTATACAAGTCTTATATTGCTTTCATTTTGATTTATGCTCTGTGGCCCACTGAAAACAGCGCCATGGCCCATTGGTTGAAAACCATTGCTCTAGTACAGTGGTTTTCAACCTTTTCTGTACCGTGGCCTATTTTTCAACCCAACAAAATTAAATTCTCATCCCAAAATCATAGTGTTCTCTAAAAAAAAAAAAAAAAAAAAAAAAGTCTTCACTTGGAATTGCTGTCAATTTTCCCTATTTTTGTCCCAAAATCATAGTGTTCTCTAAAAAAAAAAAAAAAAGGTCTTCATGTGGTTGACTGCACAGGATGCCAGAAAAATGCCTAAAAAATGGGACAGATGGCAAGCTTAATTATATATATATATTATACATATTGCTTTCATTTTCATTTATGCTCCATGGCCCACTAAAAAAACCACTGTGGCCCACTACTGGGCCATGGCCCATAGGTTGAAAACCTCCGTTTTAGGCTGTTGGATATTGTATTTCTGATATCTGTATATTAAAGCTGATTAGAAAGATATTAGGTTGTTACAAAAATAATAGCTACTTGAAGTACTGTGTTTTGCAAAACTATTTTAACATTGTATTTGTTGTTTATTTTAGGTCAATTTTGGTATATTATACATAATAATTGATGTGTACTCTAAATATTTTTTAACTTATTTTCAGGCAAAAATATTTTAAATAATATAAACTCTTAATAATGAATACAAAAAAACATGACCTTTGCTTATGTATGTTGCATGAGTTCAAACTCAGTCACAATGCTTTCTAAACTGTTGCCAATATTAACAGAGCATGGAGAGATGGGTATACAAGTGATTGGACAGTATGAAGGTGCTTCCAGAAATTCCATAGTGTAGATCAGAGCCTTGAAGATGAAAAAGGCAGAGGCAGTATGCATTCTTGACAATGAATAATTGCAAGCAATTGTAAGCAAATTGTTGAGCAAAATCCTTGACAAAATGCCAAAGACCATCTGTGACTGAGACTGAGACCCTTGCAGTCAGCACTGCAACAGCACTGCAACAGCACTGCAGCAGCTCATTTACAAGGTATTTGAAAGGAATCTCAAACATTTCTTTGACACTTAATTGTGAATTTTATTCAACAATTGCTTGCGATTGTTTATTGTCAAGACTGCATACCTGTCCTCTGCTTTTTTCATCTTCAAGGCTCTGATCTACACTATGGAATTTCTGGAAGCACCTTCGTACTGTCCAATCACTTGTATACCCATCTCCCCATGCTCTGTTGATATTGGCAACAGTTTAGAAGGCATTGTGACTGAGTTTGAACTCATGCAACATACATAAGCAAAGGTCATGTTTTTTGTGTTTATAATTAGGGCTTATATGCTTTAAAAATATTTTTGCTTGAAAAGAAGTTAAAATATTTAAAAGTACACATCAATTATTATGTATACCAAAATTGATCTAAAATAAACAACAAATACAATGGCAAAATAGTTTTGCAAAACACAGTACATCAAGCAACCATTATTTTTGTGACGACCTAATAGCTTGTAAAAAGCTCCAGGGTTTTTCTCTAATGCTAAAATGCATAGACATCTTGTGTAAAAGCAAGTCATTGTCAACAGTATCAAAGGCTTTTGATAAATCTTGGAAAACACAGCAAGTATATAAATTAATATCAATATTACTGACTAAAGAATCATATATTGAATTGATAGCAAAATTAATTGAAAAGTTTTTTCTAAATCCGAATTGATTGCTTAAGAAATTTTTTTTGTGAAAAATTTCTGTAGTCAATTGTAGATGAGTTTTCCTAATATTTTATCAAATTGTGATAGAATTAAGATAGAGCGATAATTAGTTGATTCACAAAGATCACCTTTTTTATATAGCTTATGGGTATAATTTCAGCAATATTCAAACTGTTTAGAAAGACTACCATGCTAAAGCAAATATTGTATATATCACTCAGTGTTGGAAAAATAATAGATTTACTATATTTAAGAAATTTTGTTTCAACATTCAAAAAGCTGTGGGCTTAGTGAGTTTTAAGCAAACCAATGATACTTTCAACCTCTCTTGAAATAGTTGGATAGAAAAAAATGAATCTTTGAGAAACAGACATTGCTTTTTGACTTAAATTGATAGGTTAAATTTTATTGGCCATTTTACCTATTGTAGCAAAAAAACTGGTTATTTGAAATATCTAAATCATTTAGTAAGACATTACCATCACCATCATGCAACTTCTTAGGAGGAGGTTATCGTTTAATTTTGATGTTACTCAAAGAATGTATAATCTTCCATAGTTTATTGCTATTGTTTTTATTGTTCAGAACTAGATCATTGTAATAATTATGTTTGACCTTTTCAATTATTCGATGTAACACATTATGATAATGTTTATATTCATCAAACTTTTCCATATCATAATGTCTGATAATATTTTAAAATAATCTGTTTTTATATCTAATTGATTTAATCAAACCAGCTGTAAGCCAAAGTTTTAATCTTAGCTTTTTTCATGTCCACTAGTTTTTTTTAGTGGGGCATGTTTATTTACTGTATTTAAAAAGGAATTAATAAATTGGTCAAAAATTTCATAAGCTGACATTTTGTCTGACATATTGAGTTGATTAAGCCTTTCCATAAAGTTATTATTAAATTCATTAATAACAAAATTTGACATATCATGAATAAACTTAGTGACATTGATGTTTTTAACACTTTTTGATTGCTTAATCAGAGCTATAACAAATATAGGTAGATGATCCAAAATCTCAATACATGATTCCAGAGGTTATTATGTTGCTCATGTTATTGGAATAAATATGATCTATTAAAGTTCTTAAATTTCTACATATTCTAGTTGATTGACTAATAAGACATTTTATAGAGCAGCTTAGGAGGTCATTTACATAATTTCTAATTTGATTGTTTATGTTAAAGTCCCCGAAAATGTAGTATTCAAATTCTATGAATTAAGCATGTGACATATTTTTCTTAGAGTGGGAGAATTAAATCAAGTGTCTTTGAATTGAACTGGATGGTGATAGACAGCTCCTATAATAAAATGATTTTGTTAATTTCTAACTTAACTCATAAGTTTTTGGTATCATTCAAATCTAGGTTAATTTGTTTAATGATTTCATATTCAATATTGTCTTTGATGTAAATTCCAACACCTGTAGCATTTGTTTTACTGTCATTGTGCATAAAATTAGAACCATCTAAATTAATATTCACATAGTTTTTATCTTGCTTAAGTTTTGTCTCCATTATGACTATTAAATCAGGGTAAGATTTAAGCTCAGAAATAAAATGAGATAATTTGTCAATATTTTTAGGCAAGCTTCTTATATTAACATTGAAGTAAAAACAATGTCTTATTATTGTTCTTAGAAAGAATAAGGCTATTAAAGGATGCAAAATCATAATAATTAATAAATCATGAATAAAACAATGATTTATTGTTATCATAATAATTTATTTCATTTATGTTTAATGTTGTATTTAAAAGTTTTGTGCTGTCAATTTGTAACGTAACTTCATCATTGCCTTTGATACTGTAGTTAGTCTCACATTTCTCACAAAAAGCACCTGATAAACACGAGCAATCAAAGCAAGTTGCATTGACATTTGAACAATAAGCTTTACAGATTGCACGATTATGATCATTATAGCAATTAATAAATACTTCACAGTTTGTAATAGATGCCATTTTGGTTGACAAGAATAATTTTGAAAAAATATGTAAATAAACTATCATACTTTAATTAATTAAAGTTTATTGACATTTGAACAATAAGCTTTACAGATTGCACGATTATGATCATTATAGCAATTAATAAATACTTTACAGTTTGTAATAGATGCCATTTTGGTTGACAAGAATAATTTTGAAAAAATATGTAAATAAACTATCATACTTTAATTAATTAAAGTTGCTAACAGTATCGTCATTATCATAGAAGTCATGAAGCAACAGCAGTTTATAGTTAAGTTGGTGAAAATTAAGTTCAATACTATGTTTAAATAATTCATCTGGTGATGAAATATATAATCATTTAATGATGCCTTCATCTTTTTCATTTTCTCCAAGTATCTGGCCAGATGTTTTTTCAGATTTTTTCATTCTAAGTTTTCTGTTGATTGTATAAAATGAAACAAATTCATCTCGGCAAGTTTCTTAGAGGTATTTAAATACTTTGGATCATAATTCTGTAATAAAAGCATTAGCAAAATTTTGACTCCTTTTCAATTTGGATTTCTTTTGCAGAAATTCATTTCATTTTTTGTAAGACATGAACCAAACAATTTTTGTTGCAATTTACCAAATGGTTGCTTTTCAATTCTGTGGGCTCTTTGAATGTTGTAATTGTTAATTTCAACCCCAATTTGCTCTGAATTTTTTATAAATTATTTTGCCATCATTTTCAGTAGATTCAGATTTATTACCATTTATTCGTATATATTTTAGTCTTCCATACTGCCCTAAATTATCTATTTGGTAAGCTGCCAGATTTAAAGTTTGTTTTAGATTTTCATTTTCTGTTTTGATTACTCTAAGGTTATTCTTAGTTGTTTTTAATTTTAATTTTAAGTTGTTAATTTCTTAAATCAATTCTTCAACAGTGGATTTAATATTGTAAAATGGTTTTGTAAATTCTATGTGATCATCTTCATTAAATCCATTTTTACTTGAACTACCTTTACTGCGGGTCATTTTAGTAAGGCTAGTTGCTGAGTAGAAGGAGAAAAAAAACACGCCTTAACTTGATGATTGTTGCTGAAAGATATGAGGTAAACCACCTACCCTTTATTTTTAATTATTGTGCTAACTATTGCTTTTAATTGATATGGCACATCTGCTTCTTTGAAGAATTTATTTATAATTACAATATTTGCAAAGTAACAACTGAGCATTGCTTGATTAAGTTTACAGGAGAAGGATTATAATGACAACTTTTATTGTTGATGCAGGATATTATACTAGCAAGTTGTTCAATTGATAGAGGGGAAAATTCTGACATTTTATATTGGTACAATTGGGCATCTGTATTTGAAAAAACATTTGTTGCAAAATTTACTTCAGAAGATTTTACATTTATGGTTGAATGAATATTAGAATATTAGTTACCTTTTCATAAAAAATAATTTCAAGACATTTTAACTAATGTGTTAATAAAGCATATTCAAATGGCAATACTCTATGTAACAGTGTAAGATGTCACCAGAAAATCTTTGAATTATGAATTATGGTATACAGTATTTTTGTGTTTTCACTATTCTGCAGTGGTGGGCACAGTACTTCTTAAAAGTATTGCAGTACCAGTACTTGGTACTTTTGAATAATCCCAATTTAATGGTAATGGTACTTTTGAATAAACATTTTAATGGTACTTTTGAATAAATCAAAAATAGATTATTTTTGAATGTTAATTGAAACTCAATGTATGACAGAGAAGTTTTAGTCATTACTATTAAATTGGGATGATTCAAAAGTACCGAGTACAGATACTGCAGTACTTTTAAGAAGTACTGTGCCCACCACTGCTATTCTGTAAGATTCTTGAATAATAGTCTACCTTGACTTGCCTAATATCGTATATACCTGTGTATTAGCCACCCCCATGTATATAAGCTGCACCTTCTCCGAATGTTTAAAACCTCCCCTCTCAATAGTGACTTGTATATAAGATGCATTTTAATTTGACAATTTTAATGATTACAATAAATGTAAACATTCAACATCAAAGGACACTATTTTGATTTACAATAAACTAATCTTATACCACAAATTGAATAAAATTTAAAGAATTTAGACATATTGGCATTAGCACACTTTTTTTACAAAATTGAAAGATTAAATTACCAATACATAGGTAAGTCCATAAAAATTCAAGATAGTCAATAACTGAATGGTTAAATTTTTTATGTGATAGATGGTTAGTTTACACACAAGCATGATTAACTTCTAAAACCTACAATTGTTACAAAAGCTGTTTAGGTGTACATGTGTAATTTGTAGAAACTCAAATTTCTCTAGAAAATTTTGGTAATTCTGAATACTTGTGTATTAGCTGCATTCCGATTTTTGGACTACGTTTAAAATAAAAAAAAGTGTGACCAATACATGGGTTTATACAGTATTTGAGTAATATATTATTATTTGGCAGTGTGGTCAAGTGGTTAAAGCATGAGGTTATGCTTGAGATGGTCTTGGTTCAAAATCTACTTGCGCCATTCTGTTGTGCTCAGTCACACTAAGACGGTGATGGCAGTCTTTCACTTAAATAACCGAGAGGCCAAACGTGAGCTAAAGGTCTACAACAACAGTAGACTTTTACCGTTCTGTCCAATCCCTACATACCTTGGGGTAAAACTGGACAGATCGCTCACGTTTCGTCACCATTTAGTGGCATTGCGCAAAAAACTATCCTCGCGCGTCACACTGCTGAGGCGACTTGTGGGCTTGGGATGGGGTGCTGGTGCTAAAACACTATGCATAGCCACCTTATCTCTAGTCTACTCAACAGCTGAGTACTGTGCGCCAGTCTGGTGTCGCAGTGCTCACACACGCCTCATCAACAGTGTCTTGAATGACGCCTTGCCCATAGTTACTGGATGCCTGTGTCCCACTCCAACAGACCACCTACCTGTACTCTCAGGCATCCAGCCAGCTGAGCTTCACCGAATGGGAGTGACACTCTCCTTGGCTTACTGTGGATCTCTGGACCCTGATCATATCTTGTATGGTCTTTTAAGTGGGTCCTCAGATACTTGCCAAGTGAGACTAAGATCCAGACGCTTGTTTGTGCCAGCTGCGTGGAATCTCTTGGATAACCTTGCCAGACTTGACATCTGCGCCTCTGAATAGACAAATCACAAATGGAAAATGGAGTATTGTGAAAATGTTTCCAGGCTCCATGCTTTTGTGCCCAAGACCGGTGCCATGCCTGTTGGGATGGGCTTACCCTGAGCAGCTTGGGTTAAGCTCAACCGCCTGCAGACTGGTGTTGGGCGATTCCATTCGTCCATGCACAAATGGGGTCTCGCTCCTTCACCGAATTGCGAGTGTGGCGCCTCTGAGCAAACCGCAGACCATGTACTAACAGCGTGCGCTATACATCGGGCACTACATGGAGCACAAGGTCTGATGGTTTTGGATGACGAAACTCGATGCTGGCTTAATAACATTACTGCCAGCATCTGATTCAAACAGTGCAGCAGTCTAGGGTAGTAAAAGGTAAACCCTCGGCCCCAGTCCTGTTTGTGTCTGACCTGGAGTGGATACCCTTCAAACGACGACAGTAAGTTAGGAAAAATAAGGGACCAAGTATGGAGCCTTGGGGAACACCAATATTGATGAGTTTAGTAAAGGATGAAGTATTACTAAAAGTTACAAATTGCTTTCTACAGGGTGTCAAGAAAGTTCCCAATCCTAAACAAAATTATATAGGGCTAATGACAGAAGGTTAAATCAACAGAAGGTTTATTGTGGTGATAGAACAAAGCTCCATGAACATAAAAAAATCTGGTTTATTCAAAATGACCCCCATCTGTATCAATAACACGTTGGAGCCTCTGTCGAAAATTCTGACAAGCAGCACGAAGGGCATCTTGAGGAATTTTCTCCCATGCTCGTTTCAGGGAAGCTCGAAGATCCTCCAGATTGTTATGGGGTGAAGAACAGGCTTCTTTTTCCAGAATACCCCACACACAGAAATCCATAGGATTGAGATCGGGCAAAGATGGTGGCCACAAATCTTTGGTCCAGAATGAAGGAAAGTGCTCTTTGCACCACTTCTGCATCTTCTTTGATGTGTGAGAAGGCACGCCGTCTTGTTGGAAGGTGAAGGACTTATTTTTGAACTTTTCCTTCATCGATGCGAGGGCAGGGGTTAAAATATCATTGACATACAAATCTGTATTCACTTTGACCCCCTCTTTAACAAAAATGAGGGGAGATTTCCAAGATTTGGAGATTGCACCCCATACCATCACAGACGAGGGTTTCTATCAGCGTGAAACGAATCGAAGATGATGAGGGAGGTCCTTGGGCGACTTTCCGAGAATCCTGTCATTCTGGGTGTTGAACTTCGCCTCCACCGAGAAGAATTTTTCGTCTGAAAAAACGATTTCGCCTTTCTCCGTGCCTCCCTTCAGGCGGTTCAGCAGAATTTTGGCCCTCTCCTTTCTTTTTCGCTTCTGGAGGTCAGTTAGGAGTTGTCTTGTCCTGATTTTGTACGGGGACATTTTGAGATCCTGTTCAACAATTGTTCTGACAGACTCATGGCTGATATTCATGTCTTTAGCCGTTTTCCTCAAGGATCGTTTGGGGTTCCTCCGAATTCTCTCCCTGAGGGCCTTAATCTTCGCTGGAGTGCGAGCGGATCGAGGTCGTCCACTCCTATCCCGATCCTCCATGGTTCCAAGTTCTTGGAAGCGCAAGATTGTATCGCGAACAGTCAATTTTGGTGCTTTTAGCAACTTCATAATTTTAGAATTTGAATGTCCCGCACGATGAAGTTGAATGATTGCAGCTCTTTTACTCATTTTATTATTATTTTAGCCAAAAAAATTTGAAAAGTGTATCTGAAACATTGAAAAGGAGGATTAAGTGGAAAAATGACGTACAGAACTTATCATAATTCATTGAAGTTTTTGAATTACATTAAACATTACATTAAAGACGAATGTACTGTTAATGGCATTTGGTAAGTCTGCTTATGACACTGTCTGGCACCGTGGCCTTACCTGCAAGCCGCTGAGACTACTTCTGGATAAGCACATGGTCAGAATGATTATGGAGCTTGTCCGTTTCACCCTTACCACCAGTGACAGCAAGCAAAGCAAGCTACACCGTCTTAAAAACAACGTTCCTCAGGGATGGGTCTTGGCTTCCATTGCTATTTAACATCTATACGTACGATCTTCCTTCCATGATTTCCAGAAAGTTTGCTTGTGCTGATGATTTAGCATTGTTGCACTCTTCTGGAAACTGGAAGGACTTGGAGGGGACATTAAACCAAGACATGTCTACACTTTCAGCATATCTACAGACTTGGAGGTTAAAGCTCAGCCACACTAAGATGGTGATGGCAGCCTTTCACTTAAATAACCGAGAGGCCAAACGTGAGCTAAAGGTCTACAACAATGGTAGACTTTTACCGTTCTGTCCAACCCCTACTTATCTTGGGGTAAAACTGGACAGATTGCTCATGTTTCATCACCATCAAGTTGCATTGCACAACAAACTATGCTTTGACATCACACTGCTGAGGCGACTTGTGGGCTCGGGATGGGGTGCTGGTGCTAAAACACTACGCATAGCATCTTATCTCTAGTCTACTCAGCAGCTGAATACTGTGCGCCAGTCTGGTGTCGCAGTGCTCACACTTGCCTCATCGACAGTGTCTTGAACAACGCCTTGCCCATAGTTACTGGATGCCGGCATCCCACTCCAATGGACCACCTACCTGTACTCTCAGGCATCCAGCCAGCTGAACTTTGCCGAATGGGAGTGACACTCTCCTTGGCTTACCGTGGATCTCTGGACCCTGATCATATGTATGGTCTTTTAAGTGGGTCCTCAGATACTCACCAAGTAAGACTAAGATCCAGATACTTATTTGTGCCAGTTGTGCGGAATCTCTTGGATAACCTTGCCAGACTTGGCATCTGCGCCTCTGAATAGACAAATCACAAATCGAAAACAGAGTATTGTGAAAATGTTTCCAGGCTCCATGCTTTTGTACCCGGGACTGGTGCCAGGCCTGTTGGGATGGGCTTACCCTGAGCAGCTTGGGTTAAGCTCAACTGCCTATGGACTGGTGTTGGGCGATTCCATTTATCCATGCACAAATGGGGTCTCACTCCTTCACCAAATTGCAAGTGTGGCGCCTCTGAGCAAACCATAGACCATGTACTAACAGTGTGCGCTATACATCGGGCACCACATGGAGCACAAGGTCTGACAGTTTTGGATGACGAAACTCGATGCTGGCTTAATAACATCACTGCCAGCATCTGATTCAAGCAGTGCAGCAGTCTGGGGTAGTAAAAGGATAAACCCTTGGCCCCAGTCCTGTTTATGTCTGACCTGGAGTGGATACCCCTCAAATGATGACGACAACCAATTTCAACAAAAAATTGATTAAAGCAATTAGCAATTTTTGACAAATCTTCAATGAATGAATTTTCTATATTTATTTTAGTGAGAGGGGAAATATCACTTTTAGTAGAAATAACAGAGTTAATAATTTCCCACATTATCTTGGGATTAGATTTATTTTTTGAGATAAACTTGGTATAATACATTTTTTTTGATAAATTTTTATTTGTGTTAGTTTATTAGCTTTTGCTTTATAAAATTGTTTTCCAAAAGCAGTATCTTTTAGAAAGAAATTACGGTAAAGTTTTTGTTTATTTTTCATAGAAATTAGTAATCCTTTGGTCATCCACGGTTTTTGACGTATTCCAGAAAGTTTTCTGGAGACCTTTTGCAAAGGGGCGTGTTTTTCAATTACTTTGTTAATGCCAATTACCAAATTATTGAAATGAAGGTTGAAATTAGAAGCAGATATGGAGGAGGTTTGAAATTTTTGTACTATGGGGGTTAAGGTATCATATAAATCATCCCAAGAAACGTCACCATTTAAATTCTTAATATTATGTTAATGGGTGGAGTTTTTAGAAGGATTTTTGTGCTTAACTGTGGAGGCCATACAAAAGATGGGAAGGTGGTCAGAGAAAGAATATTGCAATGGTGTAATTATGGTCCTGTTAACGTTGGTTATTAAGTGGTCAATGGAGGTTTGAGAAAGCTTTGTTATTCTGGTAGATTAGTTATACACGATGTAAATCTATTACTAATAGGTATTTGATTATAATGTTTTAAATGAGAGTTTGGGTCAAA
Organism: Diplosoma virens; assembly: GCA_963680785.1. Classification (NCBI taxonomy): domain Eukaryota; kingdom Metazoa; phylum Chordata; class Ascidiacea; order Aplousobranchia; family Didemnidae; genus Diplosoma; species Diplosoma virens. The sequence continues at coordinate 41,536,687 of OY796893.1, forward strand.
TAACATGTTAATATTAATATCACCCATAATAATTACTTTGGTTTCCTTCTGATTTAGAATTTGAAGAGTTTCATCAAGATCATTAAAAAAAGGTGATGTGGTTGTTGTGGGTATGACAATATATTACTGCAAAAATGTATTGCGATTTTGAATTAGGAAAGGTAACATTAAACCAAAGGTCTTTGCACCCTTAAACATGGAGCTGGAAAAGGTTGTTTATTGCAAATATCAGTTGGTTAGAAAAATAACTACCTACTCCACCAACTACAGATGGGAAAGGAAAATGAAGAAAATTATAGCCTGGTAGGTTAATATTAATGAGAGGTTCTTTATTAATGTGTGTTTCCAAGATGAAGATTATGCTAAGAGGGTGAGTTAGTTCTAAAAGAAGATCGTATAATTCATCAAAATGATATTGGAGGGATGAAATATTTAGATGAATGAAAAAATGAGAAGAATTGTTTAAGGTAGTATTAAGTTTGAAAATATCATAGTAAATTACAGGCTTTTATGTTAGTTTGCAGAGAATCAGAAAGCATATCAGGTAGGCTATTATGGTTGATATCTTCTGAGGTATTTGCTTGACTAGATGAAAAAACACAAACACTAGGTTCAGCAGACATGTACGAGGTCTGTTCAAAAAGTATCCGACTTTTTTGTATAAAGCACACAACACAATAAATTTTGCAAGTTTTATTCAATCTCCTTCAAAATATTCCCCTTGGTGGTTCACACACTTATCCCAGCGCTTCTGCCACTTCTCAAAACACTTCATAAACTCCTCCCCCGGAATGCTCTGAAGCTCCTCCGTCGCTTTTTTCATAATGTCTTCTCTTGACTGAAATCACCTCCCTTTCAGAGTTGTTTTTAGCTTAGGGAACAGCCAGAAATCACACGGTGCTAAGTCGGGAGAGTAAGGAGCCTGTCTAATAAGTGGCATGCTGTTTTTGGCTAGAAAAGCTTGGACCACATGTGCAGAATGAGCGGGAGCATTGTCGTGGTGAAGCTGAAAATTCTTTGCTGCCCACACGTTTGGCCGCTTTCTTCGCACAGCATCACGAAGGCGACGTAGAATCTCCAGGTAGTACTCTTTGTTGATTGTTTGACCTTCTGGTGCGTATTCATGATGCACGATGCCACAGGAATCAAAAAAACAGGTCAGCATAACTTTCACATTGCTGCGGACTTGCCGAGCTTTTTTTGGGCGTGGTGATTCCGGATGCTTCCATTGTGATGATTGAAACTTGGTTTCTGGGTCATAACCATAAACCCAGGTCTCATCACCAGTGATGATTGTCTTGATAAATTCTGGGTCATGATTTGCAACATCCAGCATGTCCTCCGAAATTTCCTTCCGGAGTTCCTTCTGTTGCTCCGTCAGCAGCTTGGGGACAAATTTAGCCGACACTCTCCGCAGGTTCAAATCCTCAGTTAGGATTGAATGAACTGAGCCTGTGCTTATTCCCATTTCTGCAGCAATCTCTCGTACTGTTAAACGACGATCCTCCAACACTTTTTCACAAACCTGATCCATCGCCTCCTCGTTTCGGCTTGTGGATGGCCTTCCTGAGCGAGGATCACTTTCCACTGATGCACGGCCATCTTTAAAGCGTTTAAACCATTGCTTTATCTGAGTTGGGCTTAAGGCCTCATTTTCAAAAGCTTGTTGAATCTTTCGAATTGTTTCAACTTGAGTATCACCAAGTTTTTGACAAAACTTGATGCAATACCTCTGTTCGATGCGTTCTGTCATTGAAATGAAATTTTCTGAAAATCAAAAAACCGATGAACACGTACTACACGCCTGCACTAAATGCTTTACACAGAGAGATACGAATGACGAATCGGCCTGAAACGCTTCACGATTACGCGTGAATGTGTGTGTGTGCAGCCACGCTTTGCACGGGCAGTTTGCTCATACCTTATTGGCGAGAGGGAAAAAGGTCGGATACTTTTTGAACAGACCTCGTAATGCATGACACAATTATGCAAAAAGCTCAATTGCCACATTAGTTGCAACCAAATAAGGAAATCAAATTAAAGTGGAAAATGTGAGTAAAAAGCATGTGATGAGAATTAACAGAGCAGATGTTAATTTTGAAATCTTGTTGTCCTTGGTAATTTTAAAATCTTACCTGGACTTGGTAGTAATGAAACAATAAAGCAGAGTTACTGTAAACAAAACAGAAAAAAACAAAAAAAAAACAACAACCACGATAAAATCACAGATAAATAAGATAAGCAGCTTATCAAAACCATATATTACCAATATACATAAACAGATTTAACTTTCAACTAGATTAGGGTCAATTGATTCTTCAGTGAAATTTACTCAAAATTTACTCAAGAAATTTAAGAGTTATCAGGAATTTAAAAAAAAAATAATATCAAAAGGTCGCTGTTGTTAAAAATAAAATTTAAAAGGTGTACAGTATTTGGTAAAAATGATGAACAATTATTGATATATATGGTGTATGAGCAAAAGGCTTAGCTATGATACTACATAATAAATACTAATGTAGAGATTAAGAGAAGCTATTGCCTATGTTGAACAGTTTTTTCCACAACTCAAGCTATCTCATCTAAACAGTTGCATTGCTGTGTTATAGATATCTATACAAAAAGAAACAGAAGAGTACCTTTAATTCATTATGCCTAAGAGACTTTTTTACTTGTTTATATTGTTCTATATAAAAAACTTCAAAGGTTATGGATTTAATAGTAATTTTAGAAGGTTTAGTCTCAGTATGTGGATTCAATTTAAAGCAGATTAGGTAATGATTTGACAAGTCACTTAAAAAGTCATTACATCTGTTTGATGTATTGTATAATGAATAAAAAACACTGTTATTATTATACATAAATCAATGGTTTTGTTAGCTTTATGGGTTGGAAAAGTAATCAATTGAGTAAAATTATATTGGTTCAAAATAATTTTAAGTAATTTTGTTACATGCTTGTCACTGATTTTGTAATAGATATAAAAATCACCTGACACTAAATAAATTTCAACAGAACAAATTATCATACATCAGAACAAACAAGAACAAGAAATTTAAAAAATCTTTAAAGTCAGAAAGAAATTGTACTTAAGTGTATTTATGTATAGCTGAGTAGCCAGGATAAAAAATAGTTATGTGTGATATTCCTCTGCTTGTTAAAAAAGAGTAGCTAATATGTTCAACTGATGGAAAGGTTTGCATTGTGACTGTTTTAATATTATACTTCTTGAAAAGAATGGCCACGCCTCCATTATCAGAAGCTGTAGGTTTTCCTGTTTGTAAGATTTCATAGTTATATTCTCGAATATTAAAAACAAATGTCTATCTTTTTGAGCCATGTTTTTTGAATCAGTACAATATAAGTATCAGTTATACATTTCATAATCTGTAGTACCTTTGAGTGGACTGAACGACAATTAAAGCTTAATAATTTTATTGGTTTTGAGACTGAAGTCAGTTTTTTGAATCCATATCAGTCAAGGCTATGATTCTGTTAATTTTCTTTAATTTTAATGGACACTGTGTATCTGAAGATATGTGCCCTTTTGCATGTTTATTAATATCCTTGATTCTGTTTTTAAGCAGTTAGAACATTTATATATTCATTAGCATTATCTTTGTAAAGACAAGTTTTGAATATATGATCACCAGCACAATATAGACATACTGTAAAATGCAGTAACTTTCATCAATTTTGGAGGTTTTTAGCTTCTAATAACCTGACGCTATCAATAAGAAAACTCTTTCTTTTAATTACAACACTCAGGTCTCTTCAAGAAGTCATTGTAAGCATTTTTTGATTGTGAAACTAACCCAGATCCCCCAGCGATTACTATTGCTTCTTAAGAGATCCTTGTCCTCTAAGTTTTTTCTTTATTCCATCCTTGTGCTGAAAGGGGGATTCTGGGTTAGTTTCACTGGAAAAAAAATGCTTACAGTGACTTGAAGAGACCCTGACACTCTGTCTCTGAGCAATTGAATAAAATATTTTGATGATGTCATAACAGCTTTGCAGCTGAACACTTTCAAATAAACTGCTGAATAAAGTTACCCCATGCATTGAATAACTTTCATCACACATTAAAAACCAATATAAGAATAGTGTGAATAACATTTGGGGTAACTTTGATCACTGTTTTTGTGCTGAGATACCAAAATTGTCTAATTAATTACACTGGTCAACACACAATTTGGTGCCTCAAGTATTAAAACTGTTTTGGGGTATATTTGGGGTGCTGATTCCAAAAATGACATCGGTTTTTTCGCATCAGCTCTGGTTTTTGAGTTACGGCATACCCTTATAATTTTGACTTTTATCTGTTATACATGGATCTTAAGCAACAAAGAATTTGTTTAAGATTATTTAAAGGTATGTCAAATGCGCAATAGCAAAGTAACTACGTGTTTGACGTATTTTCAACAACACAAAATGATAAAATACCCCGATGAAAGCAATAGACATTGAAAAATGCAAGACTTTATTTTAGTAATTACATAACATCTAAAAAGTGTCTTTTGTAGCACTTTCTGGAGTGTTTAGTATCAGGACAGTGCCTTTGCAAACTCCAACAATAATCAGCTAGCATCGTTTCATCTCATCTTCCTTGGTACCGCTCCTCCATTACTCTTATATCCTGGTGAAACCTTTCACCGTGCTCCTCGCTTAGGTCACCAAGATTTTTTGAAAAATGGTCTAAATGGCTATGAAGATAATGGACTTTGATGCTCATGTTGCAGCCAAGATCTTTAAAGCTGCTTAACATATTGGTTACAAGCTCTACATATTTGCTTGCCTTGTAATTTCCCAAAAAGTTTTTAATAATCAGCACAAATGCGGTCCAAGCAACTGATTCGTGTTCGGTCATATGCCTAGCAAATTGCGAATCTTTTATAAGCTGCCTGATCTGTGTACCATTAAAAATTCCTGCTTTAATCTTTTCCATACTCATCCCTGGGAATGCACTGCACAAATATTGAAAGCATGCTCCATCTGTATTCAATGCCGTGACGAATTGCTTCATAAGACCAAGTTTTATATGCAACGGTGGGAGAATGATCTTTTCTGTGATAACCAAGGGTTGATGAATGATGTTTTTCTCGCCTGCAATCATTTCTTTCCTCAAAGGCCACTCTTTTCTTGTCCAGTGTTCACTTTTTGCTCTGCTATCCCACATACAGAGGAAACAAAGATACTTTGTAAAACCGTTTTGCTGGCCCAGAAGAAAGTTTACCATTTTTAGGTCTACACATATTTTCCACTGATACTTAAGGTATGCTACCTTTTCCAGAATTTGTTTAATCAAATCATATTCTTCTCTCATACTAATTGAATGGCCTATTGGAATGGAAGCATACTTATTGCCATTATGGAGTAGAACGCATTTTAAACTTCTTACAGAACTGTCAATAAAAAGGCGCCATTCTTGTGGATTGTATTCTGCTAGTCCCATTTTTTGTAGAAGCCCCCCAACATCATTGCAGAAAACCAGATTGTTTTCCTTCGAAAAATAGGGCAGTAAATCTTTTTCTCTTCTACGATAAAACGTAATGTTAGTACCAGGCTGAAGAAGATTTTTCTCATTTAGCCTGGATGCAAGGATTTCCAATGTCTCTTTTGAAAGATTGAGGTCTCTGACCATGTCATTCAGCTCGAATTGATTAAATCGCAGCGGTGTAGTAACTTCACCCTGAAACTCACTTTCACTGCTACAGGTCACTGCTGCATCAACAGAACTATTTCATCAGAGCTTTCTATTAGTTCTGTTAGGTGGTCAAACACAGGAATGGGAACTTCGTCTGAATGCGGGACAGGCCGTCTTGCTGATTCTAAGTCGGGGTATATCCATTTTCTTCTATTATTACGATTCATTCACTTAATGTTAACCATACAAAAATAGCAATCGTCGTGAGGATTTTTAGGTTTCCTCCAAACCATTGTGACACCAAACTGTAAACTTTGTCTCTTTCCATTAATCCACTGACGTAAATGCTCTACACAGGTTTACAAGCAAACAAATATGAGCGGTATACCGTATCTCAAAAACTAGAGCTGATGCGAAAAAACCGCCGTCATTTTCGGAATCAGCGCCCCAAATATACTCCAAAACAGCTCTAATATTTGAGGCACCAATAAAAAAATTTTTTTTTGTTGACCAGTGTTATTGGCTTTATTAAACTAAATTCCCACTACAATAAGTCAGATTTTAAAGTAAAACAAAATGCATTAAACAAAAACACATTAACACAAACAAAATATTAAGTCAGCTTAGTAGTTATTAATTGTATGGCAACTAGTAGCTTACATTGCAGTTACAGTTTAGTCGCAATTTCAGCAAACAAAAAACAGTAATACAGAGGAATTAAAGCACTGCGCACTTTAAGTAGGGTGACCATACATCCTCCTTTTTAATGAAATGTGATTGATCCTCCAAGGACACTAAATAATGCCCAAATGTCCTCCTTTTTACATTTTAAGCCAATTGTTACACTCACTTTCATTATTCCTAGGTTGTAGGCCAGACTAAAAGTAAAACTACTATGTTTTTAGACAAGTAGCAGTATATACAGTTAGTCTGTTAACGTAGTAAAATTACTAATATGCCAAAGAAAAAATTACAATTTTCTGAAGAACTACAGCAAAAGTATCAGTTTTTCAGAAAAGGAAGGAATGATTTTGAAGAAGAGTGCATCACTTGTGGATATGATACATTTGTTTCTGTAGCAAATAAAGGAAGGCTTAGCCTAGATATGCTTGTTGACAGCTCAAAGTATAAAAAAGCTGTTCAAAGAGAAGCATCATCAGCAAAAGTAACAGACTATTTTTGTAAGCCTGGAACACAAACTGAAGATAATGTTGCTGCTGCTGAAGCTACCATGTCATTTCACACTGTAAAGCATCATTGCAGCTACAGGTCTAACAATTGTAGTTCTACTTTGATGATAAAATTATTCCCAGATTCAACAATTTCAAAAAAATATTTTTGTGCTTGAAGTAAAGTCAAAGCTATTGTGAATAATGTTCTTGCCCCAATGAGTGTTGATACCATATTGAACGATATAAAAGAATATAACATTATGTATCTCGGAGTAGCAACTGATAGTAGTAATCACAAATCAACCAAACTTTTCCTGATTGTGATTCAGTTTTTTGATTGGAAAAATGGTGGCCTTCTGTCTAAATTGCTTAAAGTAAAAACAAGTAAAAATGAAAAATCTTTAACCATTGCATATGAAGTTAAAGAAAACTTTAAAAAGTTTGGTTTATTTGAAAAATGCGTTTCATTTATTGGTGACAATTGTAACACTAACTTTGGTGGTTTGACTCATAAAAAGGGTAACAACGTCTTTTCTAGATTGCTAAACGACTTGCCAAATTTGATTGGCGTTAATTGCCTGGCACATATTTTGAACAACTGCTTGCATCATGGTACAAATCAAATGAGCATAGATGTTGAAAGCATCATCTACAAGACATATCAGTATTTTTGCATTTACACTGTGCGCACAGAAGAGTTAAAGGATTATTGTGACTTCGTGAATGTAGAGTACCAAAAACTACTTTCTCACTGTATAACTAGGTGGCTATCACTTTATCCTAGCATCTCAAGGATGATTGATATGTTTCCTGCCTTACAGTCATATTTTTTGTCCATTGCCAAGCCACCAGTTAATTTGAAACGATTTTACGAAAGTTCTGTGAGCGTACTCTACTTGAAACATTTGCAATCATTTTTTGCTGTCTTTAATGAACAAGTTCAGAATATTGAGCAATCAAAAGCATTAATCAATGAAGTTAGATCTTCACTCAATGCTGTAAAATTAACAGTTGAAAAAAGAAGCAAACAGATGTTCATATCAACCCAAATTAAGTCAAAGTTTAGTGAACTTAGAGAAGAAGGCAAAGCTCATGAGTGTGATCTTTTCGAGTCGGATGTGTCTGTTTTGTGCAAATCTTGTGTTGAGTACTTAAAAAAATGGACTGCTTTGTTTACAGAATTTGAATGTTTTGATTGGATGCTTTTGTTGCAAATAACAAAATGGGAACATCTGGAGCCATGTATTGAGTTTTTGCATCAGAAAAATGTTGGTGTTGATAAAGCAAAATTGTTCAACCAATACCAAAACTTATGTGAATTCATGAAAAAGCAGCTTGAAACAAATGCACTGCTGTATTGTAAAATGATGGCTCATGAAAGATGGACTGAATATTTTAAAACTTGTACCACCATTGAATTTTTCAGCAAACTGGAAAAGTTGCACAGTTTTATTTCAGCATTACTGCTCACAACGCTAATGTGGAACGTAATTTTTCAATAATGCAGCCACAGTGGTCAAAAGAAAGGGAAAACTTTCTAGTCGAGTCGGTTGAAAGCATTTTAACACTGGTGTACAATTTCAGTCATGTTAAATGCAACCAGTTTTATGACATTGTAAAATCTGATCCCACAATTTTGAAAAAAGTTAAAGGAACTGCCAAGTATTCTTGGGCAAAATCGGAAGATTAAATTAGTTGATTCTATTTTTGAATAAAACTCATCTTCACTAACTTTTTTATAAACGTTCACAAATTTTCAGTTTCATTTCTTAATTTGTTCTTAAATTTTGAGCAAAAATAAGCCTCATGCTTTTATAAAAAAGGAATGTTATGGCTGAATTTCAGCTATGATGTGTTATGTTGCTTATAATTTTATTGTAGGTATACTGAACAGCTTGTTGTGTTGATAATAAGTTTTGTCAAAACATGTCCTCCTTTCTGGTGGTGAAAATATGATCACCCTACTTTAAGTTTAAACAAGTGTTTATTACTGAAGTAAAGAGTTTAAGATTGCAAGCTTGAATCTTTATCAAGGACATAATTTTGTGACAGTTTTATTCTTAAAATATTGTAAAAGTTTAAAAATAATTTTTAGTTTTTTTAAAGGATATGTAACTTTTTGTTATTTGAAAGGGGGCAGGGGATTTGCATAGGAAACCTGAGGTCTATTTTCAGCTGTGTTTTCTTGACTACAAGTCAAATAGTACTCTATTACTCCAACTAATCAAAGTTACTCTGTTTTACAGTACTGAATTTTCACATATTATCACTGAATTATTTATGGCACTGACAAAAATTGGAACCAGCCTTATGTCTAAAGCCTTGGCATTTAAAGCACTGTATGACATAAAAGTGATCTGTTACTTTATGTGAGTTCATATCAATAAAATTTGGATTTTATTTGGTTATGGAATGATTCCTTTTTTTTTTCAATTCCGATGCCAATTCTAACAAAAATTTTTGATTACAATTCTTATTAGTTAAAATTCACTTTGTTTTTTATATGAGACTCACAAAAATTTTTTCAAAGCACCTCGTTTAATCGTTTAGATAATTGATGTACAGTGCCTCTCCCTTAATTGTTTTAAATTGTGCACCTTTAGCCATTGTAAATTAAAGATTATGCACAGTGTCCATAAATTATCGTTATAATTTTCAAAGTTTGTCAAAATTTTATTTTTTGAGATATTTTTATTCGATTTGTTTTATAGTGAAAAAAAATGCTGCAAGTTTTTTCTTTATTAATAAGTACTTGTGGAAATAATTAGGTTTAAAATTACAATTTATTTAGGGTTTAATAGAAATGAGCACTTTGCAGGAAAAAGCTCAATGCGTTTCCTGGTTTATAAATACAAAGTCAGACATCCAAGCACACAAAACTTACGACACAAGTATGGAAGAAAGCCACCTTCAAGCTAACAAGCCACCACAGATACATTAATGATTTGCAACAGCAAATAATTGAAGCAATTAATACAGTTACTGTAGATATGTTAGCAAAAACATGGCAAAAAATTGAATATCGGTTTGATATCATACGTGCAACTGATGGTGCACACATAGAGGTGTACCAAAGCATCTAACATAAACTTGAAGCATTTCCCTTTACTATAAAACAAACCGATTAAAAATATCTTAAAAAATAAGACTACAGTGAATTTTTGAAATTGTAATGATAATTTATGGACACTCTGTATTAAGTTAAGTTTAGGACCAGAAATTAGATAAAGCTAAAGAACTCAATACTAAAGTTAGCTTAAATTGTATTGTCTTTTAAAGGTATAAATTATTTTGGACTTGCATAAAGTTTTGAATAAATTTTAACAAGTCTTTGAATGCTAATTTACACTTAAGCCAACTCAAATTAGCCTAAGTGGTAGATTAATTATGGTCCATGGACCAAATGCAGCTTGCCAAGCCATTTCATCCAACTCACCAAGTGTTCAATGAGGGCAAAGCATAAAGCAAAGTAAAGACATTGCTGGGTTTTTAGCTGCTATCTTGTACATTTTAATAGAAACCATTATATTTGCTAGCAAGATCCCCAATAGTCAGATATTTGGACTTTTTTTGTTGATTAAAATTTAAACTTTATACCACACATTAAAAGTATATTTTTCTGCTTGGCTTGTTACATAGGACTATTTTATAAGTTAAGATTATATACCAATATAGACACTTTGAAATAACTGTATCCTAGTCTAATAAATAGTAAATTACAATACACAGAATCATTGTTTGGGGTGCAATATTTACAGTAAAATATATTTATCTGAATTGAATCTAGAATTAATCCTATAATTAGAGCTTTAACCTCAAATAACTTGTACACTCCTGTGTGAAAGCTTTTATAAAAAACTAAACTTCCTAAAATTACAGGATTCATTTAACATAGAACTGGGAAAATTCATGTAATTATTTTATAGCAGAAAAACAACCAAAATTTTTATTGATTTTAAAAAAAATTACAAAAATTCACACCATACAGCCATACACCATATAGTATTTAACTCTATGCTTTTTTTACTGAAAATGTCAAAAACAGGTATCCAAAACTCAATTTTGTACAAAGGTGTAAAGATTTGGTCAAAACTAAAACCAGAGTTGAAAAATTTACATTGAAATGCATTTAAAAAACAATTAAAAAAGTTTTAATGCTCAAAATTAAATTTTCATATTTATTTTGTCTCCCAATATTTTACCACATGTTATGAATAGATTATATACTTTGTTTTCCAATCATGCTGAATATGCATATTTTTGTAATACTTGCAGTGTAAGCCCAGTTATACATTTTTACATAAAAAAAATGCTTAGGCCTAATCCTGTCTTAATATGCAAAGTACAAGTGAGATTGAAATTTTTTCGTTGTTGTTTTATAAACTTTTGTTATGTTGAAAGTTTTCTCTTTTGTTTATTGCTGTTTTCTCTTTTTATTAATTATACTTGCACCAAAACAATTTTATTGATAATTTTAATTTAAGCAGGAAGCATCTTGACTAGTAAACCTTAGGGTTGTTAGATGCTTTTTTGCCTTTTTCTTGCATCATTTTTTTTTTGTTATTGTTTAATATGGTTTTGGGCAAAATAAGTTGTGTGTGTCTTTCTGTCCAAGATTAGCCAAACAAATTGAAAAAAAACTAGTTAAAAAATTTTTTTTGGTCTCATCTCCATAAACAGCGAAACAAATCAAGCATAACTAGGTGCAGACCTTTATTTTTCTTTGTCTTCAGGCAAGTTTGAAGCAAGAATTCCCATTTTAAAAACTAGTGCAGTTCTTTATTTATTTTTTATTTTTATCTCTATATTTATCCTCCTAACTCGCAGGAAAGCGACGGAGGCGCTATACGTAGGGTAAGCAATTACCCTGACCTGCTTCCGGAGATGCCAAGATATTGCTGTCCACTAGTAATTTAGTAGAGATATGACTGCAATTTAAAACTGCTTGTCAAGACCACCAAGCAGGGGAAAGTGCCATAAAGTGTCTTTCCCAAGGACACAACAGAATGGCACAAGTGGGTTTTGAACCGAGACCATGCTGATCATCAGTCCGGTGCTTTAACCACTCAACCACACTGTCGACAGATTGCTGCAGTCTGCAATCAAAATCATCTTTTGAATCCAGCTCTCTAGCTAAAAAGTTTGTTTAACTTTAGCCTAAATATTTTTTACCCAATCATAACTTTAACCCATCAAGATCAAAATGAAGGCTAGGACTCTAAATTCAAATGTGGTTAAAACTAAGTTAAGATAAAAATGGCTTGGGCTAATTTGAGTTGGCTTTGGTGTATTGGTGTAGATTAGTATTCACCAACTTAAAATTAATTCAAAACTTAACCCTATAATGTCCAAATTAATTTGTTGCATCTAAAAAAATTTTTGTTGTTTTATTATGTTAAGTATGCTTGATTCATTATATATGAGTAAAGGTTGCATTAATTTTATGGAAATTTAATAAAATATCCTAATGTCCTCTGTGGAGGACTGTCACAGACTTTGTTCAGGAATCCTAAAGGACCAGTTGAGCTAGGTAACCCGAATATTTGCGCTGAAACAAAGCTGTGTCTAAATTTTATTTTATTCTGGCTCAAGAAGTAGTCTGCTGTGAGCATGAAGGTTTTATACAGTTGGTTTGAACGCAAGCTCAGATTGATCCGTTGAAGACTCTTCTTCACAAACAAACAGAGACCACCATCTCTAAGTCACAACCGACAAAATTTCTATTCCACGCTTTGCCACACTGCAATGCAAAATCAGTGCTATAACTTGATTCAATCAACACAAATGATTCTACCTCTGTAGAACACAACTCTAAAAACACTGGCACAAAATAACTTTAACACTCGCCCCAAATTCTACTTTCTCTCAAAGCGATTCCCTAGCTTTATGTGTCCCTCTCGTATTTGTATGCTTTTCGTTTGTGCGATTGTAATTTAGCAAGCGTATATATAGTCAAATAATACGTGACAGCAAACTCACTCGAATAAACCAGATCATTCTCTAACTCTCTAGAGAATACGCTTATGCTAGAACCACATAGTATATACGCAAACATTCTACTACAGTGATGCTGATTAAAAACATATTACGTTATTACAGTTGGGTAAAAGAGAAAAGGACAAGAAATAAATCAAGCAAATCTAGGCATTATATTATGCAGTAAAAGATTAGTGCTTCAGGCAATGTGATTATTATTTCATAATAAAACTTCAAATTACTTTTAACAGGAATAAACTGCATCGTTATGATTAAAATTATTAGTAATGAATGGTGTTTGGCCCTCAAATAACTACGATATCAAGTGTATTATATTTTACATGTTTCAATGTATGTAAAAAGTGCTCTAAAGAAAAAAATTAGGTAAGTTAAAAATTTTAGTTATGTCCTTCAAAAGAAAAAAATACCACAGTTTTTCATGGTAAAAGCAGAAAAAGAAATAATTAATAAAAAATTGATTCAAACTACTGACAAAAAAAATAATTATTCAAAATAATTGAGAGCCAAACAATTTAGGTATGGAATTTTGTGAAGTAGTTTCATTCTTTTGTGTAGCATTAGTAAACATGACATTTGCTACACATATAGTAAGTCTTTAGTCCATAGCCAGGCATTTTGCAGTGATTTTGGGTTTGTTAATAGTCAGGTCAATGGTGATAGCCATCTTTACAAATATCTTTGCTTGGAATTGAGTTGTTCTGTTTCTATGCTGCTTCTTGATGGAATGCATTTGTTTAATCGACTGTGAAGGTCTTCGAACTCTTGGAATGTTACACAATGATTTATTTCCCATAGCAAGCAATTTTGCTCCAGAGAGCTTGAAATGCTGCAGGTCGTGCATGTCTTTTAGAGGAACATCCAAACTGTCACAGTCTCATCTATAGAGAACTCTGTTCACCATGGAGACATCCAAGAAATGATAGAGAGTTTATGATAAGACTTTTTGGACCTTACTTTTATTTATCAGTGAATCCATTAGATCGACTCCACCCATGAATTTATTGTAGGCCTGTACAATTTGTGGACATGGGACTTTCACTTGTTCTTTTTTTTGTTAAACCTGTTGCATTCTCCAATAGGACTAGCAGATAAAAATGTTGAGAGTAAAGATACACATCGATTATCAACCCATTTGACAACTCTTAGTTCTGTATTATCTGTAACTTAAAAAACCTTACAATGTGAACCACGTCCCCTTTTCAGCAATTCTTTGTTTGGTGTTATACATCAGTGGTTCTCAAACTTTTTTCGTTGCGACGCATTTGGAAAAGTTTGCTGGGCATGCAACGCACCAGTAAAAATATAATTGAAAATAAGATAATAAAGATGCTTATAATCAAAGTTCAATTTATTAATACAACATCAAAACGAAACAGATTGGCATATTATTTAATATGATGTGTGGGCTTGCTTGTTTTTGCAACGTTCTTCGAATCTTGAAAAAATTTTCGAAACTGCTACCCACATTTCTGTTTCAACATTTCTTCATGATCTATATTTGCTTTTTATGACAGCCATAGCAGATAATCCTGCTTCACATAGATAGGACGTAGCAAATAAGATGAATATTCGTAGTGCTTTTTTCGTCAAAGCTGGATATTTGTCATTCAAAAAATCCAAAAATTTGTCGGATTTACTAAATTAAACTTTCTTTTCAGGGAATTATCACAGGTAAGATCAAGATAGTCTTCTTTTTCTTATTCAGTAAAGGACGACGGAATAGGTTGGGAAAAAGGACTGCCAATCCGTTCATAGCTGGATAAATTTTCCGGAAAGTACTTTTTGAATTTCAACTAAAGATTCAGTAGATGCTGTAAAAATACGCTTCCTAAATTTGAAGAAAGCATCATACTTTTCTTTTCTGGAAAACTTGACAATAAAGTAAAGTACTGAGAACTTCCAGACACGTTTTCTACATCTTTCTTCCACAAAAACATTTTAATAAACGCTGAAAATTTATCTGAAACGTCAAGCATATTTTTATCCGGCCCTTGCATAGAAATATTCAGTTTATTCAATTTAGCAAAGATATCACAGTAAGCCAATTTTAATAAAATTTTGTTCTCAGCTAGGCAATCAGCAAGCTTATTATTATTTTGTTGCAAAAAAAGCTTAAAGTTCATTCACCAGCTCGTAGACTTGTTCAAAGTATTTTTCCAGTGAAAGTCATCTGGACGAACAATAAAATAGCAAACTTCCATGCTCTGCATTCATTTCTGCACAAAGTTCTTGAAAAACTCTTGACTTCGATAGTCGTGTTTTAATGAAATTCATAACTTTGGTAACAATGTCAACTGTGTCACCAAGCTCAGGGTTGAGTTCTCAAGCAACTAGCGCCTCACGATGAATTATGCAATTATTTTGCCATTGGTGCATGTTCTTGAATTAGACTTCGCGGTCCACAGCAGCTACCAGACATAGCTTTGGTGCAATCTGTGCATAAACTGATACACTTTTCCCAGTCTAAGTTGTTTTTCGAAATAAAATTGTCGATTATATTAAAAAGATCAATCTCTCGGCATCCAAGTTCAATAGGTTTACAAAATAATAGCTCTTTTACTAACTTTTGGTTTGAGAAGTCAACAAACCACACATAATAAATCAGGACTGCCATCAGTTGCTTCATCTAATTGCAAACCGAATTCTGGCTCTTTCATTTTATCAATCAGTTGGTCCTGAATGTCTTGTGCCATGTCATCAATTCGGCGACACATGATATCATCTGAGAGCGGCACCATCTTCAACTTTTCAGCAGCTCCTTCTATCGTCGTACCTACAAGATCCACTGCAGCAGGTAGTATTAGTCCCTCAGCAATGGTGTGAGGTTTTTTTACACTTAACAATTCTGTGCACCATTTGGTAAGATGCTAATAAAGCCTTTGATGAGAGTTGCGTGAATTTTAAAATGGTGGACACTTGCTTCTTTAGATCATTTAATTTTTGAGAAAAAAAATCCCTGGGTTTAACAACAAATTGCAGATGAGATGTTTTTAAATGACGTTTAAGCTTATTAGGTAACATGCTCTCACTGGCCAATACCTTGCTGCAAATAACACACTGAGGCTTTTCCTTGCCATTCCGCAAAATAAACGTGAATCCAAAATCTAAATAACTGTCGCTGTACTTGTAAGACTTCTTTTTAGGCCTATCATCTTTAATTGCAGATTTATGCTTAAATTGCAACATTAGCTTGCTGTTTACATCCATTTTATAACTGACTGGTGTATTCTTTGCTTGTATGAGCAAAAAGAATATTAAAATTGCGGAATGCGTTCATTGACACGTTCAGCTCGTTTGCTTTTTTGCCAAAGCATCCCCTGGGACGTAAATGGTTATATACGATTTTTGTTTTCTACACATTGGTCCAGTAGTTAAAGCACGTGACTAATAGCAGGATCAGGGCAAAGATAGTATAATATTTGAAATGGTCACCAGTGGTACATGACGTATATTTTTCACCTTTTTAAATTTTGGGATGCCATAAGTTTATTTCGTAAATTATACATGTATGTTCGTAAATTATACAGACATAGTGTAGTGATAACCACGAAATGCAGTGAAAACCATGAATGTACCACCCGTGGCACACAACAAGGCAAACGTGATAAGTAATCAACCGTTGCAGTTACGTAATAGGGAATTCAAAAACACGCGCCAGCAGTCAGTGTAAATTGATAAAACTGCACCCTAACTACAATTACTGTTATTTGATGAAGTGATAAAACTGCATTGAAATTTGCTACTATTTGCTTAATTGAGTATTGCTACGAATGAAATTATTGTGTGACTCCCTTGCAAAATTAAAACAACGCACCAGGGCGTCGAAACGCACAGTTTGAGAACCACTGTCATACATGATTGAACTCAAGGTACTCTTCATTTGCACTGTTCCAAGACAGAAAATTTCCTTGTTAGCCAGATTGGTAACTAGGGGGATGCTAGTAAACCAATTATTAAAATAAGTAGATGGTTTTTTGTAAGGTGCACTTTGTTCATATATGAAAATCCATCCCCTAAACGTCCACTGTCCTTTGAGAAGGACATTAGAAAAATTTCCAATATTTTTCAGACAAACAAAAACTCTTGCATCACTAAGTGTTCCTATGTTTGAATATAATTTTATTATCACTGACAGATGCACTGTTCATGAATAATAAGCAATTAAAATGAGCACTTGCTTGAGTAAACCAGCATGTGTCACTACTGGCAGTTGACTGATTCCTCATTAGTGTTCAAGTCAGCCATTTCACATGAGATCATTTAGAAATATAGTATAAAGTCTATACTACAACATGAAATCATTTGGTATGAATGAAACATTGTAAAACAGTTTTAATATACATTTTCTAATGTCTTCCACAGAGGACAATGGGCATTAGAGGGTTAATACAAATTCAACATAATT
Source organism: Diplosoma virens (assembly GCA_963680785.1). NCBI lineage: Eukaryota > Metazoa > Chordata > Ascidiacea > Aplousobranchia > Didemnidae > Diplosoma > Diplosoma virens. The sequence goes on from OY796893.1 coordinate 41,553,905, forward strand.
TATACTTGAGTCAATGCAATTTGAGCTGAGGTCTTTAACCTTATCTAATTTCTGGTCCTCCACTCAATTTTTCATATTAACTATATTGATAAAATAAGCAGTAACTTTGAAAAAACAAACAAAGATATTTCAATGAGAATCAAGCCTTGAATACCTCAATCCATTCATCAATGCCTTGTTTGTTGCACCACAATAATCCACAAAACAACATAAAAAATTATAAAATTAAAAACAAGTCAAAAAAGTTATATTGGACCTCAGACTTTCAAGAATTTGGTTTCTGGTGGCAAACAGACCTCTAGCCGTTGTCTTATTGTAAAGCCAAATCTACTTTTTATGGTGAGATAAATCTCGCAACCCCAAAGTAAATTATTAGTGCTTATTAGAATTGCATTATTTATTAGAATTGACATGCTTGGCTGTCAGATGTCAAGTTATCACAAGTTAAGCTTTTAGAATTAAAAAGATATTCTAGTATTGTATTCTTTTTAAAAAAACACTCTAAACTTATATAAATGAGTTCTTCATCTGATGTTGAAAGTGAACGACGTAGTTTGTTGGACCATAATCACTTGCTTGCAAATATGACCAATGTACCTCATGTCAGTGCCAGAAATCCGGAACCACCTGAGTAAGTAAAATATTGATGCAAAAATAATTTAAAAAATTTTTGTCTTAAAGTTTTTGGTTGTATGACTTAACTTGTAAACTTGTATGATACTTGTCTCAAACAAACAAATGTTTACTTAAACTGATTATTCCTATTTGGTTGTTATTAGGTTTATATGAGCCAAAAATTTTTATAACTATTTGAATACTATTTGTTTTTAAAAGGTAGGTTGTTTGAAGTGATATATTATCAGTGGTATGAGCAAATAGTCGATAGTACCATTTTTATTGTTATTGATATTGACATGGTATTAATTGAGCTGTAACTTTTGTTATACTGTTCTGTCATAAAAAATTTACTGCACTTCTATCTGCTTAAAAATTGCTAATTTTTGCATTTCTTAAAGCAGGCTGAGCCTAGGGATGGGCATTCCAGGAAATTTAATATTCTAAAGTATTCTAGAATAATTAATTCCAATCTAGTATTTTGAATCCTATTTTAGAATAATTTTTCAAAACTTTGAAAACATGAAGCTATACGTTTTGTCTTTTATTCATCAAAACTAACAATAACACATATGCAAAATGTTTGACATTTCCAAATTTTTTCTAGTCAAATGAGATCTTAAAGCTGATGCTTCTCCTTGGCTGCATGCAAGGGTGCAACTAATGCTGACATAATTCAAATATCTTTTTAAGTGTGGGAGGCTTTGCCCACCCACACCCCACTCAACTTAACTCTTTCGCGACAGGGCTTTTGTCCACTAGCTGCACTACAAAATAGGTTTTTTCTAGAATTAAGCAATATTTAATTATAATTTCCCCATTGATTATAAAAAAAATAGTTTAAATTTTATATCATTAAAAAGATATTTTTTTTCCTGAGTAAAATGCTATAAAATTTTTAAAATTTTTTTCAAAAACAAGTTTGCAATAAGCAAAATAAGAGACCCCACTTTTCTTTGCAAAAATCTCTTTTTCTCCAATAATTACAACTAGTGATAAGATAATTCAAATTTTCAAGTCACCATGTGTCACTAGAGTTCTACTCTGTCTGGCAGAAAAAATTTCATCTGAATATTTTGCAAAGCACGCGTGCTATATTCAATTATATTCCCAAGAGAATATGACGAATGGTACATTACTAATTAGAATAACAAAATTTTGAACTTGATTGTAGTGTGTGTGCTTGCATGCCATTGTTTAAGTCTGCGCGGCTTTGACTTTGATCAAGAAAAAAAGTTTCTTTTTTTTTCATGACAATTTATAAAGAAATGGCAAGTTCATAGCTTATATTAGCTTGTTCAGCAAAGTAAGGTAGTTTCTTGTAACTCAATAAATTCTTATGTAACAAATTTTGATCGACTGATATATTTTTGCTGAACCATAAAACTACACCGGCAATATGTTTTAGCAAAATATTTTCAATTGGCTGATATACAATTTGCAACTTTAGCAAATAAAAATTTATAAATGAATTTTTTAATGCAAATACTGAAATGTTCTTTGTGGTAAGTAATAAACCATTTTACAAACAGAAGGTCACCATGGATATGGCACACCAATCCTTTATAATTTTTCATTTTTAATTTCCATATTTGTCCTCCTAACACACAAAAAAGCTTTGCAAATGCTATAAATGGAGCAGCTGTCAAGCAAGTATTACAACCTGCTTTCGGAGACTCCAAAATATTGCAGTCCGATTCCAAGCTATTGAAGCATATAATTTATAATTTAGAAAAAAGAGGGACCTGCAATTTAGACAAAACATTTAGTGTTCAAAAATCTGTTTTTGAAATAACATATAGAACCAAAAACCAGTTTTTGAAAAATATATTATTTCTAAAATTTACTTGATTGATAGTGTTTGTATATATTCTTTACTTCATAATGCTTTATTAATCTTAGTCTCATACAAAAAAAACTTTTTTTTATAATTATGACCTGATTAATAAATTATAATTTATTAAATTAAACAACATATCTCTGTACAGTTTGTAAAAGAGCTTTCAGATGTTTTTTGCTGATTATAAATTGTGACTTTGCAAAAAGGCACAGCCGTATTTAAAGGGATGTGCACATTTGCTTGGGTATTGTGATGTAACAAAGGGTTTTTTAGGAAGTTTAGCCAAAAAAATTTGCCATGTTTCTTTTTTGCTCACTTTGAGTCATGTGACAAGAGCCCATTTTGTCCCTCCTGTCCTGAAAGAGTTAAGCCCTTGAGCTATGCTTTGCACCATTGCGTTTTTTGACATTTAGGTTTAAGGGCAGGTTAAAGGCCTCATTTTTACTACAAGTGTGGTGGAGCATTCTTTGTTTGTCCTATTGATGCTTTTTGCTTTGCTTAGATTTTAAGCGTGGAAAGAAATCAATAAAACAAACAAAGAATAATCCATTCCACGTTCATAGTGAAAACTGGCCTTTACAGTTGTAAAATAAACTGTTATGTCACAATTAATAATTTGAGATCGTAAAATTCAACTTGTGTAAGCATTTTCCTTTATCAAGTAATAAAATTAAGCTATGACAAAACTACAATAACCTGAATAATCTTCTAAAAGCAAACTGTGTCACAAAAAAATCTCAATGATGTCATAATAAAAGCTTGAATAACTAGATATTTCATAGATAAAAAAAACTTGGAATAAAAAATAACCTCCAAATCAGCCCTCTGGTTGTGCCTCTGGCTGCATGCATGATAAAAAAAGAGACAAAGCAATACCGTATGCGAATTGAAAAACCTGGCTGACATCACAATAAAAAAAGAGAAATGTAAAAAAAAGATAAATGTGAGTCAAAAAAGAGCAACTTGTACATCTAAATAAGATTGTGTGAAGTAAAAGATTTTTCTTCCCAAAGCTTTTCATCTGACACTCTTCAGGGGAAATTGTCAGAATGAAGCAGAATTGAAACCGAACTAAGTTATAAAGGGGGAAAGTAGAGTTCTCATTGGCTGAAAGAAATTAGCTAATGAGAGAAAAGATTAAAAAATTTTCAAAGAGTAGACGAATTCTTTTTGCTTACACAAAAGGGGATTGAGAGATTTAATGAAAGTCGCTTCAAGAGCAGAAAGGTGAAAGGAAGAGCGACCACAAGCAAGAATAGAAAATTTTTCGTTGCTGTAATAAAGGGCGCATTGGGCATTGTCAAGAAGATGTTCACCAATGGCGGATTCATGAAATTGTTGTGGGCGTGTGTTGTTCTTGCAAGAGCAGGAAATATGCCTCGGCCAACCGCCAAAGTTCAATTTAAAGTAATGTAAGCTGGTAGCAGTATACATCAAGCTTTTTAATGATACTTAACCATTTTACCCTGGATAGAACATATATGCACATGACACAATAAAACAACAAACAGTTGTTTTGCAAGTGATTGTGCAACACTTACTCTGCATATAACCTCTTCATGCACAATGCTCTGTATTTTGGGAGAAAAATTATTTTTTAGTGTTTTTGGATTTAAATAGGGCCACTTAACTTCCAGACAAAAATTCAGTGTATGACGTTACTTGTTTGCTTGTTTTTTAGTTTGTACACAATTGTGTACAAAAGTTCTGATCAAAGCAAAATCGTGTATTTTTACATATTCAATTGACTTTTAGTTTAGTGTCTTTTCTGCAATTTTACACTTTCCATTTAGACAAATTTGTTAAGATACAAAAAATCTACTTATTATTACCCTAAAACAACTGTTTAGGCACAAAAGGCACAAGGCACAAATTAAGACACAAGGCATAACAAGATGTACACAAGACACAGGCACAAGGCACAAATGTTTGATAGTATTTTTGAATGCATCCAACCAGATGAAAAGCATTAAAAAGACACAAGTATTATCAACATAAAACTACACAAATATAAATAGGCATAATTGTTTGACAGAATTTTGATATCCAGCAATCACCATAAAAATTACTTTAGATGAAATTGTTTGAAGCAATTTCTTTCTTTTAACAAGCAAAAGCTCACTTCACATTTTTCACATTGTATGCAACTTCAACCAGAACAATTTTTATATTTGCAATGCTCCTCTGGTCAAGTGCTATTGGCCAGTGTTCAATCACATTATAACAAATGTTTGAGCATGGTCTTGTTGCATTTTTTTTTTCTTGAATGGACTTGTCTGGTTTGGCAGTAATTGGGACTGTCTACTCAGATGGCCCACAACATTTCTTTATAAAATGCTAGTATTTTTTCTAGCAGGGCATGAACAACTTTATTTCTAAATCCCAACAGGTCTAGAGGCACTTTTTTGCCATGCAACTTTTCTTGGTCTCAATACAATAACCAATCATTAGCTAAAGCCAAATCTTTAAAATGAAATATAGCATGCACTAACCACTTTCTTATTTTGGCTTTCATTCAGTAATGCAACATCAGATGGTACAGGTTGTCCACAGCACCCATAAAACCATTGTATTGTCAAGCACATTTGGGTCACTCAACTAATATATGCTTTTTTTGGCTTTCAGACCACCATGTTGCTTTGTACATTTCATGCATTCCAGCAAAACTAGATGCCAGAGTAACAATCACATTGTCTTGCCAACAAACAATGCAAATATTTCCATCATGTATCACTTTCCAATCAGTGGATCCTCTTCCCTCTTCATTTCTTTTTCTGACTTGAGCACACATCCATCCAAATGATTCTTTTTCACGGCTTGAATGAAAGCACCATTAGAGTTTAATTTTTGAATAAGTGGCATTGACATAAAATAATTTGTCAAAATACAATTTGTAGTTTTGGTTTATTGGAAATGTTTGAGCCAATCTAAAAACAATGGATGCTCCTAGTCCAAGATGTTTTGAATCTTGAGAAACACTTGTTCCAGCTCCTTGATATATTTCAAAATCAAGTGCTCTGCCTGATTTACTGCAAACCACTAAGTTTTTTAATCCCACAGGATTTGGCTTGCTTTTTATGAATTGCTTTGCTGGAACTCTTCCAGTAAAAGGTATCATTTGTTAATTAATCAAACAATGTTCTTCTCATGGCAATTGTAGGCATGCATTTTTAATGGCAGAAATAAGATGAGCAATTTGTTGGTTTCGTTTCATCAGGACTGGGTTGTATTGCAGAATTGATATGAATATTCAAATGAGTTTTGAAGTACCTGCTAGCTGTAATTACATTGGCAATTTTGTCAATCTTTGTAGCTTTTCCCCAAGCCATATGTATGCGTGGATAACCTACATTGGCTAGAATTATAGTTGCTTCAAAAATTTTTTAAATTTCATTTCGTGTTAATTTTAATTGCATTCCTGTTGTTCACAAGTAATATTGATTAGTTTTGTCTGCAAATTGGATAAATACACTATCAGTAAAATATGATGTAAAGTGTACCAACAAAGATTCCAGAGGTTCTTCAAGGTCAAGAGTTCCAAGCCAAACTTTGGGAAGAACTGTCTATAAATAGATGCCACTCCTTTGGGTCATGAACAATTTTTAATTCTTCAAAAAGGTTATCAACATTGCTACAAAAACATAGAGAGCCTACTATAGAAAAATATTTTGAAAATCATTCATGCCCTTTTCTTGAAGATGAACATCGACATGATGTATCTAACAAGTTCCATTCTTTCAACCTTGAAGTCAGAAGTTCTGCATTTGACTTTGTTAGCCCCAAGTCTCTAACCAAATCATTCCACTTCTTGTTGGCTTGGAAAGTATAGTTCTAAACTCATATATGTTTGAGATATGTTGAAATCATCATCGGAGTCTTCTATATCTTCAGAAAGTGTTAAATCTTCTGAGACTTTATTGCATTGTGGTTTGGGCACTGGCAACTCACTGTTATGTGGGACAGGTGCAATTGAAAGATGGGATGGAAGAATATGCTATGTCATGTCAGTTTTTAGTTTTCCTAAATCTTGAAATGTCAACCATTCAGAAATAACAACCATTTATATGGTTTTGGGTTCCCTCCAGATTTTGGGGATAGTGAATGGTATTGAGTGTCGGTCTCTCCTAAGCCAGCCATCCAAATTTGATCGGCATGTTCCATATCACATGAGGTGACCAGCTTTTATTCTGTCACCAATTTTCATGCCAAAATAGCTTTTATAAGCAAAAACAAACTTTGCTTCTAATTTTATTTTATACTTCACTTGCTTTAAACTAATATATAGACCACAAACATAGCAAAAAGAATCAGCAGAAAGCTTACATTTACGTGATAACGACATTCTTCAGTTTACCTACAGTTAGGATACTTGTTTACCTAATAAAGCAAGCTAAAAATTTGAGATTTTTGCTGTGTACAGTAACTATATTAATATATTACAGTAACTATATTACTATACAGTAACTATATAATAAAACAAGGATTATTGTTATGCCACAAGCTACAATTATGATGTAAAAATCACAAGCACGTGTGACATCACAGTTTATTCTTGTTATAAGGAATTTAGATTAAGAGTTAGAGGGTCTCTTAAATAAGTCACTGTAAGTGATTTTTTTTGTAAAACTAAACTGGAATCCCCCTTTCAGCACAAAAATGGAATAAAAAAGAAATCAAGATAAAAATCATTCTCAAGAAGGGGTAGTAACCGCAGAAAGATTGGTTTAGTTTCACAAACAAAACTTGCTTACAGCAACTTGTTGACAAGACCCGAGTTAGAAATGCAGGGTGCTGAAAGTAGAAAATTTAAAATAACTTTTTTTAAAACAACACTTATGACAAACACTTGCCAGAAACATGTTTTACTCAGCAATGTGCTATAGAAAATATTAAAAATTCAGCACAACTAAATTTTTGTTTCGTGGTGTAATAGTGTTTAAATCAAAATTAGAAGTCAATATGTAATCAATGTATGATAGAATCTTACATGAATCACATCTAAACTCCTTATTATGCTAAAGTGTGCATGTTTTCATAACATTGTCCAACAAATTTTAAGTTTTAAAAGAATTCAATAACAAGACTTTGTGCTTTTTGTGAATTTGTGGATGCAGATTCCTAACATTAACTCTGTTTCTACCAATCAGGTCAGCATTTGTTTAAAAATGCTATTTTAAATTTTTTGGAACTTTTAGGTACAATTCAATATAATTTTCTTTTCCTACAAAACAGTGCATTTAATTTTGCAGTTGTTTAGGCCTATAATTTGACATAAATGTATTTTAAGACTTTCAAAATTGTTTAAAAACTTAGCTTTATGTGAAGTGGAGAAAGTATAATTTTTTTGTGGAATTATTGCCAAGTTTGCAATGTTGTGCTGACTGGGCTTGATACCAATCTGGCATGCTGCTGCTTTCTTGCATAATGTTTACTATTTGTTCTTGAGTTTTATGTGCACAAAAAGCAGCATTATTTGGTATGATTTAACTGAAGTCTTGTAAGGATTGCTACAACTTCCAAGTCTGCAAATATGAAACAGATTTTTTCCAATATAAGTGGAAGGTTGTGGTATGTTTTTTTCATCACTGTTGAGTATGCAATTGAAACAGACAGCAAGATATTTCCACAATGATGCCTTTCTTAGATTAGTCAAGAGCTCTCAGTCATAAGTGTCATAGTTTATGTCTAGTATAAAAAATTAGAAATCAATTTAGGAATAATTTTGTAATAGCAAAATTTTCTACCTTCTGAAGTAAATTGGTAAGCAGATCTGATTGTTGATAATGCAAAGTCACTTTTGTTCTAGGAGCAAGCAAGTTCCACTATTGCAACAGAGATCCTAGAATAGGAATGTCCAACCTTTTTTCATATTGGCCGAATTATAAATTTAAGTACATTCAGCAGGCTGCCAAATTGCCTGATATGAAATTTTCCCTTTTTAGTAGTAGATGCCATGATCAAATGACGAGTATTAAAACATAAATTTAAAATTGATAAAGTAGCTTAATTAGCAATCTAATTGAATTGTGAAACTGTTAAAATCATTATGTAATTAATGTTAAAAATGTTCAAGCTGGAGCTGCTTTTGAAGTCCCAGTTACGTGACTTTCTTTCTTCCTGCTTGCACTGACTCAAAATTTCCAAGATCTGGAAAAAGAGTACTTGTAGTTGCAATTTCAAAGCTGATAAAGTCTATGGGGGACCCAAAGAGTTATTAACTGATATCTCTGCTATGTGTCCCTATAAGATGCTCAAAAAGTTTATCTACACCCAGTTGAGCCAATTATTGATTTATTGCTCTCTTGATAGCAGGCTGGGTTTTTCACCGAATCTTTGGGAGAAGGAACAAAATTAGCAATGGTGTTGTAAGGCCTTAAAACAACTTTTATATCTAATTCATTCAACAACCTATAAATTTTCTCACTTATTCTATGAACATATAGTAGAACTATGTAGGGAACAGATTTAGTCTCAGGTTTATCTGACTGATTTAAAGGTGGCTTTTCCTTAAGCAAATATGTTCAAGAAAACCATTGAGCACTAAAATTCATCAAATGTTCATGTGGTATAATTTTTGTTTGAAATGTATGTGTTAACTATATTTTGCAGAGTATTAGCAATAGCGAATTTTTGAAATCTAATGTGATGAGAGGAGAATTGTAAATATTTATCTGTATGGGTGGCTTCTTATAAATAGAAATCAAGAAAGTATTGTTTTGGTTTTGATAGACCATGACATCTAAAAAGAAAGGCAATTAAGTTTTTCTTTTTTATGTGTAAAAGTAATAGAAGGGTAATTGAATTTAAATAGTCAAGGAATATTTGAAGAAAATCAGGGTTAAGAATGCAGAATGTATCATCAACATAGCAAATTCAAATGAGAGGTGGTAAAGAGAAGGATATTAACCCTTTATGGACAAATGGATCTGGCACATTTCAAAAAAGCGATATTTAGTGAATCTTTTTAGAATTTTTTTTAAATAAATGACTTCCTTAGATTTGTCATACCTAGTTGGTGTAGTTTCGAGTTAGAAACCCTAAAACTTCAACCAGTGTGAAAGTACATTACTGCTGATACTTAGTATTTTGTATTACGTAGTTCTTGATAAGCAAGCAAATTTTTTGACTAAAAATTTTTTGTATTTAGTAAAAGTAGTTTTATCTTATCAATACTAAATTTTTAATGTTTGCTTATTGTGATTAATGTAATATCAATTAGTTTAAATGTGCCAGATCTGTCCACCTCGTCCATACAGTTCAATTTATATGCTGAAGATCTAAATTTAATCTGAGTGTTAAATTGCAGTTTTTTTGAATATTTTGAGTAAATATAGTGTAATAATAAATTAATTATGAATGTTCAAACATTTTATGGCATAAAGAATTGTGATTATTAGTGTAATAATAAATTAATTATGAATGTTAAAAAATTTTATGGCATAAGCCATAAAATTATGACAAAAATTTTATGGCAGCTATTGCTGGGGGTGAAAATGGAAAGAGTAAAAAGTTGAATTTCTAGGATGAACTGACTCTGATAATGAATATGTTTATTGTGAATCCAGTTACAACAACCCTTCAAATGAAGAAAGTACCAGATTACAAAGAAAAAAGAGCCAGATGCAAATTGCCTGGGTACACAAGCAAAACGTACATTTTTTGCATAAAATGCAAAACGTTTCTTTGCCTGAACAAAAATAAAAATTGCTTTAAAACATTTCACAAAAACTAAAAGTATTTAAATAGTAATGTAAAATTAATTGTGTACTCGTTTTTGACTTTTATGGTTCTGTTATTGCATGATATATAACATTTGATTTTTCGTACTATGGATGAGTGGGATGTTTTTGAATAATGGTTTTTTGATGTTTTTTGGTAAAATTCTTGTGAGCTTTCAATCTTCTAACAAATTTTCTCAAAACATTAGCTTCAAAAATTGTTTTTGTATACCGTATTTGGGTAAGGAATCACATCACTTTGCGAATCGTCTTTCTGCATTAATAAAAAACAAGTACAATTTAAAAATATCTCCCATCTATAAAACTTTTAAAGTAGTCAATTATTTTCAGTTAAAATCCAAAACTCCTGTTGCTCTTTGCTCAAATGTTGTCTATAAATTCTCGTGTTCGTGCGATATGAACAAGACATACATCGATATGTCTCCCAGACATTTGATCACAGGAGTCCGAGAGCATCTGAATTTCAAAAGTCTATAGGATAGTGCAATTAAAGATAATATTTTATCGTGTGGAAAATGTTCTAATAATTGGTTTAATGAAAACAATTTTATAATAATACGTAAATGCAAATCAGAATTTTGTTCCAAGATTCACGAAGCTCTACTCATAAAAAAGTTAAGTCCAAAATTAAATCGACAAATGTTTGCAAACGGAGCTTCATATTTATTGAATATATTTTGATTGTAATATTTTTTCTTTTTTTTTTCTTCGTTGACATCATAATCTGAAATTGAATTTGTATCAATTTAGTCTCTCACTTGTTTTGATTTAAAATTTAGCCTGTTAGTCAAAAGTACAGCCTGTTTTTTAAAAATATACATTGTTTTTTGCTGTTGTTGTTTTTTATATGTGTGTGTAAATTTAAAGTTAATTAATATTGCTAAAATTGTAGAAACCTGATGAGGGCTGAAGTAAGCCAAAAACGTTTGTCTTTATAAATATTTTTTACTGTTTGTTTAATAAAATGAAGAATGCTGAATCCATTATGGCTGCTTTTCTCAATTGTTGTCTGGTTTGAAAAAACAACCTCTTTACCAAAACTTCACTCTGGAGAATGATTCTCAATACCTTATCAAAGTTGATGTTGCAAATATGCAACAATGGGCCTCAGTGTTTGTTCTTGTGTTAAAATCTGTCATTTTATGAGTACAAATAGAGTTTTTTTTAAAAGGCTTTTTGATTGACATAAAACAATAAACTTTCAATTAAATGCTGCTGGTTGACAAGAAGCAAATGATTTAGTGAAAAGTGGTGTCATGTTTTATTTTATTTAATCAGCAAAAATAATATGATTAAGTTCTGCAAATCTTTTGATTTTCTCTTGATGCCAAAAAAAAATGTCTTAGAAATAGTCTTAATGTTTCTATTATGATGAATACAATACTATGGAACACCATTTAATTTATTTACAGAAGCAACTCTTCATCTGAGGAGAGGCAAGCTAGACGAAGACGACGACGTTCTACAGGTAAAGTTTTTTTCTTTTTTTGACTTGTATTTTTTTCACATTAAAAATTAGGTTTCAGTCAAAGTATTGCTTTTGTTGCCTCCAAGGCTAAAATAAGCCATCCTTAAGACTCCAACTTTTGTATGACCTATACTGTTTGCAAAAGCTTTCACAAACTAAAGGTGTTGTGTTGGTACTTTCCTGCAGTTAGAGATGTGATTAGAGTCAAAGCAACTATTTGGCAAGATATAATTCAATGAAGCAAATTAGAAGGCATTCTGATTGAGCAGCCCAACTTTCATAATTTTTATAAAATTGATTTAATTTTACAGGTTTTTTTTTGCTGCTATCATGCTTAATGCTTATAATGCTGTAGGTAAAGATGAATGCAGCAAAGTTGTTGCTACTGCTAACTCAAATGATGTCATATTTAAACATTTCTAGGTTTAAAAGAAAGTAATATCTGTTTTCCTGTATGACAAATTAAAAAATTTTTAATGTTGCACTCAATAGACTTATTTATTTAGATTTGTTTCTTAATGTTTCATTGTTTTTTTCAGAAAATTATTTTAGATTTTATAAAAATATTATAATTTTATAAAATATTTAATGAACAGTGGTATATATGTGTACCATGATTGTAATTGTAATGTAACAAAAGCACTTTTGTGAAAGCATTATCATTCTAATTTTTAGTTACGAGGGTAAATCAAAAATTATCCGGAATTGCTCTATAGCGCACTCTTGCTTTAGCTTTTTCAAAATTTTTTTTGCACATGTTGTCTACTGTGTCACGTGATCACGATCTGCTAATCTAATTGTTCGTTCAGTTTTAACACGTGTTATTTTCTGTTGATAAAAATGGACGCTCCACTTGCACAATGCACCAGAGAAGAACAACGTGCTGTGGTCCGATTTTTGTGGTCAGAAGGTTCATCGGGGACAAAAATTCATCAAAGACTCTTAGCACAATATGGAGACAATGCACTATCGAAAACAACGGTATATGAGTGGATTGAGAAGTTTAAAACAGGCTGGACCAGTGTAAAACATGCAGAAGGAGCAGGACGTCCATCAACCTCCACCAGTGAAAAGAAGATTGAGCAAGCTCAACAAATGATTTTGGCTATTTTGGAGGATTTTCTGGAAAAAGGGAGTACAATCAACAGTGCAAGTTATTGTGATTTGCTAGCCAACCGCCTGAAGCCTGCAATTCGCACTAAACGCCGAGGATTACTGTCAAAGAAGGTTTTGCTGCAGCATGACAATGCACGCCCACATGTTGCCAAAGCAACCATTGAAACCATTAACAAACTAGGTTTTGAAGTGCTGGAGCATCCTGCATACAGTCCAGATCTTGCTCCTTCCGACTATCATCTTTTTGCCCCACTCAAAGATGCATTACGGGGTCGTAAATTTTCTTCTGATGAATCAGTGCAAAAAGCGGTGCATCAATGGTTGTGTGACCAGCCAAAAACTTTCTTCTCAGATGGCATTTATAAGCTTGTAGACCGCTGGAACAAGTGCATCGAAATGGGTGGAGATTATGTAGAAAAATGATAAATCGTTTTCGTGTTTTGTGTTTTTAAAATAATCCATAAAAATAAAAGTCCGGATAATTTTTGATTTACCCTCGTATTTGTGACATCATAATTGATCCATTGTCGTTTTATTTTAAAATCAAATTCTTATATCCCTCAAAGGGTTAAACTCTTTCTCAAAAATGGAAGTTACTAAAAAGAACCTGCAGCACTGTACGCTACATGAGTTAAAGAAAGGCAATTCTGCTGTGCAAGCTGCATGCAGCATTGTACTCTTTATGGAAATAATGTTTTAAATGATTGAAAATGCAGTGGTTTGAAAAATTTTTTCCAGCAGTTTTGATCTGAAGGATATTTCTTATTTAGGAAAATTTAAGTTTAATGAAAAAGAAGCTCTATAAGCTGCAGTGCAGCCAATCCTAAGTCCACAAGTAGAGAGTTAGCTCAGTAGTTTAATACTGCCCAAACAACAATAATTTCTTTTCTTTCCTGAGCTTGGAAAGGTCTTCAAACTAGAATTAGATATTTTCAATAAATAAATTTGCAACCTAATCAATATTCCAATATTCCACATAAAAATTAGCAAATGTTCAAGTTTATTGAAACAGAATCCATAACTGTTTCTAGCCAAATATCAATCTTTTCAAATGCTTAATTTCAAATATTCAAAATAAAATGTGGCAAATTTTGGGACTTTTTCGAAATTTGTGGAGCATTTAAACAAGGTTTCTTGATTTTTGTCCCCAAATTTTGGTGTCCTTTAAAAAAAACAAAAGTCTTCACTCGAAATCAAGCTCCATTTATCTATTTTTGTTCCAAAATTCAAGTGTTCTTTAAAAAAAAGGTCTTTATTAAGAATTAAGCTCCGATTTCTCGATTTTTGTCCCCAAATTCTCTGATTTGTCAATTAAATGTGCAATAATTGCCACAGGTTGGGCATAACTGGACTAGTTTTTTCAAAAAGTTATCCAGCACTACTGGGATTCTCAGTTTTGCGGTAAAAGTACGAAAAGCCAATTTTTGCAACCCCAATATTTTTTGGGGTGTCCAATGGGCCCAATGGTGACCCCAGATGGGTTTGCATCCCAAAGTTTGAAAAGCCCTGGTCTAGAGTAATTCCAAGAATTTTTGGGCATTTTGATGTTGGTAGTGTTTGATTGTTTAATGTAAATAACAGAGTTGTGCCATATTCAGTTGGGTCTGGGGTAAAAAGTGAGGTTGTGGTATGAAGATTAATAGTGGTGACCCATTTATAGATTTTGTAAAGATATGGTTCATAGGCATCTTTTGGGGGAGTGGAATGTCAGAGGTGTAAATGTTGAATAATGTCAAGACAGAATTCCACCTTGTGGTAGTCCAGATGTTGATTCATTTGGAGTTTTGAGAGTGTGCTATTTTATTGAGTGCATGCTTGTCATCCTTTTATGTAGTTTGCTATGAACTTGATGATGATGTTAGGAATGTTTTTTAGTGTGATTTTGTATATAAGTTTGTGTATGTTTACTGTATCAAATGCCTTCCTCATGTTCAAAGCTACAGCTAAAATATGATGTTGCCTTGGATTGTTCTTTTGTAATTTGGTGGCCAATGTTGTGCAAAGCATTGTATGATTGTTTATGTTTAAATCCAAAGTGGTGAAAAACATCTGGAATGTTTTCCATTATGTATGGTAATAGCATCTTTTTTGCATCTTGGCAATCGGTGATAAAAGTGATATGGACCAGTAATTTGTACCAATGTTGTAGTTTTTGTTTGGTTTTGAAGTAAAAATGATTGTGGCATATTTTCCAAGATGTGGTATTGTGTTAGTGTTAAGGAAAGTGTTGTACATGTTTGTGTGGTATCTGATGGCAATTGGTTAGGTGTTTCAGGTGTCTGATGTTTATGCCATCAGGTCCAGTGGAATTTCTATTTGTTCTGTTTGTGATAACTAATCACACTTGAGTGGTGGTAACTAGTATTTTGTCAGTGAAAAGGTTTTTGATTTTATAATTTATGTGTATGTTGATTTTTTCTGTGCTGTAAGTGATGTTTGTGAATTGTTAATTAAAAGTTTTTGCTTTATTCATGTCAGATGGCTGTTTTAGTTCCAAAGCTGATGCTTCTGTTCTGTTGTGTAGGTGGTTTTTTGTTGGATAGTTTTGCTGTAGTGCCCACTGGGAGTCAGATTGTGTTTGTAATCAATTTTGTCAAGATGTTATTTTCAGGTGTTTGTTTTGTGTTCATGTTTGTTTATGTGATTATGGTGTTGAATGAGCTTGCAAATATGCATGAGTAAGTGAGTGCAATTCATGCTGTTTTGATTTACTTTAGAAATAAAGGGTTTGTCAGCATCCAGTACAGACAAAATGTTTGTTTGCTTCATGGAAATTTGTATTGTTTGTTTGCCTCATGCAGATAGTTCATAGAAAATTTCTACAATCTGCATACCTGACTCTTTGACCTTGATTGAAACTCTTAGAAATTTTCAATTTCTTACATCATCACCATTTCTCTGTTCCTTTGATATTTCCAGCCTTTACACCAATGTTCCCCTGCAGAAAACTATTGAAATCTGTGCCAATCCTCTCTATGATGACGAACTAGTACCACTTCCATTTTCCAGGAAAATTTTTATTGAGCTAATGCAAACAGCCACCTTGTCAATTGAATTCAGTTTTAATGACACTATGTACTGACAGACTGATGGTGTTGCTATGGGGTCCCTGTTGGGTCCACCGCTTGCTAATATCTTTGTTGGTTACCAAGAAACCAAACTCTCTCAACATGAAGAAACAAACCTCTTATTTACTACTGTTATGTTGATGACACTTTTGCAGTTTTTGAAAATGAAGATGATTGTGAAAAATTTGTTTCTTCACTCAACTCTCTTCACTTTGTTTCATTTCACGTTTGAAAAATAACTTAACTCTTCCCTCCCATTTCTTGACATCCTAGTTGAGAAGCACAAAACTGGGTTTATCACATGTATATCTGTGTATAGAAAACCCACTTTTACCAGGCAATATGTACGCTGGGATTCTTTTAGCCCTATAAAGTGAAAAATCAATCTTGTGGCTACACTGGTTCACCAAGCTATATTCATCTGCTCTAGCAGCAGACTTCAGGCCGAGTTCAACAAAATTCAATCTATATTGGTTGCTAATGGGTATCTTAACCATATTATTACATCCACATTTTTCAAGATCCAGCGATTCAACCAGTCATCTCAACATGGACCTAAGAAATGCCCAGTTTACCTTCATCTTCCATGGCTGGGAAAACTTTCAACCAAATTTGAAAAGTGAATTACTACAGCCATTCAGCATTGCTACTTTGCTGTTGAAACACATGTTGTTTTTACAACCAGGCATCTTCTTTGCAACCAAGAAGGATGTATTACCTGCCCATCACCACAATAATGTTATTTATCAATTTGTGTGCCACTGCAATAATTGGTATGTAAGACATACATCCCAAAGATTGCAAGAATGCATTAAGCAACATGTTTCCAGGTCCATCAAAAACCATCATTTTTCCCACTCTACTCTTTCACATGCCTCCAAGAAAAACAGCACTTCTGAAATCATCATTCATGACTCTGCTATTGGACAGCATCTTTTGAAAAACCCTTTCTGTGCCAGCCAATGCAGTGACACCAAATTCTCTATTTTTTCCTGAGGACGTACTTCTTTCCACCTCTTTGCTCTTGAAGCTACATTTATCAAAACTTTTCAACCTAATCTCCCTTGAGACAAGTAATATCTTTACAGTTTAAAACTCATTTATTAATGCTCTTTTACTTTCACTTCTGATTGCTTGTCTCTCTTGACCAATCAGACGCACTGTCATTTTCTTTTCTATTCCTCATTAGCTGCCTTTTTTAAACAATCAGACTCGTTCTCCTTTCCTATATATACATGATTGGATTGCTGTTAGTTCATTCTGATGATACCTCCTGATGAGTGTCAGACGAAAAGTCTTCAAGGAATGAACATGCTTCTCAAAGCTATCTTAAAGTTTTTCATAAATCTTAAAGTCTGCCATAACTCTTCTTATAAGCATACCATAGTTATTTGCTCTGTGTCAGTAAAATCTTTTGAAGTGTCAAGTGCAATCAAGTAGTAAACAAAATTTTTTGACTGTTTCTATTTCTGTTGGTCATTAGATATATTAATACATTCAACACATCAAGTTACTTTATCATTACTAAGTGGTAATTTTTTAGCTTTATGCTGAATGCTTTCTTCAGCAAACAAGGCAATAGCTACCTCATAATTTCACCATCCAAATATGGTTTCATATTGCCAGCCAGTAAATTACTAATTTTATATTATGTCATTGTTATTTCTTTGGATTTGTTACCACACTTTAATGTATTCATCTGCTTGTTATGTCCTGACTTAAGTAATTCTAACTTTCTTTTTCTTGATTCTTCTTTGTAGCACTTATATTTGGCAGAATGAATTTTGTAAGGTCTCCTAACATTAAAATATTTTACAGTGCTCTTTACCACAGGACACAAAAGGCAATGTGCTTTTTTACCTACTTCAATTTTTAAAAAATTCTCTTCCTAATCGCTTTTAATCTCTTCTTTATGATGACGTCCCTGTTGACATCATGTCAATGGTGACATCATTACCTCAACTTTTGCTATTGAAATAAAAATATGTTGAAAAGCTTGTCAGAGGATTCTGTGCTGTGTTCGTTATGCAGTTCGATTATATGACATCATTTTTTTACAAATTGAACACTTAATGTATTACTGAGAAATACCACTAACACTTTATTTCAGTTGCTTGTGGCATCTTGTGATCTGTGCCCTAGTTCCAATTTTATTATTTTTTGTAGATTTGCAATTTATTATCAAACTA
Organism: Diplosoma virens; assembly: GCA_963680785.1. Lineage (NCBI taxonomy): Eukaryota > Metazoa > Chordata > Ascidiacea > Aplousobranchia > Didemnidae > Diplosoma > Diplosoma virens. The sequence continues at coordinate 41,571,940 of OY796893.1, forward strand.
GCATAAAAAATTTGAAGTGAGAAGGGTATGAATAATAGGGAGAGTGACTATGCACCAGATAAAAGTGATATAGACCAAGGGTCTGCAAATACTTTTTGAAGTGACCCAAAAAGTCTTGACTTAAACTCTTGTGACCCAAACTTTTTATGAGCAGTAGTATTAAATGGAAAATATTTTTAATTAGTTAGGAATTTTGAGGCTACTATTGATATGCGCAAATGTCATTTTAAATAGTTAAGTAATTTTTATGGTAAAATAACATTTACTGAAGCAGATTATAACTATAGTTATTTTTTTCTATTGAAATTCGAAATAAAGCACATAAAAATGAATAAAAGAATACATTTATTGTTAACTTGCACAATTGTGTGAAGCAAAGCACATAAAAATGAATACATTTATTCTACCTAATGAGAACAATGGTTCTGTGTTCAGAACACAACAAATCAATTTGAGGTTTAATTTGAGAGATGGCAACCTGAAGATCATCTTCTACTTTTAGTTTTGATCTGTATTTGTTTTTAACATAAGATAAACTTGAAAATGTCCTTTCACACAAGTATGTCGTTCCAAATGGCAAAAGAACATTCATTTGAGCTGCTGATAACTGTGGATATTCTTTTGCAACTGAAAGCCAAAATTCAATCTAAGTTCTTTTAGTCTCAAAGGCAATTTTTAAGCCGCAGTCACTTGGACAGGTCATCCAGTGCTTCAATCAAATTTGATGATAGATAATAAATATTTGATATTTTGATGGGTGATAATATCCAGTTGTGTTGTGGTGTAATGTCTTTGGGAAAATATTTATCAAACCATTGAAAAAGATTATGAAGATGAGTAATTATTATGGATAGCTTCACATTTCTCTGAATAAACTCGTTTTCTTTGAGATAGTCGTTAAGCTTAACAAAACATATCCATTCTTCCAATTTCAACTCGGCTAGCCCAATATTGAATTTTCTTTTTGAAAGCTTTGATCTTGTTATAAGCTGTTAAAATGTCAACTGATTCACCTTGCAATGACAAATTTAAACTATTTATCTTCTCACAAATACAAAATAAGTACAGGACTTTTGTCAACCAGTCAGGGTCAGTGAGATTTGCAGCAAGTTTGTGTCATCTTTCTGTAAGTAACAAATAAGCTTCATTTTGCAACTCATACAAATGGGTGAGAACTTTTCCTTGTGATAACCATCTCACTTCTGAATGAAGAAAAAGAGTTTTATGCTCCAAGCCCATTTTGTCACAGAGAATTGTAAATAATCTTGTTTGGAGCAATCTTGATTTAATATAATTAACAATTTTTACTGCTGAATAGAGAACACATTTTAATTGTTGGTCCAGTGTTTTGCTAGCAAGATTTTCTCTATGAATAATGCAGTGCATAAAAGTGATATGGGTTGCAATTTGTGACACTTTGCCTTTATGTTTTCCTACCAAAGCCCCAGCAAGTATGCAACAATTTGGCGGGAGACAATTTGACGGAACAAATTTGTTGCAAGCCAATTTGGTGGGAAAATAAATAAAAATGATTTACCTTCACTACCATTGAAGCAACAGCAAAAAAGTTTTGTTATGTCACAAAGGCAATTGAAAAGGCAATTGTAAATGTTCAGCTGATAGAAGCGAAAATTTTAATTTAAAGTTGTTAAATGCGTTAAATTTAGAGATGTTCCCAGCCGAATATTTATTTATTTGAATTTACAATAACTTAATTTCGAATATTTAAATTAAAAAAGGTACTTGAATAGTTAAATTTTTGAATCATGGTCGTTTAACATATATCTTGTACAAACAAGTACAATAATGTATTTTACTACAAAGACAACAGGTTTGAAGTTTTACGGGTGTTCAAAGTTATGACATCATAATAAGCATTTTATCATATCTAAACAAATCTATTCTGGTCGGCATGCATAAACAGTTTTATTTTAACTATTGTTTTTAGTTCTAACAGTTTGGTTTCGTCTATAGGGCTTGTCAGAAAGCAATCAAAATTTTGGGAAACAAATACAAAAAGTAAAGCTTAACAAAGCGATAAAAAGTCAGCAAAAGAACTTGAAACAAAAGAAAATTACAGCAAAAATTAAAAAGTTAAAGCGGTTACAATTTGTTTAAATTAAATTTTAATGTGTAAAGTTTTCCTGTTGCTTACGCTATTGTTTCCAAATTTAAATTTATTATGGCTAATATCATGATTAATGATTCTAGGATTGTGGGTAAAGATAAATGGCAAAATTAAGCAGGATAAATGTGTATTTAATCTTTTCATAACATAACTGAACAAAATTATTGTTGTGCAAATTTGAAGTCGCCATGCTTATTTGTTACCTACGTGCTGACCATAAATGCCATCTTTTGTAATGTCACAAAATTTACGCACTTGCAAAAACTTACAACAATTCCATTGCATTAATCGCAGCTGTGCAATTAACGACTTCTGAAAAACACTGATTACCAGTATGAGAAAATGTTTAACAATACAATGGGAACAAGTCAAAACAAAAGATACAAAAATTCAATCAGGTTTGTACAGTAGAATAATAGAATGCATAAAAATCATTAATTTTCTTAATAACTTTCTTAATAAGCATTTTTAGGGTGCTCTGTTCCAATAAATTCGTTCGTTATTTGGAAACTTTAGCATAAGCAAAGGAAAAAAACTTTACACATTGAAATTTAATCAAACACAATTTGTAACTGCTTTACATACTCTTCTGTAACCTTTGCTATTTGGTGTGATCTAATCTTCTGTCTTGATTCTTGACAATTTTAATCACTGCCGTAATTGCTCTAATTTTCTTTTTGTTTTAAGTTCTTTTGCTGACTTTTTATCACTTAAGCTTTACTTTTTGTATTTGTTTTTCAAATTTTTTATTGTTTTCTGACAAGCCCTATAAACAAAACAAACTGTTAGAATTAAAAAAAATAGTTAAAATAAAACTGTTTATGCGTGCCGACCAGAATAGTTTTGTTTAGACATGATGAAATGCTTATTATGATGTCATAACTTCATACGCCCGTAAAACTTCAAACCTGTTGTTTTTTAGTAAGCTACTGTACATTATTGAACTTTTTTGTAAAAGATATATGTTAAACAACCATGATTCAAAAATTTAACTATTGAAGTACCTTTTTTAATTTATATATTTAAAATTAAGTTATTGTAAATTCAAATGGATAGATATTTGGCTAGAAACATCTCTAAATTTAATGCATTTAACAACTTTAAATTAAAATTTTCACTCTTATCAGCTGAACATTTACAATTGCCTTTTCAATTGCCTTTGTGACATAACAAAACTTTTTTGCTGTCACTTCAATGCTAGTGAAGGTAAATCATTTTTATTTATTTTTCCACCCAATTGGTGCCACCAAATTGTTTTGTTTTGAGCCCCAGCCCCATCAATACAAATGCTAATACAACACTCTCATGATAATCTATAATTGTGTAATCTTGTATCCACTGTTGAGAATATGTCTTCACCTGTTTGAAGTAAAAGATTTTTCTTCCCAAAGCTTTTCATCTGACACTCTTCAGGGGAAATCGTCAGAATGAAGTAGAATTGAAACCGAACTAATTTATAAAGGAAGAAAGTAGAGTTCTCATTGGCTGAAAGAGTCAACCAATGAGAGAAAAGATTAAGAAATTTTCAACGAGTATACTTTGTATATATTTATTTGATGATTATATATTTGATGAGTATATATTTGATGAAAAGCTTTGGGAAGAAAAATCTTTTACTTCAAGCAATCTTCAAATTCTGTACCACCAAATGTCTTCACCTGTGCATGTTCCAGATAGTGCGATGCACATAAGTAATTCTTTAAGCTTTCCATTGGCTATATACCTAACAAACACAATCAATTGTGCTAAACTAGATACATTTGTAGACTCATCTAATTGCAAAGCATATTTTCTTCGTTTAACTCTATGAATCAGTTGACACTTAATATCTTGACTCGTTTCACTGATACATCACCAAATGGTATCAGCAGACAATGGTATTACTTTTATTTCCTCACTTACCTTGTCTTCGTTCATAATTTGACTAATTGCAATAGCAGCAGGTTTGATGAGGGTTTATCCGATGTTGTGTGGTTTTTTATCTTTTGCAATTAAATATGCAACTTCATACAATGCCTTTCGAGCTTTTTCTAAGATTGTGAGGTGCTTTGTCATAGTTTTCTTTTGACTTACAACTCGTTTTCTAATCAGTGAAAAAAAGTCATTGGTTTGTTAATGAATTTTGAATGCTTTGGTGTAAGATGGTGTGTGAATTTCCCTGCTTTCAGGCTCTCACTGGCAAGAACCTCAGAGCCAACAACACATTGAGGACATAGCTCATCATTTATAAGAATAAATGTAAAACCAATCTTTATAAATTCTTTGCTGTATTTGCATTTATAAGGCTGGTTTGAGCAATGCACTTCTTTTTGATGAAGGTGAGGGTGTGAAATTTTGTTCAATGCTGATCTCCACTACTTGAAAATCCAAAGATTTTTGTAGGTATTGGTATGTCCTGTGCTCTTTCCTCTCTTAAATTTTCCACATTTTCTATTGAGCACTTTTTGATATCCACACTATTTTTCAGCAATCAGCTTTTTAATATTATTGGTGAATAAAACTAACTTCAAAACCTTAACCTTGCTAAATTTAAAAGTTAATTGAAAATTCCATACAATAATTATAACAAATTTAACCTATATTGAATTAGAATAACAAATCTCCCTGTTTGTCTTATCAAACAATTTCACACAGCTGCTAATCTTGCATTGCACAACAGTAACAAAACAACACCATTGCTCAATGACTACTTAACACATTCAAAAGCACAAATAGGGTCTTACTCCTTTATCGAATTGCAAATGCAGCACCGCTGAACAAACCACATACCATGTTCTAATAGCATGCCCCATACATCAGGCACCACATAGAGCATGAGGTCTGACAGTTTTGGATGATAAAACTTGATGTTGGCTTAACAACACCACTGCCAGCATCTGATCCAGGCAGTACAGCAGTATGGGGTAGTAAAAGAATAAACCCTCGGCCTCAGTCTTGTTTGTGTCTGACCTGGAGTGGATGCCCTTCCAAACAACAATGACGATGACTTAACATGTTTTCTACTGGATTATGTAACAATGCAATAATATTTATAGGTTTAGAATAGTTAAGTTCATTATTATTAGACAGATGCGAAGCTTATATTTATAGTAGGTTTGAATATTTAAATTATTTTGCAACCCAGAATGAAAGGTCTTGCAACCCAAATTGGGACCAATTCACTATTTGCAGACCCCTTGTACTTTTTTCAATTTCAATGATGATAATTTTGATTACATACCCAAACTAATTGAAATGGCCTAAGGGGGGAAACGAGTAATTGATGTGTTTACTGATGCTAGACCTGACCAGAGCCTCAATTAGTTCATAATTTGATGTTTTCAAGAGGGTCAAAAAGATAATTTTTCATTAGTGCACTACTTTTCGCAAGTCTTACAGAAAGGTTTAAAAGCCCATTTTCTTGTTGTAGAGTGTTTATTTGTAGGTTGCTCTGGCATTATGACTTAAGTAATATAAAATAATCTTGCAATAGAATCTTATAAAATAAACTAATAAAAATTTAAATCTCAGTCATTAAGAAATTGTTCTTAATATAATAACTGAGAGCTGCAGTTGAGAATTACTGTTTTAATGGAACCTCTTGAAGAGAGCTAACAAGAACATTTACATTTTCTAAAACAGCCATTTTAAGATTATGTATTTCAACAAAGTTTTTTAATAATACCTTCGATTTTTATGAGCATTTTATCAGTGATTTTAAAATTTTGTACAATCCAGAAACTTTTTGTGTAAACTTACAGTTATAAATAGAAGCTGAAGCAACAAGCTTCAACTCCAGTTGTGGTTTTGCTTGAATTTCACACAATGTTTCAGCTTTGATTTTTATGAAGATGCATCACTTCGGCTCCAAAATTCTGATTAAAGTCATTAAATTAGAAATTGAATGTTTTCAAATTGGTTTTATGTGTGTATTCAGTTCAGTTTTCTTTTATTTCTGCTCCGCCACATGAACAAAACAACAATGTTGAAAAGTTTGAGTTGTTGAAAGACGAGGTTAGAAAAAGGAAGAAGCAACAAAACAAGTTGACGTTGTGACTTGTTAATTAGCAATGAAAAGTGTGACCTGTTGTATCATATAGAAGCAAGGTTGCTTCACCTCATTATAAAATTGTTTAAAAATTGATTGAAATGCTGTAACTAAATTTTTAATACAGTTGAAGAAGAGGAAGAAGAACTTCAATATGGTGCAAGCACAATTATTTCTTTATTTGCTCCTGTCACACTATGTATGCTGGTTGTTGTTGCCACCATAACGTGAGTGGTCAAAAATATGTTTTTATTTATTTATTTATTTTTTATTATCTCTATATTTATTCTCCAGACTCACAGGAAAGCAACAGAAGCGCTAATATATACAGTAAGCAACTACCCTGACCTGCTTCCAGAGATGCCAAGATATTGTTGTCTGCTTGTAATTTAATAGAGATACGACTTTAATTTAGAACTGCTTGCCAAAACCACCAAGCAAGGGAAAGTGCCAACAGAATGGCACAAGTAGGTTTTGATCGAGATCATGATGAGTACAACCCCAGTGCGTCAACCACTCAACCACAATGCTGACAAATGCTCTAATGTTTTAAGTTGGTATTTATTAGTTGGTGATGATTAAAGTTTAGAATGATGACCAATTCTAAATTTGAGCCAAAAATTAATAAACTGTAATTTTTTTATGCTTGTTTTATTTTTCTTGGCAATTTTCATAGCAACTATCTTTTAGAATAATAAATTTTGGGTACTAAAGATCCATTGGTCTTCATAAGTTCTTTTTTAAGATTGCAGAATATAGGCAACTCAATGAAATTAAAATATTTGATTCAACTGGTAGTTTTAGATAGCAGAAATTTAAGTTTAGTTTTTCTCAATAGTTCTCAATAGTTTCTCAATATGTTTTTTTACCTTCAAAATGTCAAATAAAAATCATGGTTAGAGAAACTCCATATTTTACGATTGTACTTTATAATGGATGTGACTGGGGTGGAACATACCTAGAACCAGGAAAGTGCCATAAAGTGTGTTTGCCAAGGACACAATAGAATGGCACAAGTAGATTTTGAATCATGACCAATTCGATTACAATCACAGTGCTCTACCACTCGACCACACTGCCAACAATTTATGTGGCTTACGTAAACATAAAAAATCATTTTCTGTTTATATCTTGAAAATTTATATTTGATGAGTTTTAATCTTTTAATAGAAAAAGTAATTGTAACATTGTAAAGCAAACCGCCACAAATAGTCCAATACTGACTGATTGTAATTGTATTGCAGATTTGTAATTAGAGCTTAAAAATACAAACCCAGACAGCACGTATCTGTTCTTGTGGAATTGCTTTCAATTCCTTCTGCAGTTTTGCTTTCAAGGAGTCGAGAAAAGTATGAAAGAAATCTAAGACCCTCCTCTCCATAAGGGACCAGATAGAAAAGTTTAAAAGATTAAGGTCAGGGCTCCCTACTGGGCATACGTTTTTGCTTAGATGTTTCTCTGAATCCAGGTTTGAGTTGCTTTGGAGCCTTGTGATGGTGCTAAATTCTGCTGAAGGGTCCATGGTGTCCCCGACAATGGTGAGTGGCTTTTTCGTCTAACGACACTTCGTCCACGTCATTTTGTGCTATTTTTTTTTGTTCAACGACTTTCGGTCCAATTTCAAAGAAAAGCAGCCTTGTTAAGGGAACCCTAACCCTAACCCTAAACCCTATTGTACAAAAAAACGTGGACGAAGTGTCGTTGGACGAATTGTCGTCGGACGAAAAGCCGATCACGCTCAAAAATTGATCCTTAGCCAAGAGTAGCAAGTGTGTTTCCAAAATAAGAGAAATGTACCAGAGTTCCGTTTCACCCCAGAAGGCACGAAAACAAGCCGAGATCTTCTTGTGGCCCCCACAGCTGCCTAAACCATAATAGATTGTGCATTTTGATGTTACGTAGCAATCCTATCTTCAACTGAATTGGAGGAACCCAAACTCAGTCGTTCTTATGGTTCACATCTTGCTGGTACATTTCTCTGGTTTTGGAAATACACCTACTACCCGGGCAAAGGATCACTTTCAGGAGTTATCGTGCCGTGGTTCTAAAAAAAACCTTCACTTTGAATCTGACTCTGTTTTCTCAATTTTCGTCAAAAAAAGTAAGCTCGTGGAACCAAGTTTTGAGAAACCTGCGATACAACTATGAATATATAATTAAAAAATTTGAGGAAGCAGTGGGCCGCTGGTTCGATATCACTAATTTAAACCATTAGAATAAAAATTGTAGATTTAAATTTTCGTTAACCTGCTAAAGAGTGCGTTGCCTTAATTCTGAAACATCTCGTAGAATAAAATATGTCCTCCATTAAAATTCGTCATCAATACGACAACTTTCGATTTTTTCAACTCGCTTCTCTTACCTCAAATAAATTCATATCCTCTGTGCTCGGATTTATTTTATTTCAACTAGTTTTGTTTTATGACGTCACAGATATTGGTTTATTTGATTTTCTATTACGTACAAGGTTTACGCCGTTAACGCTATTTTTATTCTTTGTTTTTCTAGTAATCACCTAACAATTTTGTATACGAAACAGACTGTTGTTTTTAAGAAGTTGATTTAAACTAATAACGTGTTTATATTCCACCTATAATTAAGAGGTCTATTACATAGAGTAACGACTTTACTTCATAAAAATGGGAATCAGGTTTCATAACCCGAGCTAGTTTTTTAATTTAAGAAGTCTATAGAAAATTATTAAAACCGGTACCGAATTCTTGATCAAAAAACCGACTGATTTTGACGTCACTTTCGTAGCTCAATCTCGTTTTACACCGACCAAAGCGCGGAGGAATTCCTGGTGTACACCCCCTTTCACACGTCGGGGGCAGGAACTGGGACTGTCGTGTGGGAGTCGATTGCCAACTCTTTCATCATGATTGGGGTCATCGTCTGTATGACCGTGGTTTTGGTTCTCCTTTACAAATACAGGTGGGGGCGCTAGTACCCATTAATTAGTTTTTTTCATATTAAATAGGTGCGGCCGAGTTATGCTGTGCTCACATTCGCAAGTTTAGCCATGCTTTCTGCCGCTAAAGCACACGTACCATAATATCACGTGGTCACACAGAAAGGACAGATATCGGCGGGGGGGGGTCATCCAACGCCCAGGCCCCTTGTTCACTGCGATGTTTGTTTGATTTAGGCTCCATGTGATTTTTATAACCAAAGCAACTAAAATCGCATTTATTTTTTTGTTGGCTTTTAAACTTTTGAGCTTGCCACGCACAAGGTTTTCTTTCACCCTTTCTCTTCAATCAGGGGTAGCCACAACATACCATCTTTCTCCAAACCGTCCTGTCTTCAACGTCCGTCTCCTTCGCACCAACTTCCCTCATACCTTTCACTACATCTAAAAATCTTCTCTTTGGTCTCCCTCTTTTCCTCTTTCCTGGTAACTCCATTTCCATCATCTTTCTTCCTACATAGTCTTGTTCTCTCCTCATGACATGTCTGTACCACGTTAGCCTGCCCTCCCTCATCTTCATTCCTAACCGCTCTACCTTAACTGTACCCCTGATGTACTCATCTTATCTCATCTCATAGTCTTGTCTTTTCTCGTCACTCCCATAGCAAACCTCAATATTTTCATCTCTGCAACTTCCATCTCTTCCACTTGTTTCTTTGTGACTGCCACCGTCACAAGTCCTTACATAATTGCTGGTCTCACCACTAAACTGTACACTTTTCCTTTTACTCTAGCTGGTATCCTCCTGTCGCAGATTACTCCCGATATTTTGCTCTATCTGTTCCATCCTGCCTGCATTCTCCTTTTTACCTCCCTCTCACAACTACCACTTTTTTGCACCGTTGATCCTAAATACTTAAATTCCTTTACTCTTGGCATTTTTGTATCCTCCATCTTTACTGTTTCGTCGTCATTTCCTCCATTTACGCACAGATATTCGGTCTTTGACCTACTTACTTTCATCCCTCTTCTTTCCAATGCATATCTCCACAGCATTCTAGTCTCCGCTCCACTTCTTCCCAGGTCTCTTTGCAAATCACAATATCATGAGCAAAGGTTTTTAAGTTTAGCACGCAGAAGGTTTTCTATGTTGTTCAATTGTTGGAGAACTTTTAGAAAATAGTCATATTTTTTATGTACTGCACATTACGTGTCAACGGTATTATTGCCACCGAATTTCAATCTGGTGACGTCAAAGATATTCCATCATACATTTTTTTTTATAAAAGAGAGATATATTGAAGACCGAAAAACTAAAAGATTGCTATGCTTTGTTTTAAATTGTGTGTCTATGGCAGCAGTTTCTAATTAAGCTCGACTTAATTAAGTTTCTAATTAACTCGTCGGTCGATCACGACCTACGTATTCAACAAAGGCTTGTGATTACAGATGAAAACCTTTTTGTGGGGGTCGAAAACGAAGAAATTGGATACTAATTGTAAATGAAGACTTTTTTTTATTAGTACTCATTTCCTTTTGGGATGAAAATGGAGAAGCTGTAAACTGATTGTAAGTGAAGACTTTTTTTTTAGTCTTCAGTAAATTTTTCAGACAAAATTATGTGACATTTTTCCATCTTTGTGGTACATTTTGCAATAATAATAAATAAAAAGTCCGGGAAATCATAAACCCTAGTCCAGACCGAACCACCAACTATGCAACATTGTGTTGCGCAGTTCACAGCCACATTTCCATAAACAATTGAATTCATTCAAATGCAATTGCATTCTTCTACATTGTGAGGTTACCTACGTTTTTGAAGTAATTAACGATCTAGTCAAATACTGAGCAGGTCTTCAAACATTATGTTGTTGCACAATGCAATTTGTAATGTTTTTCACTGAGGAAGATTGCGCGCGTAGATAGATGAGAACTACGAAGAATTGATTGAACGTGTCCATGTTGTCTAGTGGTCGCCAAATTTAGAAGTTGAGAACCCGCTCGAATGATACGTCATAGTTATCAATAGAATTTACTAAAATCTTCAGCTGATATCCAGAAAGCAGGCGCCTTGTCAGGCCACTTTTCTGTTCCCGATTTCAGGTCAAAATTTTTTCAAGAGAGATCCCGCATTTTTTACTGAGACCTCGCAAACCTCAGGGCCATGCACGATTAATCTCCCTCTTCAACGTTACTGTTTCATTCTGCGCCTTTGCGTTGGAGGCCGTAAGATGTTGCTCAACGTCGCCGCATAAACCTGATCATTACTTGACCCGAACCATTATGTTCTCCACCATCGTAACTGTGATTTGATCATTTTTTGGGACATGTCGAATAAAGCGCATTTTGCAAGAAGTTGACTGTTCCACTCCGTGATGGCCATACAAAAAGGGGGAGTGTAAAGTTTTTATTTTGATCAAAAAAATATAGCGATCTCTAAAAAAAGAGATCATCACTTTCAATCAATGTCCGAAAATTCCATTTTTATCTCAAAACCGTAATGATTTCTAAAAAAAGTCGTCACTTTTAATCACTGTCCTGAAGTTAAGGTGCAGACAGGGAGGCCATTGTCATTGTGCAACCATGAAAAAATACAGTAGAACAATATTTTATTTAGTGGGGACACTTTCGAAGTATTTTGAAAGATGCAGGTGCAGCCATTTCGTTCGCTATCTACTAAAGCCATTATTAGTTCCACCAAATCTTGTCGATGCCTATATTATGCAAAGGAATTGTGCAAAGGGTCATCAGTTTTTTATTTAAATTTGAACTAAGATTTTTTGAATCGCATCAGTAATTTTTACTCTTTGAGGACAAATTGAAAGACGAGACATTCGCTCTAATCATTGTTTCTGCTAGGTGCTATAAGATCATCCACGGATGGCTCATTTTCTCGACCCTGCTCCTGCTCTTTCTCTTCGCCTTTCTTTATTTAGGCGAACTCCTGCGCGCTTATAACATTCCCTCCGACATAATCACCATCTCGTTTATTTTATGGAATTTCGGAGTGGTGGGAATGATGTGTGTGCATTGGAAAGGTTAGTCTGTCAGTAGGGTGCTGCTTCTCGAGTTACACACTGCCTCACAGGCCCCCTCAAGCTGCAGCAAGCTTACTTAATTGTGGTGTCCGCTCTCATGGCTCTCGTCTTCATAAAGTATCTGCCGGAGTGGACAGCTTGGCTCATCTTGGCCTTCATTTCCGTCTACGACCTCATCGCTGTGTTGTGTCCTAGAGGCAAGCTTGTCTGGTTGCAACCAACCACGCAAATCTAAAGTTTATTGATTAATTTTAGGACCTCTGCGCGTGTTAGTGGAAACGGCGCAGGAAAGAAACGAGCCCATCTTTCCTGCCCTGATATACTCCTCCACAATGATGTGGCAGACCGGGATGGCACAAGAATCAAGGGTAAGCTCAACTGACAGTGGCTTTCTGTGGTTGGTTTATTGCGACACCGGTTTGTGAAATGCTGCAATGCCATGACCAGCCCCGCGCGGATTTTTGACACAACTTGCAGTAAATAGTGGTCGACCCCGTGGAGCACTCAAATCAAACTTCAGATTAAGTTTAGAGACATAACCAGAGGTTTGCGCAGGGCGATTCGAACAGCGATGGGAATTATTCTACCGAAGCGACAGGATTCGACGCTACGTGGACGGCCAGAGGCCCCGATGGGGGAGAGGTAAGTCGCTTTCCTCCCAACCCATCTTCTCTGTGACGTGTCTTCTTACCAGGTTTCCCTTCAGACCACTGCAGAGAGCAGGGCCCGCGCCCGGAGACAGCAAAGGACTCCTCGTCATTCAGAGGCGGAATCGGATCCGGAGCAACACGGAATTAAGTTAGGTTTGGGCGATTTCATATTTTACAGGTGAGCATTTTGATGTTCTTCCGAGAAACGAAGCTGACCGGACTTTGTGGCAGTGTGCTGGTCGGCAAAGCCTCTGCGTCGGGAGACTGGAATACGACGATCGCGTGCTTCATCGCCATATTGATCGGTCTTTCCCTCACGCTGATCTTGCTCGCTATCTACCGCAAAGCCCTCCCAGCGCTCCCAATATCGATCGCGTTCGGGTTGATATTCTACTTCAGGTGAGTGCGATTGAAGAGAACGCAAAGGATTTGTTGTTATTTGTATCCATTTCCAGCACCGACTACGTGGTTCGCCCGTACATGGACGCACTGAACGCCGCACAGATTTACTTGTGAACAGCGATGCAATACAATAGTTGCTTTCAAGTTTTGTTTTATTTTACTTTCATATAAAAATAAATATTTGATCATCAATTGTGTGCGCAAAGAAATGGTTTATTAGAGATATCTAGTTACGAATAATGTTAAATCGCTCGACAAACGACTTCCGGGAACTTTTCACCCGGCACCAACACTATTTCGGTTGACAATTTCCGGCAAACACTCCCGCTTTATGGCTTGGCATTCACTTCAAAGTGCGTTACAGGTTGCCGTCACAATATTGTTTCACGGTCGGGATAGCTGGAAACCCCTGCAATTGTTTCATCGCGAATGCTCGAACGATTTTCGGTCACTGCTGTAAAACAGTTGGTGATCAAACAAAGTCTCTTTCGAAACAGTTTTACACAACACTCACTAATTTCAATTTGTTCTTCTGCATTTTTCATTTCTTCCACCGCGGACTGAGGCGAGGTTTTGCGCTGCAACAGGCTCGGTGGTTTTAAATCGAAATAAAAGTTGGTTAACGCACAAACCTGGAGGGGGTCCGTGGTAATCTCACAGCAGACTTTGGTGCGACACTCAGTTGAGGGGCAGGTCATAATGCAATGCTTGCTCGCTTTGCAAAACTCCGGCTGTATGGTGAGTGAATGAATCCCTTCCTGGTGGAGCTTCACCCTCATCTGAATCAGTTAATATTAATTCAGCGAGCTCGCGCAAAGCCCATACGCTATTCACCGTATCAAACAAATATTTTTCGACTAGTACAATTTTGTTATTAAATGTTATATAAAAATTTGCACATGGAAACAATTTTCGTCTAATTTTTAGTATGTGTACTCTGTGCGGTGTGCAAAGCTTAAATTATTGCATCCACCAAGGACGTTATATACGACAACAATCATAGACCTAACTAGCAGGAACAGCCTGCCTACAGTGATCTGTTAAAAAAATAACTTTATTTAAGCATTTGTTTAGCTACAATCACTTTTTACTTTTCTGTCTAAATTTAAAACTATTTATTCATTCCGTGAAGTTCTGAACTGGTTAGCGACCGCTCATCTAGACCATTATTTTTTCAGAAAAAATTATTTATATCAGTAATTCTATCGCTTTATAAAAATTAACTGAAAAAATGTTCTAAGAATATCTTTTTTAAAAAGATTAACTCTATATTTATCCTCCTGACTCGCAGGAAAGCGACGGAGGCGCTAATACATAGGGTAGGCAATTACCCCGACCTGCTTCCGGAGATACCAAGATATTACTGTCCGCTTGTAATTTAATAGAGATATGGCTGTAATTTAAAACTGCTTAGCAGGACCACCAAGCAGGGGAATGTGCCGTAAAGTGTCTTTCCCAAGGACACAACAGAATGGCGCGAGTGGGTTTTAAACCGACACCGTGTTGGTCACGAGCCCGGCGCTTTAACCACTCGACCACGCTCCCGACTTTTTTTTTTGCTTCATTTCGACGCTTATTTCCTGACGAGTGTCGGAAGAAAAGCTTAGAGATTAGTTTTTTGTTGAATATCTTTTCCACATTCCAGCAAACACTACGTGGTGTACTGCTCTCGACAAGGACCAAAAGTGGTAGCTGCCAATAAAATATTGAAGAACTTTCCCAAATAAAAATTTTTTTTCTATCTCTCAAATCTGTTTCTCAAAGAATAAAATCCATTACTATTATAATTTGATACGCAGTAAAAATCTTCGCTATGAACCAACCCGGATTCTGATTGAGCAAAAGTTAATTGTTTATGAAAAAGAACATAGCAGTGGCATCTTTGGTGTATAGTCCGATAGCAAAAGCAAATTCAGAAACTTTGTCTTGCTGTAACTTGTAGTACATTTGTGTTAGAACGATCTTGAAGAGGTTGCCAAATATTTTTAAAAAGCAACTTATTTAAGTAAAAAACTATTACATGTTTTAATTATTTATTACATTTATCTATTTTATTCAAACATAGTGTACTTTTTTAAAAATTTTAACTTGGCAATATGGATTTTATTTGTCTATTAACCTTATAATGCTAGCGTTTTCATTTTAAAGCAAGCGAGCATGAATAATTGACTACAAAGCTAAGGGTATCCCTCCTAAGAAGTGTTTTCTGTTTAAAAAGAATCCAATATGCATTCACTTGATTCATTTATTTTTTAATCACGTCCAAAATGCAGGGATGCCAAAATCATCTCCTCTCCTAAAAATAACAATAATAATTGGCGCTAAAAAAACAAACGTTTCGTGCTTAGCGACTTTTATTTATTTATTTTAGAAGGTAGGTTGGTAGTTTGCATTTTCGACGCGGTTAAAAAAATTAAAACAATAATTTAAAATAAGTTTTATTTAGAAATCTTGTGTGTGCTCATTTTTTCTTTATGTGCGCTAGTTTTAGCACAAGTGCACGCACACAGCTTAGAGGAAACGTTGGATGGGAATTTGAAAGCAAGTCACGGTTAATTTATAAACGAATCTTCGCTGAGTTATCAGTTGGCCTTGAAGAGTTTTCAGATTATCTTTATCCAAGACCAATTCATCATCCTGACGTGCAGAACGAAGTCGGAGGCGTTAAATTTAAAGCAAAATATTGCTCTTCTTCATAGCAGCACCATGACGGTGGCCCCCCTATCTGTACCATAACTTATGACGAAGCAGGAATCATGACCCGATTTAAGGTGATGATCTTCTTTTTTAAAGATCGCTATATTTTTGGGACGAGAAAATTGACACACTCAAAAGAGGCCCCCCTTTTCTTGCACCAGCACCCACCCCCTTTTTGTGAGGCCATCACTGCGTATGCGATCTATTTTTTATCGGCGAAACTAACCAGGAATCATCCTACAGCACCGGGAGAAAATAAAAAAGAAACCAAAATACCTTTTCAGTTGGTTTTACTAAAAACAAATCGCGTACGCTCGCTTCTTGAAGAGATTCGATTAATCATGTATCGAACACGACCTTCAGAGCATATTCGATACATAATCCAATTTTTGCCAGATTAAACGAATAAAAAAAGAAATGAAATAATTTCTACTTTTAAGTGTTTTAGCATTGACGTCTGGTAATGTCTTTCACTGTTCCGAATAAATTCGGTGGTAGCTTGTAATATTCATAAATTCGTACTCGAACATAAGAGAATATTTTATCCTTTCTATGTTGCCCTGAAAAAACTTTTTATGGGTGAATCAAATTTGACTATTAGTGAAAAGGGTGAACGAAATTCAGAAAGATTAAGAGTAGGGTTAGATTATACACAACAGTAAATAGTTTTTGATTCTACTTTTCTTTTTCAGTTTGGTTTTGAAATAAAATTTGTACATAGAAATCAGCTAAAATATTTAAGGTTTTTTGTCTTACCATTCCTACGATTGTGTAGAAAAGTTTTGGATCAGAGTTTCGACTTTAATTAAAAAATTCTTAACATTTCAACATCAGCGCCATCTGTTGTTGTGGCGCCCGGGCCACTCAGCGCGTAACAATTTTCCAAACACTGGATTACGACCCAGTCCTCATGTCAGACGATTGGTTAAGACTAGGAAGAACCACTTAACTGGATATGGCGCTGTTGCACTACAAGCTACCTCTTTAGCGACTCGCAGGTACGTCGCTGAGTCGATGCATTGGACGTGAATGGTCGCCACCAACTTCTCCCCGGCAAGCTGCCAAATATGGAAGTCGTGGATTTCTTGCACGCCTTCAATTTTCTTCAACCTAAAAAAAAGTGTCTTCATCACGTGACTTCGATCATGTCAATAATAAGCAAGAATGGTCCAGTCAATAAATGAGGCCTGTTTCATCATTGTCACTTTCGCAAACGCGTTTCCAAAAAAAAATTTCCCAGCAATTCGACGAAGCCCTATCCGCGGTTTGTTTCAAAATGATCACATGGGACCGGAAGCTCACATTTCTCGCACAGAATCGAGTCGGATGCTCTTCGGAACAGCCTGGAGTAGAATGAGGCTCGACTTCTTGAAGAGGGGGACAGTGGTGAAGATCATGACGAAGGCCAGAATCACGCTCATCAACGGGTCGAGGTAGACGATCCAGTGGTTGGGATGCATCGCCCCGCTGCTGTTTCTCGCGCTGCAGTTCAATAGCTCGTCGCTGTGGTTGTCGTGCTGCCGAGGAAGTGACATTAAAGTAAGCACAACGCCGCGGAAGTGACGTAATGAGCATAACGCAGAAACATATTATTGATGAGACCAGTGGCTCACAGGAGGCAGACCAGTTTTTTTGCAACGCAGCGCATAGCGAGTTGCGCAGTTTTAACAGAAAATCAAATCAGAAACATCCTGAAATTTAGTTAAAAACAAATTTACTCAAATCATCACAATCTTAAACCTACAGATATAGACAAAACAATAAAATTTGCATGCATCACTGAAAGAAACTAGCTCACAAACCAAACGTTTTACAGTGGATTTGTTTCAGAATATTTTTTATAATATACCATTAACAAAAAAACATACGAAGATGATTTGTTAAAAACAAATTGAGGTTGGAACATAGTAAAACACTACAACGAGCCTGGTCTAATCAAGTCCGGTCCGCTGCAGACAATAAAAAGGAAATCAAACTGCAAGAATAAAAGGCCGCTGTTCATTCTGCGCAGGACAGGTGGCCGCAAGATGAACAGGCGCGAGATCAACTCACCGGGACAAAAATCACGATCGCGGCGCTGATCATGACGATGACCGAGCCAAGCGCGTCTCCCAGCACGTGCAGAAAAACAGCGCGCATGTTCATCTGTGCTTCGTCGATCTCCTGCATGACGTCACAATCGTTGAATGTGGCAGATGGTATGAGCGAGGACTCACCTTCTTTTTTCTCAGCATCTCAACATCTGATCCGCGTCTTGAACATGAACCGTTCGATTTCGTGTTTTGTGAGGCGTCACCACGACTATGATGATGATGATGATTTTGTTGATCGTGACTTTGATGATGATGATCGTGACCTTGATCATGATCATGGTGAGCACCAAACATCAGCAGACCGACGAGGTTGATGGCCAGTCCGCCTGCATGGACCGAACATGTTCAAAATATTTACTGAAAACTTTTTAAGAAAAAGTTAATTTTCTAACGTGATTCATATGAAGAAATTCAATCAACGCACAAACACTGTCTCGAGTTTAAGCTTTCAAAAGGCTGACAAATACCCATGAATCATTCTATTTAAATAAGGTTGATGACTGCGTAAGAGCGTTTAAAGTGTTAAAAGCTTGTTATTATTATTATAGTTTGTTAACTTTAATATTTGAGTAAATTGTAATTTGTGATGATGGCCAGACAGCAGCTTAAAGAAATTGTGAAGAAACTTGATATAGTGACTAAAAAACAGGATAAGTATGAACAATTATTGTTTTAAAAATGAACAAAATACTGCTGGTACTTCTTTTACAGATAAAACTACAAGAAGTGGCCAACAACAAAAGCTGGTAAAACTTTCAACACTAATTGCTTCAATCAAAGATAAAATTGAAGACTGGCAAAGGTAGTGGAAAAGCAAGACTTGGATGACCTAAAACAGAATGGACGATCGAATTGTCTCATTTTACATGGGAACAATCTCAACATAGGATAAGTAATAGCGAAACCGAAAAATATATGATTTCTAATTTAAATTCTCGTTTGAATATACTGTTTACTATTAGTGAGAAGAATATAGATATTTTTTACCTTCTACCATCTAAATCTTGAAAAAAAAAAACAATAATTAAATTTGTTCACAGGTCTGTTCGAAACAGTGTATATACCGGAAAAAGGAAACTGAAGAATAGTAAAGGACCAAAGCTGTCTATCACCGAATCATTGATGAAACGAAGACTACATATACTAGAGGAGGCAAGGAAAGTATTTCACTGTAAAAACTTTTGAACTATGAAAAGTACAGTATACAGTGCCTACAAAGGTAAGAAGTATTCCATTACCACACTATCAGATATTAGTAAGATAAGGTTCTCCAAATTTCACAAATTTAAAACAAAACTTAATAATTAAATCTAACCTTAACTGCATTATGCATTTACCCTACACCTCAACTTTATTTAAAAAAATAAAAACTCTTTTGTTGTTGTTTGTTCTTACTTACAATCTTATGTTATATTTGTGTGTATTTATTTTTTATATTTTTTTATAATTAATTTGTGTGCATCTTAAACTATACTTTTTTAATGGTAAATAAACTTATTTGCAATTCTTGTTACAAAACAATTAGAAAAGATTTTACACCTATTTACATGTACAAAATGTTCAGCACCTTTTCATAAAAAATGTGCCAAAAAAATTAACAACCAAGCACTGACTTCTAACAATTTTTATTGTGGTTGTGTGATGGACTCTGCCTCTTTAATAAAACCTAAGGATAATAGCAGTAATACAAAATTGCAGAAATTTGACGTCAATAAATTAAATTCATTATTTGATTTTTCTGACTCTGAAAGTACAAATCATACCCATTTAATTGACCTTAATAATTACAATTTTTAAGCAATATTTTGAAATTCAATCTACAAAATCATTAATTTTTGATCGAATGCTCCCAAAACTTTTTTTATTATTTTTCTCATTATTAGATCACTTTCTAATTCTTTGAATTTTAGTAAATTAGTAGCATTTGTGGACAATCTAAATCCCAAACCAGACATTATTGCTGTCACTGAAACATGGATTCAGAATATTTATCTGGACCATTTTGTAATCTTAATGCTTACGTTTTTATATCAAATAGTAGAAAAATTGCTAAAGGTGGTGGAGTTGGTTTCTATATCAAAAATTGCCATAAATTTACTGTTATTGATGAAATGACAAAAATGTATGGAAAAAGTATTTGAATCAATTTTTATATAGAATGAATTACTTAATAATACTGTGTGTTGTGGTAATATTTATAGATCCCAATCAAATGACAATTAATCAAATAAGATTTTTCTAGATAACCTTGATGAATGTTTTCAAAATAGTAAAGAATCCTTAAATGAATGTACGTATTATTAGTGGAGATTTACAAAATCTAGAAAATACATATGTTAACAACTTTGTGGAATTGATGCAATTTTCATGTCATTAACAAATCCACTCACTTTAATGATAGTAGTAGTGCAACTGTAATAGATCACATTTAAACCAATCTACATTCTCATCTAATAAAATCAGGTGCCATAATTGACCCACTATCTGACCATTTACCAGTGTACATATGTATAGATTTTACGAAACATGGTCTTGCTAACCCAAAACAAAAAAAAAAGTTTTTATAGTCCTTTTGACCTACAGCAGAATTTCTTTTGGTGGGTTTCTTTGCCTGCCTTACCCTTTTGGGTCTTGACTCTTTTGGTCACAGAGTTTGTTGTTTATCCCACCCATGATCATGCAACATTCATTCATTCATTCATTCATTCATTTTATTCTCAATCACTGTTAAACAGTTTAATACAAAAATTATAAATATTAAAAAGATCAAGAAAAGGAAGAAGCAGCACAACATTAGACATTAAAACATGCATAAGATAATCAGAAAGTGAGAGTGCAAAACAATCGAAAGCAGGGCTTGGGAGTCAGGTCTATGAACACTCGACTCCAACTACTCAAAATTTTGAGGACCAACACTGACTCCGACTCCTGTTTTTTAATAAAATAGTGAAAAATTGCATTTTATATAATTTTCTTATTTCATGTTGCCTATTCGCCAAAATAGCGTTTTATCACTGCCAAGTGAATCATCAGGCTAATCAAGCGTTTTTGCCAACCCCAGCAAATGCACTTATCTTGCTTTCACATATCTTTCTACTGTCTTCTTCAGAATCATTACCATCTTCATTTACTATGCAGTTACATATATAAAACTTATTATCTTCAGAAAGATTAAAGTACTGAAATACACTTGATTTATTTGATGTGTTTTTTGGCATATTGAAATTATTGATAACAAAAAATTCATTAGGAAATTTATTCTTAATAGTTTAAATCTGAAAAATACAAAACTATATTACTTATTAATTATTACATATAAAAAAAAACAAAATGGCCAGCATTACACAACAGGTAATGATAGTCTATATCACATGTGTACTATTATTAACTACCATAAATAGATGGCAGCACAGTAAAATATTTGTTTATCAGAGCTTTAGACACTGCACAACCTCACTCTCTGGCAGCAAAGTTAGCTGAAACTTTACAACTGGCAAAACACACTTAACAGTCTATTGGATGTTCATTGTTCAGCTCCAACTCTCTGCCTGCTCTAAGCCTCTAACTGTTGCACAACAAATTCTAGAATATTCAGTAATAGAATCAAGAGTAATCAGGAATATTTATTGATTATAATTTTTTTTTTCTGAGGAGTCGGGGGTTGGTAGATTTTTACTAACTTCGACTCCTTCTAGACTTAAATTGGTCCAACTTCAATGACTCTGACTCCCAAGCCCTGGTAGAAAGCATGGCTGCAACACCTTAATTAGATAAAAATATAAGGGCTGCAACACCTTAATTAGATAAAAATATAAGAAATGAGAAAGAAAAAAGAATATATAATAATATTATCAAACAAATTTAGAGATTGAATAACCAGTGCATAACTAGTCTGCATAATGATGATGGGTGGCACAGCTAGCCAAGATGGGAAAATTTAGCTCAACTGGGCATTCTTTTTATATGGCTTGGATGGGTATATTTTACTGTGATACAGCACTGTTACTACCTTTTGCACTATGTATACACTTTTTATTTTTTTAAAATTTATGTTGATTGATTCCTTCTTTTAAAAATTAACGGAGCTACTTTGTTTTAGTTTTAGAGGTACAGCAATCCCACACAATTGACATTGTGCTGTAATAATGTATATCAGAGATGTCCTACCTTGTTTTAATTTGGGTCAAATTTTACATCGAGCCAAAGTTGTTGGGTCGCAAAAAGCTTTTTCACTTGAAATTTTGCTCCAATTTTTTAATTGTCCCAAAAATCGAGTGTTATCTTAAATAAAAAGCTCTTCACTCAGAATCTGGCTCTGATTTGTCAATTTACCTCCAAAATCTGTTTTCATAGGCTTGCAAAGCTCGTTTTTGTAAAGGTCCTTAGACCAAGAAAATTCAGAATAAGCAGTGGGCCGCATCAGAACCTTCAGTGGGACGCAGATTGGACATCCCTGATGTATATTGTTTAGCTGTGTTTCTTATTTTACAATCACTTTGTCAATATGAACTTCAAAACATTCCATAGAAAATTGAATTAAATGTCAGCAGTGGGGGTAAGCAGTTAAGAGTGCCATCTTGATGGCAAACACAATCAATATGATTGCAGTTCAAATGCTACTCATGTCATTTTGTTGTGTTCTTGAGAAAAACATTTTACGACATTTTCCTCTGCTGGGCAATATTAGCAAGTGGCCCTACCTTTTAGCCATGTCTCTAAATAAAATCTAAAAAATAAAAAAAATTTTAACCAAACAACAATATCCTCCAAAAGCAGGTTGAGTAATCACTTGACAGTTGCCCCAACTATCTAGTGTTTTCTGTAAGTTAGGAGAACAAATATGAAAATGAAAAATAGAAAAAAAGCAATGCAGATTGTCATTGAAGTAGTGGCTTGTGGTTGAGTTTATAGATGGGACAGCTAGTTAACTTTTTCTTAAAGCCAAATCATAAAAACTCGCACGTCAAAAAAACTGATAACTTTTAAATTAGACAAATTGATGACTAAAACAAAGCCTTAACCTCTAATCAAGTGTCCAAAAGTACTTTTTTATGGTATGTATCAACCAAAGCTCTGATAAAATTTGTGAAGACAAAAATGAACAAGATCAATTATGCTTGAAAGTTGAATTAATTTGGCAAAATTAAGTCCACGTATGTACTGCAATAACTTATAAGCAACAACTTTAATAGGCAAACAATCAAAGAAAAGATTAACGCTGGTCGACAAATAATAAAGCAATTTGCTTACTTTGTGTAATTGATTTCTCAAAAAAAAAATGACACTTGCATAATTTAACATATTATTTTTAAAATATTTTTACATGATTTGCCACAGATTCACAACTTGAACAAATTCTTATCTATGATGAATGCTTGGTAAGTGAAAGCATAAACAAGTGCAATAAAAGCAAAGCTAACATAAGCAAACTTTTGAAGTTTGTTGCTGGTACAAACTAACAATGAGATAGAAAATATTAAGTAACGAATCCAGTTGTAGAAATATTAAAATTAAAAATAAGAGATTTTGATAAAAAAAATAATCACAAAGCCAATTGTTAATAATGTGAGCATTTGCACTGGTTGCCATGAATATAACTGCAAAAACAGTGCCCTTACTTTGGAGAAAGTGGGCTAAATATGCCCCAGATTTATGGGCCACTAAAAGTATAAAAATAACTAAGCAGAAAGTAGTTCAGACTAAATGACAAAAATGTAGGTAAAAAATTTTTCTTACTTAGCGAAAAACATTAACAAACTATTTCAACTTTTTAGCATTGTTCACATAGATAGTGTTTGTGAAAAAAGCAAGTGGAAAACGGAATGAGCTTTGAAAGTGCAACATAAAATTTGGTTAGGTTTTAAATAGTAAAATATCAAAATTACTGCTGAATAAACTATACATGCTGGTCAGTACTATTATGTAACAAAAATCTCAAAGCTTTCTCTTTTCAATTGCTTGTTGATAAGCGTTAAACTCTTTTTTGATTGTTTTCCTGCATAAGTTAACAAATAATTGTTTCTGCAAAGTACAATTTAAGTAAGCGTGTGCCTATTTGTCATTGTGTTTTGCTTCACGTCATGCAGTTTCTGCAATTTTTGATTGCATTTACATGCCCCTTACATCATGCAGTTTATTTGCTCCAAATCACAAATCACCCAACCTCACCTCCACCGACCACTAAGACCAGCTCCGGTTTGGAGACGAACCGAGGATCATAAAACTTCTCGATGGCTTCCATCAAAATGGACAAGCAGAGTGCGAGGAGGAATGTGGCATTAATCAGTGCCCCAACAACCTGTGGAAGATGGTTCACTCTTGCTTTAGCAAGTTTGCAAATTTTGAAACAAAGCTTAACTTATTAATTCTTATCTACATGTGACAATTCTGTATATTCACAAATTTAAATATTATTCATGAGGTACCTTGTTTTAAACAGTAAAGAACAATGAATTTTTCAATATAATTAAACGAGTTAATATTTAAAAAAAGTGAACAGAGTTTTAGCATTGCATTTATAACCAAGAGTGATGCTTAAAAGGGAGCTAAGGTTTTAGAGTTTGCTAGAGAATTATAACATCCCGTGATATTTTAACAGAGTCTGATTCATTCCTGCATCTTCTGGAAGCTCAGACAAAGTAAAAGACAGGATCTACTGCCACTGGCGATCCAAACATTACATTTTCTCTAAAAAATTAAACAATTTTTTTCAATTAATTAAAATTTGTTTTCTAGATCAACATCATCACTGCCAGCATCTGAACATAAGAGTTCGACAACCTTAAGATATGCAAGGATAAATTGATCCAAGCAACAAAATTAAAAATGCTAGATACAAAATCAATTAATTGCATTTTCAATTTTATATTTTTTTTCATGCTATAAATACAACATATGCGTTCAACCAATTTACTTCCTGGGAGTCATGATCCAATCGGATTTGCACAGGTTTTTTCAGGGGGCTTAAAGATACTTTTAAAAAATATTTTTTCAATCTATATCTTCAGAAAAAAGTAATTAAATACGGTCATAGG
The DNA here is from genome assembly GCA_963680785.1 of Diplosoma virens. Taxonomy (NCBI): domain Eukaryota; kingdom Metazoa; phylum Chordata; class Ascidiacea; order Aplousobranchia; family Didemnidae; genus Diplosoma; species Diplosoma virens. The sequence goes on from OY796893.1 coordinate 41,596,920, forward strand.
GCATATAAAATTAGCCACAAAAGTGTTACAAACCAGTGTCATAAAACGCATAAGAACACCAAAGGTTGGGATGAAAAGATTTATGCCTAGCAGGTTCTGTAGAGGGAAAGTGGATACACTTATACAGAAAACTAGTGAAAATTGAATTAGCATACATACAAAATGCAGTACACCACCAGTAACTGATTATATGGCGGCAGCAAATACTCGATATATAGAAAGAATAATTGCATACCACAGCCAGAAATGACTTTTATTTTGTTAGTTTCTGCAATGCCAGAATAAGACATCAAACCAACTTGGCGATTTCACCTTTTTTCAAGCATTTTAGTCTTTGCTCAATAGTTGAAAAACTTGATCAGAGCTTGTTTTATTATTGTTTTGTTTCAAAAGTTATTTGTCACTACTTCAGGATTTGCACAATAATGTAGATGAGTGCTTAAGTTTTAACTTGCAAACTCCAAATACTGTACAGCAATGTATAAATACTTATTGCCGTATGGAAGGATGTCTAGAGGGTTGAGATGGCAGTTGCTTTCCTACAGCCTGGGCCATAGGTCCTCTCTTGTTAACTACACATGACAGACCGAAACCAAAACTGCCAAAACAAAAGAGTACCTACCAAGGGTGTGGAGTAGGACTCACAAGTTTTAGGGAGGAGGGGGGGTCATCTTATTATATTCAGTGGAGTCAATCCATAGTCATTTTTTTAAGTGTGCTGGAGTAATGTTTTGTTTTTGGAGTTTCTTTTTACAATAAATTGGCCTACACAGTTATGAAGTTGGAGTCTTTTTTAGACATGCTTTACTCAAGAGTTGCAAAATTTTAAATAGAATAAGTCGTAGTCAAAGTTGGGATTTATAAGATTTTAAATAGCTAGGATGGGAGTAGGATTTGGAGTCAGAAAACTTTGAATAGGTGGAGTCCAGGTTGGAAATAAATTCATTTCATTTCAATTCTATATTTATCCTTCTAATTTGCACAGAAGTGACATAGGTGCTAATACTTAGAGCAAGCAATTATGCTGACCTGCTTCCGGAGATACCAAGATATTGCAATCTGGTTAAAATTTTTTATTATGCTTTTTTAGTGTTATAGAGATGCAACTAAAATTTAGAGCTGCTTGCTAAGATTGCCAACCAAGGGAAAATGTCCTAAAGTATCTTTCCCAAAGAACACAATTGAATGACGCGAGTAGGTTTTAAACTGTGACAATGTCAATCATAATCACAGTGCTCTGAACACCCGACCATGCTGGCAACGTTCAAGGATATTTGATTGGATGCCAGGTTTGAGGAGTCAAAGGAATAATGATGTTTGATACCAAGTTTGTGGAGTCAAAAAAATCGACAACCACAAAGTGGTTGTCGCTTCTTCCACATATTTAAATTAATGTACCACATATTTAAATTAATGTTCATGTGTACAGGTGGTACAGAATTTGAAGATTGCGTGAAGTAAAAGATTTTTCTTCCCAAAGCTCTTCATCTGACACTCTTCAGGGGAAATCGTCAGAATGAAGCAGAATTGAAACCGAACTGAGTTATAAAGGGGAAAGCAGAGTTTTCATTGGCTGAAAGAAGTTAGCCAATGAGAGAAAAGATTAAGAAATTTTCAAAGAGTAGACGAATTCTTTTTGCTTACACAAAAGGGGATTGAGAGATTTAATGAAAGTCACTTTAAGAGCAGAAAAGTGAAAAGAAGAGCGACCTCGAGCGAGAATAGAAAATTTTTCATTCCTGTAGTGAAAAGCGCATTGGGCGTTGTCAAGATGTTGACCAATGAAGGATTCGTGAAATTGTTGTGGGCGTGTGTTAGCCTTGCAAGAACGGGAAAGACTTTGGCGGTTGGGCGAGGCAGGAGGATTGGCGATGGATCTAGGAACGTGTTGTTTAATTCGCTCTTCTAGGCGTTGAGACGTGCGACCAACGTACCGACTATTGCAGTGGCACACAAACTGATAAATAACATTGCTGTGATGATGGGAAGGTAACACGTCTTTCTTAAATTGCTGGTAAGAGCTGTCGGGTGTTAAAAATAACACGTGGTTCGACAGAGAAAAAGCAGCATTTCACAGCAGACGTAATCTGCTTTTCGAACTTCATCGAGACATTTCCAATCCATAGGATGTGTAGGTAGACAGGGCACTTTTCTACTGTGTAAACCTGGTTAGAATTTAGTTGTTGAAGTTTTCGTTTGAAAGCTGAATTGATTGCATGTTCTGGGTAGCCATTTTCTAAAAGAATTGAACGAATTTTGCCAAGCATTGGGTCCAGTTTGCTTTTAGAACAAATTATAAAAGCTCTGTGAATAAGAGTATCAATTAGGTTGATTTTCCGTTTCTGGGGGCTAAAAGAGTTCCAACGTCAATACTGGCCAGTGAAGGTGGGTTTCCTGTATACTGAAGTTAGAAATTTCGAATCATGCCTTTCTACCAACACGTCAAGAAAAGGGAGAGAGTGATTAGATTCCTTTTCATAGGTGAAGCGAAGTGAGGGATGAAAGGAGTTGAGGTGGATGAAGAAAGTGTTGCAGTCTTCTTCATTGTTGAATACAGCAAAAGTGTCATCAACGTACCGGAAATACACTAACGGCCTTTTGGTGATGTTGAAAAGTTTTGCTTCTTGGTAGCCAACAAAAATGTTAGCTAAAGCTGGACCGAGTGGTGAGCCCATAGCGACGCTGTCGATTTGTCGATGCATGTTGTTATTGAAGCTAAATTCCACAGAGGAGGTGGCTAGCTGCATTAGTTCGACAAAAATGTTGCGTGGAAAGGATGGCGCCATTGAGTCATCATTGTATAAGGGCGTCAGCGCCGATTTCTATGGTTTCAGCAAGCGGAACATTGGTGAAGAGACTGGAAATATCAAAAGAACAAAGAAAGACAGCGGAAGGAGAAAAGGTAAATTTTCTGACTTCTTTTACAAAGGTGAAAGAATCAGACACAAAATTAGAAAGGTTTTGGAGAACAGGTTGAAGAAGAGAAATAAACCATTTAGCTAGCTGATGTTCGGCCGATCCAGTCATAGACAAAATCGGACGTAGGGTACGTCCTTTTTGTGTATTTTCGGAAGACCATACATGCTTGGTTGCTTAGAGCCAATGGGTCGGATTGGTTCGTAAACTTGCTTAGAAATATGGCACTCTTTCCTCAGCTGTAGTAACCGTCGTTGTATCCGTGATTCAATTTTAGCGTTGTTGTCAGTGTTTTGTTGGTGACTGGCCCAAGATCAAGAAACTTGGTCATGTCATTAAGAATTGTCTTTATCTTGTCATTTAATCATTTTTGTTGAGGATGACAATGCCAGCACCTTTATCAGGCTGTTTTATAAGAATTTCGTCATTCGTCCAAAGGGACTTGATGGCCTGAAACACTCTTTTGTCATGAGGAAGTCACCCAAGTCAATGGGGCTTCCACAATAAGCATGAGCTAAGTCACTCAACCTGGCCTTTAAGGCAGCAAGCTGCTCTTCAGACCAAGGTTTGTGATGGACTGGTTGAGCATAGAGTACTTCAAAGTCAGCTAGTATTTCTTCACGTTTGACACTAGTGAGCGGTAAACAAATGTTCAGTGTCTGATAGTTTGTAGTCGGACAAGTTTACGATGTTGTTCTGCTTTAAACTTGTCTGGTTGCCAAAACGATGTTGAAAAAGAAGACGTAGGTTGTTGCAGTTCTTCTTTTGGTTGAAGGCTTTTTTTTTGTTCATTTATGACCGACAGGTAACGACAAATCGTACCAGGTCGAAGAATGATTTCCCCTGAAGATCGAAGAAAGATTCCCCAAAGATCCAACAAAGACCAGGTCCTACAAAGATCCAACAAAGACCAGGTCCCAAAGATCGAACAAAGACCAGGTCGAAAAAAGATTCCCCTGCTTCATTCTGACGATTTCCCCTGAAGAGTGTCAGATGAAGAGCTTTGGGAAGAAAAATCTTTTACTTCACGCAATCTTCAAATTTTGTACCACCAAACGTCTATTCATATATTTTTGTCAACGGTACAGTGATCAGCCGCTCAAATGCTTGAACAAGTTGATCAAAACATGTGGAAGAATCCAAACTCTTCTCTCTAAAACCTCCTTTCTTAAAGCTAACATTTCTCAGCGAACTTTACGGAAGTCGGTTAGATTTCGCGTAGAAAAGTCGCTCGCTACCGTAAGCCCGAACATCGAGTGAGCCTTCATGCATGATGAAATTGAGAAAAAACCAGTCAATGGCTGCTTTTCTCAGAACTAAATGTCGCTCACTGTGGCAAGAAGCTAGACAGTTTCTGTCTTTCTTCGACCTGGTACGATTCTGTCGTTACCTGTTATAGATTAACAAAAAGAGCAGCAACAACCCACGTCTTCTTTTCCAACATCGTTTCGGCAACCAGACAAGTTTAAAGCAGAACAACATCGTAAACTTGTCCGACTACAAACTATCAGACACTGAAC